>OX104068.1:62459435-62488315 GCA_944474145.2 Dicrocoelium dendriticum
CGGACGGCAAATGTGGTTTGGGTTCTTCAGAATCTGGTAAACCATTATGAGAGCCTGTGACAACTGGACAGAAATAGTCGCCCATTGGACATAAGTCGGTGTTATCTACTTCGAATTTTCGAGGGCCTTTGATCGCTTGGTTCATCGTACCCTGCTGCACAAACTTCAGCATTACAGCAAGGGAGATCCAGTATTATGGTAGATCGGTAATATCCTCCGCGAACAGCAATTGGATGTTAGAGTAAGAGCATTCCTGCCCGAATCGATTAGTGTTGAGTGCGGCGTACCTCAGGGTCCGGCACTTGAGCCCCGCATGTCCTTAGTTTTGATCAACGATCTGGCGAGTTATCAAGCAAAATGTTTTACTTTATGGTTTGGCAGCCGACCAGGGGAATGGACAACCGGGAGATTCTACAGCGTGGCCAGGATGAGGCCTAGCATTGGTCGGTGGGAAACGTACTGTCATTTAGTGTGGACACGCGCCGCGTTGTCCACATGTGCTATCGCCGCGCTTTCCACTAAAGCCTGGGACCCAAGATCTGCAGATAAGCTCTTTGGAACATAACCTCGGTGTGCTGGCACAGAATGCGCTCGGTTGTTCCAGACAGTCAGAGTTCACATAAAAAGCAACCAGCATGTTGGTCCCCAGCGGATGGTATTCGGGACTTCGAGTTCAACCATCGTCTCTCTAGCGCTTAAAGCCTACGTGCGTCTCCACGTAAATACGCAATCCAGACTTGACAAACGGCCAAAGCGTGCCTTTGCAGAGGTCGGAGGTCCTCAAAGTCGAACAAAAGATCTTCAAAGGTTTGAGCAACCTGCCCTACTAGCACTACTTTAGACATTCGGAGTATTCAGTAGACGCTACCGGTGGCCATGTGGAGATCTCATATTAGTTTACCAACTACTGAGCAGCCCCAGTTACGTACGCCGCCAACTTTTGTAACTCAGCTTGAACACCAACATTAGACAGTAGCCCGAAACTGAGGCAATTATATAATCATTTAAATTGTCGATGAACTTAATTTTCCCTCCGGATCTACCAAACCTGGAACAGCCTTTCAAAAAGTGATTGGATATGGAAATGAATGCTCTACACACTACATAAACAGATGTTCAGGCTAACTAGCCTGTTTGGCATTATGACCCACAGTGACGCACTTAATTCTGTGCGGAGCAGTGAACAATGTGCTTGTTATATGTAGTGAGTACAAAACATAACATCTTGTTAGTTCGTTGTGTCGGATAGTGTCTCTGTGCCACAACCCTCTTATGTACGCCATAACTCTATCGCCTCACCAATGCGAATTTTGTTTGGTCCACTTACGTATTGGTTGAATTCTAATTTCTTATATTACCTACCTGAGGGACATGATAAGCCTGTGCTATTTACCCATCATAAGCCATTGGTTCATCGTCATTTATTGCGCGTGCTTTTGTATACTCCTCAGGGTAGATTTTGAGTGACGGAAACAATTATTCTGAAGTGCAACACAATTGATGCACCGCGTCGTGTGACCAACGCATGCAATTCAGCAGGATGACATAGGTGCAGACAGCAAAGTGTCAATGTCCTATACCGAACTAAGGCGATCGCCATCGACACGAGAAGTATCAACAGACAAAGACGCGCCGACAAAATTGTTGCACCCATTGATCAAATAATCCGCGCCATATACCACAAAAATGTGAGCAGCATGTAAACAATCATACAAAAATATGGGTACAGGAGTCAGGTATTTCAGTTTAATTAGAAATTTTCATCCGAACTGTGGTAAGTCCTCTCTAAGTACGGGAAAGCTGTACTATGGCATACCATCCTCACTCTTATTTGACGCAATCAGTAAGGTCATTCCCCCGTCCAAAATGTTATATGAACTATCACAAAAATCTGAAAATCTGGTTACAATTTATGGATAAATGGCGAACACCATAATTGCTTCACTAGAAAAAAGCCTGACGTAGAGCCTACAGCATTCCCCTCGATTGACTCTTCTTCAGGTCAGACAAAACACGATGAGCTGTCTGCTAGAAAGCGTCGCCTGTAGCGTTGTACGTTAGTCAAACCGTTGATACCATAATTGACCAGAACACGCCAGAACCAACCACTTCCACTCAGAGTGGAATAATTATTACCAAAACCCCGTCCACCCATCTGATTGTTCCGCGATTTCGGCAGGATTTTGTTATGAGTGTGGGTTGGAACATGGTTGCTACCAAACTACCCGAACATTTAGGATGACAGTTACTTTTATATGGTCTAAAGTTTGTAGAGGAGCCGAACACGAATATACACAGCTTCCGCCGATTGTATGCGGAATATCGGGGCAGCCGACCTCTACCCGATCCGCACAACGGTCTGCCTGAAAGCACATAGCTTATTTTATGTGATCCGCAAGAGTGTAGTAGAACAAAAATCAACTTCCACAAAATATGAAAGCAACTTGAGTACGTGAACAAGCTGAATATCCTATTTGATGTCCTGGTTGCCGTAGCTAATTCTGCCAACCATTTTGGAGTCACTCGTCAAAAAACGCAAAGCACTGCGGTGAACCGGGGATTCTCGCAGTTGTACGTACTTCCACCGATGAAGCGGAAGCAGTCGCACTATCGGCATCTCGTCGCTAAAATGGGCCCTTCTCTGTCTGCATTCTCACGGATATTCCGTGGAGCGAGGGTAACCAGACAAAGCACTACTTGACAGACCAGCAGAATTGATCTCCAGCCCGGACCGCTTTTGTTTACGTTGTCCCCGAAGCTGAATACCAGAGGAGTGCAAAGTAATAGCGTACCGAACATATACGATCTGGTTCTGTCTGCAAATAAGATTCAACAATACCTGCCGTGTGACAATCGTTTAACTTCCTTCAACCTCTACTCTATAGATGTCTTCTCCTATGTCATCAACCTATGAAATTCCTACGATTAGGATAGATCCATGTTCTTATTTTAGATGATTGTAATGTTACAGAGCGGGAAGTTTTAGCACAACTGGAGAGTGGATTTAAAATGACCTAAAAGATTTTATTGCGAGATTCCACTATTCAGGCATGTCAATTTTCCCACCAGATTCGGAGCAGGGAAAAACTGGTATTGTTTAACTTAGTGCGCAATACCATAGAGTTCGCTGTCGATAAATAAAAGGCGGGGAGCCCTCTAAAGCTGGATTATCAAGCCATCGTAATTTGTGGCTGTATTTTTATGCGTAGTACCCACAGCAACACATTGACTTGTTCGTACAATTCCACACTATAACATACCAACCGAACTGATTAAAGGAGCCACCTGGGAGCTTCTGTATGACGCTTTCAGTGATAGTTCGTCGATAATTACAGTGACCTGGTCACATCCCCGTCAGAAACCAGATCACGTCATTCTGTAAAACCACCATCATTCTTTAGGAGCAGAGCGCCAGAACGGATAACGGTAAGAGAATAAAGTGCTAAACCTAGTGCTAACAAGCAGAACAACTATATCGTCCAGCGTAATCGCAGTACCACCCTTAGGCGCGAGGATAAATCATTAACCAACAGGGTCGAACGGAAAGGTTCTGTGCTAATGAAAAGCTGCTGTAGAGACCTGTGAAGAACCTGCATGAAACGAACCGTGGTATTCCAGTACTCATTTTAGAAGACGAAGTTCCTGGAGTAATCAAGTGTACAGCCAATGCACTAGGACAGTAATACACTGAAATATGCTGATGTGTCGCCAGCATTTGTCGATAACTTGTCTCCAATTTCCGGACGCTCACCTCACTTTTAGTTCAGCGACGGTTATAAGGAAGTTATCATTGTTGTGTAACCATATCTCTCCTGGAGTTGTCAACCTTCACCCGAAAGCACCGCATGTGGCAACTGCGATGATAGCCGAACCCAGTAACTCAATTCTTTCAGAAAATGCCTGAATTAATAGCAATTCCAAAACATTTAGAATAAGGGAATTATAACCTCATTTTTAATGGTGGAAACAGTTCTTAACCCGCAAACTATCGTCCGGTAATTCGTATCCAGTTTTCGCAATGGTAATATGATCGAAGATAGCTGCGTCACTAATGGGTTATTTATATTTATCCAAAATCATAACCCGGAGCAAGGCGCTTGCTGTCAAAATCGATCATGTATTACATATTTACTCATTGTGCATGGCATTTGCACGGTAACCGACAATATAGGGACCGAAACTGAGATCACCTATTTCGCTTTCCTAAAGCATACGCAGCTTAGGTCACCGCATCTTTATGCAGACGCTGTGAGCCCACAGAATCGTGAAACCTCTCCTTAGGAAACTCTTTAACAGTGGCTACTTATGCAGATTCGATACTCTGTCTCATCCGATTGAGTTGATTTGTGCGGTACCACATGGATTAATTTTAAGGTAGGACTTAATATTCTTCTTCATTAGGGAACTAGCGTATGTCATTCATTCGAACGTCCCGCTTTTTGCTGATAGCACCTCTTAATGCTGAGTGATCAGAATCAGTAAGACAGCGACTTAATGTAACGCGAACTGACCCGTGTGGTCGAATAGCCAAAACCAAGTTTTTTTCAGCTTAACTCGGAGGGGATAACATTATTGCATGTGTACAGTTATCGACATGACACATGCAGGCTAGGAGACAACAATTTGAAGACCACATAAGATTAGTGTGACCTTGGTATGGTGATGCAAGACGACCATATGGGCTGTTCGGAGCAGTACTTGAAGTCCTCCAAACTCCTGAACCATCATGCGTTGGAGTGGCTCAAAACCATCCATGTTCAGGGAACATCTTAACGTGTATGTAGGCTCCATGTGGAGCACGCCATTTGTGCATGGCAAACTTGCCTAAAAAGCTATGACTAGCCTCCGGACCTTAAAGCGAAGGGCAGCCAAATATATGGATGCATGCTCCATTTCCCACACTAGCTGTAAACAAAAGCACTGGGAGAGTAAAGAGGCAGTTCTCATAATCTACATTGTGACTTCGTCCTGATATTGCAGATTCTGTATAACCTAAGTCACGTTTGCTACCGCCTCCTAATGCTTAGCCGAAACACGAAGCTGAGGCACTGGCAACTCAACACAGTCGGTTGAATAATTGTTGAGTTATTTTTACTTATAATTTGTAGAGCGGAAAATGCTCCCCCACACTGTTGTTTCTGCTCCCACGTTATCCATTTGTAGAAAACAACTTGAGGGGCCTTGCAAAATTTTCATCGCATGATATGATTCACGTTCATCGGGTGATAACCATTCACTAACAAAAACCATGCTCAAAGCCACCAAGAACGCGGAATAGCCGCATGCACTTGTGTTTACATGGATGGATCGAGTTCACAACTGCGCGGTTTTACGTGCTGTACCTTTATTTCTCCTCGAATAAATATACCTCACAAAGACTATTTTACGTGAGCTGCTACCTCAACCTACTATTGTTCTATTGTTCCAAGTAATGCAACAAAACGCCATAACAATTCACTCTGAAGGGAAATAAATGTTAAATCATTGCTAGTTAATAATGTGGGACCGTTAACTGGAGCATTATCTAAGCATAGTGTAGTAGGTGCTTCCATTCAGTTCTTAACAACAAATCCGCAGCACCCTTGCTACGTAATTGCCTGCTTGACATTTTGCTTTCTTAAGTAGGGATGATGGCCGTGGTACCTAAGAAATAAAACACAGGATCCTCAAAATAAACCACCAGTTGATTATAATGATTTCGTCCGACCACAGCATATTTCCCACTCGGTCGAACTACCGCGTGGATTTTAGACGCATACCACTCCAGGGTGGCTTGTTTGTCAATCATAGCTCGTCGTGTTACAGTTTACCTGGTGGGTAGTTAGTTGTCACTAGAAATTCTGATCAAGGAAAAGCTGAGTTCCGTTTGGAGGCGCAGATTGAGAAGGATAATTGCATAAAGGCATACATTCAGTTCTATCGGCAAATCCTGGGTATCAGTGGTACAACTCTTTCAAAATGCATCGTTTAATTATACCCGTGAAACCACACTATCTGGCTGAAGTCTTAACATATTCATGCGGAATTATTGATTAAGGTCACCGAAGTCTGGGACACTAAACTTCCTCCGGACCGTACCGGGAAAATGGATGGATGGAGAGGACCCTTCAACATTGTTACATTTCATCTGCTCATAATGATGAATAGTGAACTCAATGGGTATATGTCATGGTTGCTCTTACATTCGTTAGACGAATTATTATGATGGTTTTACGTTGCGATCAAATGGTTCACCACTGTGGTGTTCTCCTTCGAGTGTACAACGTGCGCCCTAGTGTATTCGACTGTGTCAGATTTTGCAACCCACTGCATTGGTGGTTCCATTTGCCTTCGGGCGGTTCCAATGATGACGCAGAACTATTGGAAAAGAACAGGTGACCTAATTGCTATGTGCTTTGGGAGGCAACAGGTGCGAGTGACTTGTAAATAGCGATTGCCACACGTGTCCAACTGTACTGCACATGCTACCGTTGTACAGCAGATGGAAGTGATGGCAATCGCAAACTCGCCAACTATTACTGCCACTAAGGACGGACACAGAGGGACTAGCTCAAAATGCCTTAACTAATGGCTCACGGTTCATACTAAAACTGCCTGTCCAAAAATGACTTGGACATAAGGCTCCTAACCATCGTTGTGTTAGCCACATTTCCTGCACATTTTATCATTGGCATGCTCTTATAGCGTAGTGTATTAGAGATAGTGCAGGTGTTACCACTGCATTGTATGGGGTACTAGTTGTCTACCGCGAATATCATTTTTCCCTTTCCGAATGATTCTTATACAACTTTCAAAATATCGTCTGGGTAGGATTTGAAGAAAAGATAGATGGTACCTCCCATAATAGCCTGTGATTCAGAAGGGCGTAGTTGACACACGATAATGCTGAAAATTTGAATTTCTACAAATAACCTCAGGAAATCCGGCAGTTATGTATCACTTTTGATAAATGTTATTGGTCGCAGACTGTCCCGGAGACATATTACTTTGGGGTAGATTAGATGTGCCTTCGTGTAGGGTAGTTCCAACATTTTCTTAACAGCTTCGCCGGCTCCTGCACTTACGTATGGTTGGTCAACTGCAGCTCTCTTTCAGGGGATAAGTGAGCTAACGTATTATAAAAGAAAAGCTATTAGACATTCATTCATTGTGAACGGGCTTGACAGCTGTTCTTTACACTTCCTATTTTCTATTTCTTGACTGTTGTTTAAACGCTCTAATGGGTTAGCCCGATTGGTACACCCACGACATTGTTAATGGACGCTCATTGCCTTGTCCTTTTCAGTAGCGCCATTTGCAAGAACATATTCCATTGGTTTTTTCATCACTGTTCTACTTGGTTATGTTAAAGGAATATTTAGTTGTCACACGATTTTTGTACTATTTTTCAACTTTTGGGTCTGCATTTCTTATTCCCGTTAGTTACGTGACCTTGTTTAAACGTTTCATTTCGTCATTCTGATTGGCCAGTGCTCGTCACTGTAAATGGACGTTCGCTTTACGCTTGGAGTCCAATGATGCTATTTTTAAGGACCTATGCGATTCGCTTTTGAGTACACCGTTGCTTATTCGACGTTGCATTTGACGTTTTTCCTTCTGTTGGTTGGCTCAAGTGTACTTTAGTAGCTTCCCTTCATTTTGCCCTCAAACTATATAAGCAACTGTGATTTCATGCATACAATTCTCTTTCTGTCACGTCTCTGGACTTTTTCTTGCGGTCGTGGGGCGAAGGCTTCAGCGGCGAGACAACACCTATAAGCTAGAAATGTACATTGTGCTATGCATTTCCTTCAAAAGTACACTTGGAGGGCCTTTATACAAGATCTTGGTTGTTCAATGTGTGTGTGAGGAACAGCGAGAAAAGTTAGTCGACGCTTGGGTTTCTTGCTCGTGGTACATGACTGATTTGATGTCGCACCATTTTTCCAAATGTTAAATGTCTGCGCGAGACCCCATCTGGAACACATCCAGTTTTGGCACCATCTGCAAAGACACGACCTTGGCTTTGTTTCGATGTTGCTCCCCGTAACACTGACAATGAGAAGCAACATGGATACACCTCCAATTCGGATACGGTCCATTTAATCTGAATAACCGAGATTGAGATTAAAGCGAATTGCGTTCTTAATAGAGATAAACCGTTGCGTTCCAATCACAAGGTGGTTACCCTAAATCTAACTTTAAGACATGACCATGTTGTTGTTAATGCCCCTTAACATAAGAGGACCAAAAATGTTCAGAACTTGCTTCAGCTCAGTTACCAAATTGGGACGAATGCCATAGAATTTATCAGTGGACAATGTATTAATTTATGGGCTGTATTGTCCTAATATCAGTGAGCTTCAGTGGAATAGGATCTCGGTCGCATTGCACAACGCAGGACCATCTGGTTGTGACCCCATCAATTGTCACCGCACCAGTCACTGGATATCCGAGAGGTAGATGAACCTGTTGGGATCCAGAACAAAGCATCCGGCTGAATCTGAGCACAATGTGACCATACATACTAGTAGGCGCGAACTAAATCAGAGGCTGTGCGCTGACAAGGAAGCCTGGTGGACCAGTCGCGCTCAAGAAATGGAGGAGGTCGGAGCAGTAGGCAATTAATGCAAGCCCCTCCAGCTAATCTGCGCCAATGGGCCCAGGAAACTAGGCTTCAGTGAGACAATCAGAGACAGCACGGGTGTACTGGTACACAACAAGGGGCACCGTATGGTTCGTTGAGCGGAACACTTTGAAGATCAGTTCAGCTTGCCCCTGCTCCCTGACCACTTTCTACTCAGGTGATGCAGGACGAGCCATGGACGGTTAGTTCAGAGCCTCCGTCGGAGACCGAGGTCCGAAAAGCGATCACAGCCCTCAACAGTTTTCGTGCTGTTGGCCCTGTTTCCCTCCCACCTGCACTATTTAAGGATGGAAGTGAGGTCCTCTGCAGTGCACTGACCTCTATATTCGATCTTTTCTGGAAGAAAGAGTGTGTCTCGGCTAACTGGAGCGAGTCGATTATAGTGGCAATCTAGAAGAAAGCAGTCGCACCGACTGTGCAAACCACAGGGGTGTTATCCGAACGCCAGTTGTGACAAAAGTACCGGCCTCGATTCTCGTTCGTCGTCTCACTGAAGAACGGGAATCTCGGATTAGGAAAGTGCAGACAGGTTTTCGCCCAGAATGTGGCTGTGTAGACCAGAGATTTACTCTGCGGCAGGTGCTACAGCAGCGCCAGGCATACCGGAAACCGAGAATGGCTGCGTTCCTCGATTTCAAAAGTGCGTTCGTTGTAGTCGATCGATCCATTCTTTTCGAAATACATGCGCGGAAAGGTATTCCCACGAAATATGTAAATATACTACGTGCTCCATACTCGTAGCCTACAGGCCGCGTCATGGTCTACGGTTACCTGCCGGCTAGCTTTCCGACCAAGTTGTGTTCGTAAGTGTTGTCCGATTTCCTCGCATTGTTTAGTTTTGTCGTTAACGATATCATAGAGTGTCCCTTTGCGGAATCACACGATGTAGGCGTTGAGGTTCTGCCTGGTGAAAAGTTAGTTGATCTTCGTTATGCGGACGACATCGTCTTCCTTTTTGTCGATGTTGGGTCGGCCAAATTAATCCTGTATAGCCTCTCTTTAGTGGTCCAATTAGTTGACATGCCCTTCTCAACTTCAAAGTGCAAATCGTTCATTCAGGATCACCAATCACTTTATGAACCGTGGAAACTTTAAACGAGGAACTCGAGATGATGGATCGTTTCCTTTACCTTGGCAGCTGCATCAGCAACGATGGGCGCATATTACTTAAGTCATTCGCACATTGCAAAAGCCAGGGCTGCTTTCTTAAACCTGTGACATGTTTGGCGACAGAAAGGAGTTTTCCTTCGTCTGAAAGACTGGGTGTACAAATCGACAGTGAGGGTCTTCCTGCTGTGTGTGAGTAAGACTTGGTGCCTTCGGTCTGATAACCTTAGGCGCCTTCAAGTCTTTGAACATTGTTTTCTGCGGAGCATTGCTGGTGTCAGGTGGCACCAGCGTATCCGCAACGACGATATGCGTAGGCGAGTACTAGGCAGTGAGAATCAAGCTAGTTCGTTAGAGCAACAGATAGCATTGAATAACTTGTGTTAGCTTGGACACGTACTCCGAATGCCTGGGCACCGCTTACCTAGGAGGACCTTATTTATTTTGTCAGGTGTAAGGTGGCGCAAGGCTCAAGATGGACAGAGGTTGACTTGGCAGCGTGAAATGTAGTCACTGACGACCAACCTTGACACCTTTAGTCCGTCTCGCCTTCCGGCCTGGAGTCCAAGAGACCTGCATTGTGCTTGGTCCGAGCATTTACAGAATATGGCTAGCTACTGACACCAATGGCGCGTTTGCTGCCATCTCCTAGTCGCACTGTCTGTTTAACGTGTCTTGTGCTCACTTATCTGCGGAGTACTTACTGATTGTAATGCGGGGCAGTGAATGCCTCAAGGAAGCTGTCTTGCCGATGCCGCATATCTTTGCACGATATCCAGATATTTGTGGCAGTCTGGTTTTAAATCAGGGTGTATGCGCCTTGACTCTGAACGTTTGCTTAGGGCATTAAAGTTTTCAGGTAAGCCCAACTTCTCTCCCTCTCATTATTCTTTATTCCATAAGTCAGCATGATTGAATGGCAGCAAATTCGCAGTTGAATTAACTGATTTACTGCTGCTGCTGCTGCTGCTGCTGCTGCTGCTGCTGCTGCTGCTGCTGCTGCTGCTGCTGCTGCTGCTGCTGCTGCTGCTGCTGCTGCTGCTGCTGGGGTACCCGTTGTAGTGGGCTGGCCAAATAATGGTGTAGCAGATCCTGCTATAGTCCAAGCACACATGCCGACACTTAGTGAAGTTATGGCGCTAAAGCTCACTGAAAGCCCATCACTTGAAGTTAGCGACACATTACAGCTGAATGGAATGCCACCGGCGCGTTTGCTTTCTTCGCGTTTCCTATTCATGGAATACTCTTCCGATTTTTGTCTGCTGCTTTTCTACGTCAACTGAATTCAAAACCACACTTGGCGATGCATTTACATGTTATAAAATATGTTATTGGGACGAGAGAAAAAACGCAAAAACGTACGTAAAACGTACGGTGAGTCTACCTACGCGCCATACTTTCTGCACTAGATTTTTACCCTTTTCACTAATGGGACCAGAAACCATGTGTTCTGTCACTAGTGATAAATCCATCATAAATTTCACATCAAAAGTGCGTAAAAGCTTTTTGAAGAACATGCGAATATCAACGTCTGCTGTCTGTTGGCCAATCTGTAACAAAGTGCGCACATTGAGGCATGCCACTTTTAGCGAGCATTGATGACTCAAAAGGTAAATGGGTGAACAGAGGTTGTCTGCTTGCTTGAACATGAACTTGTCCATTGGATTGTAGCGACGCCATGCGATTGTGGGTGTGTTAGAATTAGAAGATAAGCAACTATTCAATTAAGGTGGGGGGGATGACCAAGTAGTTGGAGATTAAAAACGGGGGATGAAAGAGAAGTTGGAAAGGAACGCTAAGACTGAAAAAGCGGAAAGGCTTGAGAAGTAGCATCCAAACATCTATCCACACTGCTAAATGCAGCAGATAGGGCGCCGGGCAGAGCATCAAGAAATTGTTAGAAGAAAAGTTCATTGAATTGCATGGGCAGAATACTGTCAGGTTGCCCAGGCCTAGATAGGAGAACGATTAGGGTTCTCAACCAAAGCGTTTGACTCAAAAACCTGACCGCAAGACAGTGGGGTTTTGACACTGGACTAAAATGAGCCCGTTTTATGAAGTAAGGAGCCACCCTTACTCCAACCGCCAACCTAGAGGGCCAGGTGACTGAATTTGTCTAGCCTCTGACCCGTGACCAATCTGGGATGAGTAACGCTGCAGGTGCAAACAGCACCACCCAGCATAGCTCAATGCAACACTGAGGCACACAAGCCATCACACCACGTTAAGGTCCTGTCTCATCATGATGGTTCTACAGTAGATATGATACCCTCTTCACTTAGGGGTTCAGTAAGCAAACGTTTTGTCACCTGAACTAAATCCATCGCTTCAATATAAATGTCACATCAAGAAAGTGTGTAAACAACCTACGGAGAGCAGCGGATTTCTAACATTCTGCATACTTACACATTGTTTGCTTGCAACTGTAGTTTTAGGCTTATGTCTCATCTCCCGTGCTGTTTACTTTCTTCTAGATAAGATGTTGCTTTTAACCACTGGGGTTTGCGCAAGCTCCATAAAGCTGTTAACCGAACGACTTTTGTTGCGAACCGTTTACAACGAGAATGATGCGCTCCAGTTGTGGCGCCCACTTCGGCAGATTTGTAAAAGTATGTTCCAGATGCCTCATACTTTTGCGCTGCAAACTAGTTACGCTTTCAATAGCGGCAGTTAATTGGAAGGTAGGCCATTCTAGCACATACAGGGAAGGGAATAATTGCAGGGAACATGATGGGATTATACGATGTCTGTGCTCTTTTTATGCGAATTTGGCAAACCATATTGACTAGAAAACACCATGTTTGGTGGCCGAAACTGTCGAACGCCGCAACAAGGTTTGGAAACACGTGTTGGATTAACAGTATGCCTTTGAAAAGTGTTGGCTTACTGAGCTCAGCATCCACCATGCAGGTTGCCTTGTGATTCAGGAAAGCAGACGGAACCACTTGATCATAGTGGCAGGGGTTGCTGCGGCGCAGATGTGAACACGTAGCTACAGCCAGTCATTGGATACCGCTAGAAAGTTTGAAAGTTGTCCAGATAGGTGATATCAAATGGTCTAAGTAACGCAGAGTCAGTGGTGATCACATGTGACTTAGACATTTGACCATGATCTGTCCATAGCACACGCCGGTCTAGCAGGTCTTGTTTTCTGCTTTCTCCTCAGGTGGATTGGCTTTTCCACTGGAAGAAAGAGGAGGCAAGGTTGCGTTACAACACAACAAAATCTTCATCGAAATTGCGTTAATATTAGAGCGGCGCGATTACGTATAACCAACTATAACATTGCTGGCAATGAGAATAATCTTATGAGCGTGCACTATTTATGTGAATTAGTTACATTCACCCAATAACATAAAACTTGTCAAATCTGGTACGTCTGTGCTTGAGCATCAATAGGCATAAGTTACCCCCCATATGTAATCAGTTACCTGAATATACATAATTGCTAATATTACAAATGTTCGGAATAATGCAAGAAAGTATTGGAAAATCAAAGAAATAAGCACCACTCTTTTTACAGGCTTTCCGCGCCTAGGTCCATTCCAGAGTCGTTTCAGTGCAGACCGTTAACTGGAATATTTATGCACGGTCACTAAGACAATTTGTTTCATTACACAGACTGAATGGGTTGGCAATAATGGAGCGGAAACAGGACCGAGAGAAGAACGTTTGCTGTGCATCTGTCACCGCTAAGGATGTATGTGGAACACGCAACGTAAAAAATACTGCTTCTAGTGTAAAATGAGCTGAAAAAGACATGGGATGGATGCAGAGATCGGTGACTTCCGATGTAAGCTTCATACTAAAGTTGCAATAGACATTATGCAAAACAACCGAAATATACGGTATGCGAGTATATTCTTATTTGCTCAAAAAATAAAAGACGGACAGACTGTAAAATGTTATCATGATAAGTAAATAAAAATTGTCAAGCCATGCGTTACTAAATCCCACAACGACAATTGCAATTATAGGATATTATCTTTCTATGCACTGCTCTTGCAATAGATTTCTTCTTGATTCACATACATCAACACATTTTTCACCTATTTCAGTATTTCGGAATCTGCTACGCTTTTGCAACTGACACAAGGTTTTCGATAGTTTTCATAAATCTGGTCCCTTGATTGGCACACATTTCTTTTTAGCAGCTTATTCCACATAGTGCCTTATCAAACCAGGTAAATGTGCTACATAGATTGATACTGAGTATTGGCACTGTGGCCGTGCTCTCATTGTCCGATCATCCAATGCTCAGTCGGAATCGTAGCCCATACTATTCACTGCATACCCTTTGCCAAATAGATTGTTATGGGAGCATAGATTTACATGTAGTCTGCGGAAGCAACGTATCAATACATGGTTCACTTTTCTTCATACGAAAACATTGTTTTACAGTCAGATGTGGTTGGAAGGCTTGCATTTCGCTTATGATGGCCTTCAAATTGTACCCACGCAGACTGCTGAACGTTACATAGTAGTGTTGGGTAGAGACTGGGATACTAGTTGGCAATCCATGACACGTAAGAGACGTGTCAACTACTGGACAGGATAGAAGTTGGGGACTGAACCCAAAGTATCAATGCAGGCTACAAAAATAGGAAGCGAATCAACCAGAGCGAGAAAGGTGCAGCAAGATAATCATCAAAACGTTTTGTGTCAACGGATGTGCAGTCGATAAACCAAGTGGACGTTTTGAAGGTTAACACAACCGTAACATCCAATGCCGCAAACTACTGAGACGGCTTGTTTTCCGGTACACTATAGGGGCCTCCCCCTAGAAGGCTGAAAGATGGAAGCCTTCCATAGAGCTGTTAGTGGGGGAAAACAGAAGGTGTGGATGGGTGCGAATAGTTGCATGGGCTTAAGCAAGGGCTTCCAAGATGAGGTGTGTGGCAGAGTTCGATGGGTCCAGGCTTTCGTTATTTATTATTTATGATGATCGTGTGGACCAGAGTGCATCATCGGTCGGCCGTCGGGGCGGGCTGGTCGGATTGCAAAATACTGGCTACGCCGAAGTAAAGGCCGGCAGGACCTTACCTCCGCTGCAGATCCGACGGTGCGCTTGGGAGGTATCACTCCTCCCACTGCACTTCAGTCCACGGTCCACGTCCCACGAAGAAATCCAGGCGTCTTTGTCCCACGAAGAAACCCAGCGTCCTAGTCGGTAACGCCTAACCAGACGTTTTTGGACCAAACCGTTCGTGGCTGTCTGCAGCCGAGGGCGACTTACTGTTTCTTGGGTGAGGAAGGGGACCTTGGGTCGACTGGCAAGTCAAGCGCGGTTGCGTTGGGCCGGTTGGCTAGTCACCCGAGAGTTGCCTTGGCAGTTCCGGTGGTTGAGTTTCTGGAAAGGTAGAACTCTGAGGGGTGAGCAAGGGTCGGGGAGGTGGTTTGACGACGGAGAGGGTACATGGCATGCAGGATAAGAACAAATACGCTTTTTAAGTTTTCAACATGTTTTGAAAAAGTTTGTGGATGGGACGCACGATTACCACTAAAGACGAACAAGGCATATTAACAGAAATAGCACACGTTTACAAAACCTGAAAAACGGATCGGACGTTTGACCTGTCTACCGCGTCGGTCGGTTGCTTGGGGTTGAGGCGGGGTAGGTTAAGGGTCAAGGAGAACTGAGGGTTTCGGGATATCCAGTGCTCGGGAAGTCACCACAGGTGCGGGTGCTTGTGCGAGAGCATCAGGATGGGCTGCAATTGGTTGGTCAAAGTAAGCCACTTTGAGGTGGTCGATGGACACCTTTGTTCGGTGACCATTCTGGTCTATTGTAAAATATTTTGTAGTCCGTTGCAGAACTCTGAAAGAACAAGTGTAGGGAGGCCGGAGAGGGCGCCGCACTGCGTCGGTACGGAGTAAGAGGTGAGTGCAGGTAGAGAGTCCGCTGTGCATTTGCGCATCACCAGTCTGTTCACGGGGCGGAGTAGTAGTAGTAGTAATAGTAGTAGTAGTAGTAATCTCAACAGTCTATCAACTAGACACAAAGCCAAAATAAAACCATGGTAATCAGCGGATAAGAGACCATCATCGCGTCCTAATCATAGTGGCATGGTAGTTGAAGGTAAGCAACACACTTCAGCCAATATGCCGCAGGAAGAAAGGAACATGTTGACAAAAAGTAGAACAAAACTTTTAGTTACTTTTTCACACGCCGATTTTTCTCTTTTTTGTCCTCTTCAATGTTTGCAGTATTAAACATGTGAATCCATACAATACTGTACACAATTCTTCCACTGATTCCTGTTGCGGGTCATGTCTTCAAGGGTGCTAAGCCTTTGGCACTCCTCATCTCTGGGTCCCCATCCTGGAAGACGTACGGATCCAACAGACGCTAGACACGAGGTCAGCGATTTCACGTGCTGCTGCCAAGTGGAAGACTGACCCCCACGTGGTCGCCTCCAACAAGTGCTTGACGAGCAAAGTGAGCGCGACGCGGTAGACGCTCAGCTACCATGCGTAGGACGTGATCGAGCCATCTCAACTGGCGCAAAATAAACAGTTTTTTGAAGGAAATACTCGCATTTCCCAAGATGCGACGTCGAAGGTCATTACCATTAACTCGGTGTTGCCACCAAACACGAGCGATCCACCCTAAACAACCATTATCGAAGGCAGAAAGACTTCGCATGTCTTCCACGTGAATCGGCCAAGACTCGTTCCCCTACAACAATACTGAGCGAACTGATGCGCTGTAAACGCGGCCCTTTAGCGAGAATGAGACGTCGCGACGACGCCACATTTGCCTCAGATTGACAAATGATGATCGAGCTTTAGCGATACGAAGAGAAACTTCTTTGTTAACAGTGCTGTCAACAGAAAT
Organism: Dicrocoelium dendriticum; assembly: GCA_944474145.2. NCBI lineage: Eukaryota > Metazoa > Platyhelminthes > Trematoda > Plagiorchiida > Dicrocoeliidae > Dicrocoelium > Dicrocoelium dendriticum. The sequence continues at coordinate 62,476,007 of OX104068.1, forward strand.
ACAGCTCCCAAGGTAGACAAAACTATCTACCTGTTCAACTTGTGCACCTTCGAGAGTGAGCACGAGAGCAGGTGAGAGCCAATCCTTGAGCAGTACTTTACACTTCGATGGGTGAAACTCATAACATACTTGGATGATTCAACCGCCAAACGATCCAGAATGAGTTGCATACCCTGAGGATCGTCACCAAGTAAGGCGATATCATCAGCATAATGTAGATCGGTCGCGTGCTCAACCGGCAGAAGCTCTAGGCAACAATGATGGAAACCTTCTAGAGCACTCGACAGAACGTCTTCGATTGCGAAGTTGAAGAGGAATGGGGATATACGGCAGCCCTGTCGCACACCGCTATTGACAGCGAATTGCGAGGAAGGCTTGCCATAGACTCTCGCTCTGCCGGATGTACGAGAAAGTGCTCTCAAGATGACGGCATGTTTCTCTGGCACCCTGTTCCTTAGAAAGCAACACCATAAAGCAGGTCGATGAACCGAGTCAAAAGCGGCACGTTTGTCTAGGAATACAACAATAGTGGGCCTGTGATAAATGTGGCGATGTTCGAGGAGCTGGCGGAGCGTGAATATTTGATCCACGCATCGGTGGCCGGGACGGGAACCAGCTTGTTCTTCACGGTAGTATGATTCATATACTAAGGATAGTCTACGAAGCAGAATGGATGCCAATAACTTGAAGGCAACCGAAATAAGACTAATCCCGCGATGATTTACACATAGAGTGCGAGCGCCCTTCTTAAAAATTGGGACAATAACTGAATCGCCCCAAGAGGAAGGCACATTCTCATCATGCCAGATTTTTGCGAACAGCGCGGTCAGCTGGTTAATGATCGCCACACCGCCGTACTTGAATAGCTCCGGAGGAAGTTCCTCTGAGCCGGCAGCCTTGAACCGTTTCAAGCGTCGAATCTCGAGAGAGACTTCCGCTTCGCTGGGTGGATTCAGAGGGACGAGCCAGGGTGGACAACAAGGTGTACTGCATGGAGACCAGTTGAACTGCAAGTGAAAGTGCTCGGCCCGGCGGTCCATACGCCTCTGTTATTTGGTAATCGGAGACTCATCCACCTCACAAAAGACCTCACTGACACCAGGCTTCCTGAGGCCAGTGGACCGAATGAGTTGGAAAAGCCTGCGAGTGGTGCCAGAGAGAGCAGTGGTCTCCATCTGTAAAACACGTTCAGACAACCATGTCTCGCTATCCTTGCGTAGCCTTTGCTTGAGCAGCCGGTTGGCAGAACGGCGCCGCTCGTTGCAAGTTGATTCCGCCGGGTTATCTTTGCGGCGTTCGAACAGCTCCACGGAACGAGCAGTGATCCAAGACTTTAGGGGGCGTCGAGTTATGCCGCAGCTTTGTTCGGAAATGGTCACCTCTTTCCGTATACAAATCCAGTGTTGCTCCACGTCTTGCGGTGGGTTGCAACTGAGTGCATATGCCAGTGAGGACTGATAGTATGCCTGGACAGCGTAGTCAGTTAATCTGTTTACATCAATCTTGCGGCGCTTCGTGTTTCGGGACCCCCCAAAAACATACAGATTTTCGCGCAGACTAGTGCATGATCTGAGTCAACGAAGGTGGACCAAATGGACCTTCAGTCCAGTGCGCTGCCGCACCATCTGAAGCTAATTGCAATGTGATCAATTTGAGACGAGGGATGTGTTGGCGAAGGGAAACGCCACGTTACGGAACGCTTCTTCGTACGCCTGAAGTTAATGCTCCAGAGAAACAGATGATTGTCTTCGCACAATGTGAGAAGCTCTCTCCGTTATCAGAGCGGATCTCATCGAGTGCGTGGTGACCACCAAGGTGGCGTTCGTAAGGTGAGAGGCGGCCACTCTGTGCATTAAAATCCGCAGCAAGGATAACGACATCCGACATTTTAGCATTAGTCAAGAGCTGATGTAGATCCCGGCAGTATTCGTCCTTGACCGAGTCTCCACTGTAGTCAGTTGGAGGGTACAATGAGATCACAAACAGGAATATTGTAGGCCGGGCGTAGTGAACGCATGCGCTGAGCTAGGGAAGAAGCAAAGTTAGGCGGGGGCATACCCGACGATACGGGAGGTAAAACGAATTATTCTGGCAACGTGAACGTTGTGCCGTAAACTAGCTCTGCTGGTGCACATTGCAAGTCAGCTTTGATACTGCTGCGAATACCTAAGAGTACGAGCGACACGTTTTCGCTCCAGCTAGGGCTGGAGGAGGCGCAGAGCGACGATTTAAGCTGTCTATGGAAGCGTCCAACTAACCCGTTAGCTGCTGGGTGATACGCTGTGGTATGAATGCGGCGACATCCTAAAGGTTGCAGAACGCATCGACTTGTGAAGCTTCGAAAGGCGTTCCTCAATCAGTTGTAATGGTGGATTGGCATCCGTAGTTTGAGACCCGCGGGTCTAAGAAGGCCTGGATAACAGTCTCAGCTGTGCAGTTTGTTACGCGAATGGCTTCTGGCCATCTGGTGAAGCGGTCGACACATGTAAAAATGTACACGAATCCACGTGAAGGTGGCGATTGACCTACTACGTCTACGTGTACATGCGAGAACCGAGAGTCCTGGGCGATATATGGAACAAGAGGACTGCGGGTGTGACGAGGTATTTTGTAGCTCTTGCATTGAAGGCAGGCGCGAGCCTAGGTACGAATATCTTTGTTTACGCGTGGCCAAACGAAACGTTCGTTGACCAGTTTCAAAGATGCACGGATACCGGGATGTGATAGTGAGTGCAATGCGTCAAAGACTGTGCGTCTGAAGGAGACGGGCACGAGGGGTCTAGGACAAATTGTGATAGGGTCACAGAGCATGGTTCCTCCCGTGGTTTGGAGAGGAACAGGTTGCATATGCCGCTGCCATGGCGGTAAGGTCGACGATAGGCAAAAACTGGAGGGTGAGATTGACGCTTGAGAGAGCCTCAGCGTCGGGATTGTCGACACCTGAGACAAGACGTATGTCAGCAGTGAACTGCGTGACCAAGTCTAGGTGTCTTGTTTCCCGTAGTAAATATTTGTCGCAAGCAAAGATGAAGGCAAAGATAAGGGATTTGTGGTCAGTATAGACCATGAAGACGCGGCCTTCGAGTGTGTGCCAGAAGTGATGAATGGTTAGGTAAATGGCGAGCAGTTCTCTGCCAAACGTGCTGTAGCGAGATTCCGCTGGCTGCAGACGCTTGGAGAAGAACCCAAGGAGTTGCCATTTCCCACCAACATGTTGTTGGAGGACTACTCCTACCGCAACGTCTGAGGCATCAGTCGTAATAGAAAGCGGCGCAGTCGCTACGGAATGAGCGAGGAGGGCTATGTTGAAGAGAGCATCCTTGAGCTCGGCGAAGGCTGTCTATGCTGTGTCAGGGAAAGCGAACCTACCTTCATTCCCACTGAGTAGGTCAGTCAGAGGCTGCATGAGCTGAGCACAGCGCAGAATGAAGCGTCGATAATAGTTGACCGAACCACAAATTTATGAATGTGCTTGAATAAAGTCGGAGCTGGAAATTTCTTGATTGCCTGGATCTTATCAGGAATGACTTCGACACCAGACGATGAAACGAGGTGGCCTAGGAATTCTACCGTTGAGTTGTCGAGTTGGCACTTACTCGGGTTGACTTTGACACCGTGTTGGGTCAAGCCCTGGTAGAGTGTTTGAAGATGCTCGAAGTGCTCTTGTTCAGATGAACTGGCTACTAATGTATTATCGAGGTAGGAATAAGCAAAGTCTAGGCCACGTGTGACATCGTGGATGAAGCGTTGGAAGGTTTGTGCGGCGTTGCACAGTCCAAATGGCATTCTTAAAAATTCAAACAATCCGAAAGGAGTGATAACGGCCGTTTAAGAATGTCATTTTCTTCTATAGGTATCTGGTGATAGCCGCGAAGCAGATCGATCTTGCTGAATATCATCTTACCTGTGAGGCATGCGGTAAGGTCCTGCATGTGTGGGATCGAATACCTATATGGGACGGTTAGACGATTGATTACGCCGTAATCACCGCAAGGGCGCCAGTCACCAGATTCCTTGGGGATGATCTGCATGCGCGAGGACCAAGGGCTCTCGGAAGGGCGGATTATTCCAAGTTCATGCATGTGCTCAAACTCCGCCCTAGCTACCTTTAGTTTCCAAGGCGATAGTCGACGTGGACGGCATGAGATGGGTGGGCCATTCGTCCGTATGTGGTGAGTGACTTGGGATGCCACGGGTGAAGCTGCGTTCACTGGCTGGACGAGGTTCGAATACTGAGAAAAGAGGCTGGCGTGGTCTAGGGAGGTCTGGGGAAATGCATAGACCGGGGATATAGATGCGAAATCGGCGGTGATGCCACGTATACTGTTTCGTTGCAGTGTCGACTATTATCTGGCGTTTTGCATCGACCAAGAGGTCGAAATGCCTGAGAAATTCAATGCCGATGATGACAAAGGGGACTGCAGCGACAATGAATACCCAGCGGAACGTGCGCCGAAGACCTAGGTCCAGGGTAAGCGACCGATGACCGTAGGTAGCTATTGGTGTACCATTGGCAGCACTTAGGCTTGTCGACAGAGAAGTGGTAGGCTCACCTGGCATAGGGGGAATGACTCTGACTTCCGCCCCGGTATCAACTAAGAACTGGGTTTCGGAATCATAATCCCCAATGTAGATGAGACGACTATGGGCTTTGCCGACACCGTTAGTCGCCATTACGGGCCGCACTGGCAGACCATCTGTAGCGAAGTAGCTACATGGCTGTAGGCACTTACGGGCTTTATTACCGAAACGCGAGGAGTAAAAGCAGTAACCTGTGGCATCGGTTTTTGTGCGACGTGGCGATGATGCAGAGCTGTTGCGGTGCTTACGGTTTAAAGTGTGTTCCTCGATCTGGCGTTGAAGCGGCGCTATCTGCGATGATAATGCTTCCAATGCCGACGGCTGGCTAGTCGCACTTGTCGTTGCTGCACCAGCACAAATCTGCTTGGGTGCTTTGGTTTTGGTCTCTAGCTAGTTCCGTTCAATTACGCGGTCTGCTAGATCGGCAATTGCTGTGCTTGGCAAACCACTTGCTACCGCAAGGATAGCTTGAGTGCTTTCATGAAGATGTTGCATCCACAGCTCGCGGAGAATCCCTACGTCCATGTTTGACGTGCCAATGAGTTGTTGCATTTCGCGCAACAAGGCTGAGGGCATCCTATCTCCTAGTTGCAGATCACTAAATATTTGCTGCAGATGGACCTTGTCAGGAGGCGTGATTCGCTGAATAATAGCCTGTTTTAGAGTGTTTCAGAGGAGGCAACACATGACGTCTATCACCTGCGAGGATATACTCTGAGGGAGGCGAGTTATTAGCTGTATACATGGCGATATCAGCAGAAATCCTACGAATGTAAAAAAACGGATTCTAGGTGCAAAATCCATAACGAAGAATCATTCTAATAAAAAGGTGGAGGGGCTAACGCAACAGAATTGACCATGACAGGCTCAACGACGCTAACCGCGTATGGAGATGGCTGTTGCTCTAGATAATCCAATGCAAAAGCGAATAAAAATGTGGAAAATAAGAAAACCGTATGATCACAAGTAATGATTCACACAATCACTGGAAGGAGCTCACCAGAATGAAAATTCAAAATGGCGGACGGCGTGTTGTTGACCGGGGTCACCAATTGTTGGCTGGAGCCTGGGATACTAGTCGGTAAGGAATGACACGTGTGACGTAGCAACTACGGGACTGTATAAAATTTGAAGGCGATTGAAACCAACGTATATTGTACAGGCTGCAAAAATAGGGAGCAAATCAACCAGAGCGAGAAAGGTGCAGCAAGGTACTCACCAAAATGTTTTGCGTCAATGGATGGGCAGTCAGTAGAACAAGTAGACGTTTTGAAGGTTAAAAAACTGTAAAATCTAATGTTGTAAAATACTGAAGCAGCATGTTTTCCGGTACTCTACAGTAGTATCCCAGCTGGCTTTTATGGTGTTGACCAAGTGATCAGGCGAGTGAGCTTGTATTACCTATAGTTGACTCCACAAGTAGCAACGAAGCAAACTAATTACTACAAATAAATAATGACTAAAATAGTTGGACACTTTGAAATGGAACTTTTCTACTTGAAAAATGTGCTGAACTCCGTTCATTTGTGGCCTTCGAATACGATGCAATCAAAATATACGTGTCATCTACCGAGATGAATGCGTTGCTAGATAACGAATGTGGAAAGTAAAAATCAAGTGTAAGCATTCAGAAATACACGAGGTCAAATGATCTTTAAGGTAAAGTGGGAAGAAAGAAAGATTTGGTTGCGCCGCATTCATGAGTCCGTGTGACACATAAATCCTGTAGACAGGCTTGACTGATATATTAAAGAATGGCAGAGCTTAGGTAACAAAGTGCTGGGAGCTAAGAGTAAGTTACAATTGGTTTTTCTGGACATGTCCAAATTAGTGATGGATACCACTGCTATGGAGATCGTATCAAGGATGGCAAACCGGAAGGAAAAAATAATTCCTTCGACACTTTAGACGACTATATTTTCCCCACAAACTTTATCAGCAACTCCTGAGACGCGTGTTGTGGATAGGTTTCAGCAAACGGCGGCATACTTGGTTGAGATCACTCAATATTTGGTGCGCTAATATCAGATCGCCTCTCAACAGCTGCTAGCGTCCGCTGAGAACTCCCGGCGAATTCAGCCTTCAGTGATAGTTGTGGTTGCGCATGCCCCTTGCATTCCTTGTTTCTCTTAGTTTTGGTGCCTCAAACTCCTCTGGGTCACGCTTCAACCAAGTTTGCCAAGCTTGGAAGGCGCACGTAGGAATTGTACATCTTTTAAAAGGTTGATGGGTTAAATCTTCCAAATGCCCTCAGTCGCAGCCCGACGTGTTGGTTGCCTCTTATCACAGCTGCCTGAGACTATAATGAACAGTTGAATCCAATCTGCACGAGAACGCCGATGTGTTCCGGGAAAATGGCCTGCGATTTGTGCGCCCCACGCAAATACCTGAATTCATGTCTCTGACGTGGCTGCACAATGTAACATATGCCTACGTTGAATGCTAAGCTGTTCTGAACTGACCAGCTTGAAAACTTGCTAATATCGTACTGGAGACGTTCGTGCTCGTCCGGTCATCTGATGATTCGTCATAACTAGATATCCTCTGCGTACATTCGTACATTCGCTAGATTTTGCATGAACATTAAGAATAGAGCAGGCACAAGCACTGAGCCTTGTGTTATACCGCACTCCGCATCGCTTGCACCGGACACCGATCCCCGGACTCTCACATCCAATTGAGGTTCGTGTAGAAAATTGCTTATCGAACTAGGAATTGTGTCGTCAATGCCGTAGTACTGAAGCTCCTGAATGAGAAATCAATGTGCTAATTGATCATATGCTTTTGAGTAGACCAAGTGCAGGACATCACATTCTGCTCCATCACCAATTGCTTCTGTCCAGCCATTACGTGCAAGTAGTAGGTTAGTAGAAATCAGTTGCTTCTTATGGAAGCCATGTTGAACTTGGGATATTAGGTTGTTAATTTTCAGGTGCTGCATCAGCGCATCTGCGACGACTGAATCCATAAGTTCGGATATACGGGAAAAAATTTCATCTGACAGTATTCGTTAGGGTCAGTAGGGTTACCTCCCTTATGCATGTGAGTAATAATCCCTCACTTCCATACTAATGGAACATGGTCCTCCTCAAGACGTCGCTGATAGAAAACGGACAGTGGTTCGGCTAGATTATCAGCTACTGCCTGCAGCGCCTTGGAGTGGTGTTGTCAACGCCAGGAGAACTGTGGATATACAGTAATATCAACGTCTTCAACACAGCTTCCGCACGGAAAGTTATGTTGCATAAACCCGACGATGGAGCAATAGATACGAGGGAAATATTTGGCCTCGTTACCTGTTATAAAGTCTGGAAGTAATGAATCCGTAGGAAATCGCCCGCTTCCATTGCTGACCACGTGCACTCATTAGCCCTGACGAGTGATGTAATTCCGCGTTGCAATTTACCAGTTCCTTTAAGGTGTCTGTATAGAAGTTTATAGTTAGTGCGGAATCGCTTCATTAACTCCTGCTGATGCTTAAGTTTTTCTTTGCGAATCAAGTTTATACAGAAGAAACAATGTGCTGCGTATGCAATCCAGTTATCGGCATTCGAGCAGTCATTCTGTGCTCGCCACGCTAAACTCCTGAGAGCATACATATTCGTTTCATGCTCCTTAAAAATTACTTATATTTGCTTAAACATTAGAAGGACTTCTGTCCCGAGGTGTGCGTTACCAGTGTACTAAACATCCGCGTAAACGCCTTCCAGTTGATGTCTAGGGAGCATTCGGTTAAGTAAATCCAAGATGTTTTCGTAACCAGCGTAGCTAGCTGGTTGTAGTGCGTGACAGTATATACCTTATTATCATATTTAGGGATATTCCGCAAAGTATAGCTAAGCAATCATTAGAGCAACCTGGTCAATGGGACCCAGTGCCGTATTGGTATTCATTCCATCGACCATGAGTTCTGCGTTTGTCAGCACAAAACTAAGTATCGACGGCCTGTTAGCAGTTGGAAATTTGGTGGGACAGGTTACGTAGTTGTACAGAGGGTGGCTGGAAATTAGCCCTTGTAAACAGGCGTTAGAATGTGCACCATCTGTTGCTGACGTTTCCATGTCGTGCACATTAACGTCTCTAGCGATAAGAATGTGTCTGTATGACTTGTTCAAAGCAAGCTGCAATAGGCGGTTCAGTTTAGTGTCCATTTCAGATGTACAATTTGTTGGGAGTTAACTTACGGCAGTTAGACATGTGTCCTTGTTCCGCAACCATAGCCGGCGCCAAAGCAAATCGGGGGTGCGGATTACCGCGCGATCGGTAACTTTACATTGGTGGTTTGCATTATAGTAAAATATCGCGCCACCACCACTTCCACTTCTATCGTTCCGAGGCAGCAACCTACCGAGTAAATAGAGTTAAGAATCGATTATCTCAAGGTTTAACCAGGTCATTGTTATTAAGAGGAAATCCCGCGGTTGTGAGGCAAGGAATACTATATTCTCGATCAAATTACTGGGAAAGCTTCGAGCTTTAGCGCACAAACAAGACAATGTTTTCGTTTCTTGGTCCATGTTGATGGATGTCAAATTTCTCTTTGTTTTGAAGCCGAGCGTTAGGGGACTGGTCTTTATTCGCCTTTTGGTTGATTGGCAGCTTATGACGTTCAGGCGAACCGCAAGAGATCGCGGTGTGTTCCTTATCAGAAATTTTACACGTGCTTCACTCTGTCCTGTTGTGTGTCGTGGATGCTGCGGTATCGAAATCTCTGCAGGACTGTGTAGACAAAATATTTACGGCGCTTGCAGGTTCCATCCAGTTGCTGATAAATTGTGGCTGTGTGCTTATTGCCATTATCCCTATCTCGCTTAGCAACCCAGCTCGAAAATTTGCACAGTTTTACAAGACTTTGCGTCATTCACTCAAAGTGTAATACAACTTTCATTAATCTTGAATTTGATTCTAATGTGCTGAGCAACAGAAACTTGTGGTACAACGGTGTAAGTAAAGCAGTAGCGCAATGGGGTGCACGGAAGAATGGGTTCCATGCGGGATCATGCACAGCAGTATCCCACGGATTTGCGTCACTAATAGTACGGTAGCACGCTGTCATTTGTGACAGCCATGGGCTGGGTCACGTTGGTGTTCAAAAAGTGTAAGCTTATTCATAGCACGAAATGCAGGTTCAAACGCGTTGTATCAAAATGCCACACTGTCCATACGCCTTACCAAATAAATTCCGATTCAGTTTTCGGGCGGGATGAGCTGATATGGCTAGCCGGATCCCACCGGCGGGCGGTAGTTTGATGACCTCTGATCTACCTCATCGGATCATCCTTCCCAGGCCTCGGTATTTCGGGAGCATGGTCCTGTCTTAAGCTGGATGGTCAAATATCTTAAACGACAATTAGTGGTCAGAGTCTGGCGCGCCTTATCAGATCCCATTCAAAGTGGGCCTGTTGTGCCGTATGACGCTGCTTTAGGGCCGCGACTGTTTTCGTTATTTATTATTAATCATGCGCAGACAATCTCTCCAAATTTCCTGTTTGCTGACGATATCAAGATGTGACGCAGGATTTAGATATGCGCTGAACAGCATTGACTCAAATCTACCTAGCTACATTGTGTCAGTAGACAATCCAAAATGCATAGCAATGCAACGTGCGTGAATGCATGGTGCTTTCCATACGACAACAGAGCAGCCACTCATACAGGCTCAGAACGCAAGTGCTGCAGCGACGTTCTGTGGGACGTTATCCGCGTGTGCTGGTTCAGAATGGACTGGGTTGTTCTCACCAGTCCGTAAAGCGTTAAAAGCTAGTCGATAAGATGTATAGCTGTTGAGACAGGTGTTCGAACGAAAAGATATATATATTTTCCGATAAATGCTCAGTGGACATGTTCGCCCCATGTGTAATACGCCATTTAAGGCTGGTATTCATGGCTGAGGCACAACGTCAGTGCGCTGGATCAGCTTTAACGTCGGGCTACCAAATATGTCACTGGAATGAGCAGTCCGCAAAAGAGCAGAATCTGCAACGCTTGAGAATATGCAGCGGACGGTTTGTCGTCGATTAGGAAGTGATCTGATAATAGCCCACTTGATTCGACGCATCATGTGGGCGGCTCCTTACTGCAGCCCAGCAGTAATACAAACCGCGAGTTCACTACTTGAAACTAGCAGAATAGCGAAATCGTCCGGAGTGCCGCAAAAATTGTCTTGACATTCCCGTGTGTCACAGATGGAATGCTCCCCTGAACCAGTCATTTCTGCACCGACACTATCCATTTCTAAAATTCGGTTGGATGACGCACACATCCACCTACATGTTGTTATTCAGCGCTATCTTTCCATTCTTCTTTTGGAATTTACGTTGGATCCGTTAGCTGTCGCCTTGTTGGTTCAGTAGAAAAACGCGGATTGTAGGACTACAGAAAAAGATGATAAATGCTTACTTCGATAATTAAGACACCAACTGTGTTTATTTATATTTTCTATATTCCCATTAAACCAACCAACCGAAGTGGAAACCAATGAGTTTTAGCCCGTATAAAGTCATAGTTCATTATTGGTTCTTCGAAAGAAGCCTTTCATGCAAACTGACTGAAAGTAAGGCAGAAAACATGTCCTCTCCACAAAGTAATGCTGCTACTGGAGGCCACACTTGCTTCGCTGACATTTATGTAACCTACCGAGCGATGTAAAAACAACAACCGATCTCATTGAACCTAGTATGTTGTTTCAGGTATGGCTAGAATCAACTTGCGTCCGTTCAATACTGTAAAAGGCTCCTGCGCACTGAAGCTACCGTGAACACGTGGAAACGAGCTGAGTTGTACCACGGACTCACAAGAGAATGCGTTAAAGCGCAACCACTCGGTCGCTATAAACTGAGATTCCTCCCGCTTTAGGTAAAAGTGGGAAGAAGACGAATAACTAAACGAGATAGACGTTTATTGTCGAAAACGTGCAATCCCGCTGGCTATATGCACCTTATAATGGTCCTAACTATGGAGAGAGAGATGCGGTCACCAATGCTACATTCGCTAGCACTCTACAAAGCGGGAAAACCTGAAACCTTCGAATTGCCATTCGTCCGGTTGACTCGAACATGCATAGTCATCGTTGGAACAGACATGCTCCCTATATTTACTAGGTACAAGCTAATATTATGATTTTATAATATTTTACACATCATACCCAGACATACTTGGAATCTTCAGGTCACTACATAGCCCGCTCCTAGAAGGGAATCTTGAGTGACCCTTTCTTCAAAGTAATCATTGTCAGTCGCGTGTCAGCATACCCCGAGCTCAGTTGGTGAGACCTGATGCAGTTGCTGGGGCAGAACCATGCAATCGAACACCATCTGGCACCCCCGTTTCCTCCCTAAAGTTGACGATAAGAGAAAAGGGCGAGAAGGTTCCTAGCGTGCAATCACGCGTGTTTGAGGATGAGTGAGTGTTCTCCGATTAGAAAGATTGAAAAAAGAAAGAAAAAGTGTAGCTCAGGAATGCAGAAGCGGCAACAGCAACGAACGCGAAAGACCTTTGCCAAGGAGGTAGGGAAGAGTTGAAGAAACCACCCTTTTATCTGTTTTCAATAGTTTTTCTCCGTTTATCTTCTGGTTTTCAAAATCCTTTTTGCCTTTTTAGGTTTGCAAAACCTGTTGTGCTTTATTGTGGTTCAAGGAAAGTAATGCCTGAAAGAAAACCTGAAAACGCTGTTGGAAGCAAAAACCGTAAATAAAGTCCTAGGAAAGTTTTTGGTCAGTAAACCAGACT
>OX104068.1:62488811-62628811 GCA_944474145.2 Dicrocoelium dendriticum
CACGCCTCAACCCCAAGCAACCGAACGACGCGGTAGACAGGTCAAACGTCCGGTCCGTTTTTTCAGATTTTGTAAATGTGTGCTATTTCTATTAATACACCTTTTTCGTCTTTAGTTGTAATCGTGCGTTTCGTCCACAAACATTTTGCAAAATCCACAAGAAAAACCCAAAACATCTTGAAAACTTAAAAAGCATATTTGCGCTTATCATGCATACCATGTACCCTGTCCGGCACCAAACCACTTCCCCGACCCTTACTCACCCCCACACAGTTCCACCTTCCCAGAAACTCAACCACCGGAACTGCCAAGGCAACCCTCGAGTGACTAACCAACCGGCTCAACTCAACCCCCGCTTGACTTGCCAGTCGAGCCAAGGTCTCCTTCCTCACCCAAGAAACAGCCAGTCGCCCTCGGCCGCAGACAGCCACGAACGGTTTGGTCCAAAAACGCCTGGTTAGGCGTTACCTACTACGACGCCGGGTTACTTCGTGGGACGAGGACGCCTGGATTTCTTCGTGGGACGTGGAACATGGACTGAAGTGCGGTGGGTGGAGTGACACCTCCCAAGCGCACCGTCGGATCTACAGCGGAGGGAAGGTCCTGTCGGCCTTTTTCTGGCGTAGGCAGTTTTTTATGCAATCCGACCTGCCCACCCCGACGGTCCACCGATGATGCACTCTGGTCCACACGCTCATCATAAATAATAAAAAACAAACGTCTGGACCCAGCGAACTCTGCTACACACCTTATCTTGGAAGCCCTTACTTAAGCCCATGCAACTATTCGCACCCATCCTCACCTTCTGTTTTCCCCACTAACAGCTCCATTGAAGGCTTCCATCTTTCAGCCTTCTAGGGGGAATCCCCTGCAGTGTAACGGAAAACACGCCGTTTCAGTATTTTGCAACATTGGATTTTACGGCTGTTTTAACCTTCAAAACGTCCACTTGGTTTATGGACTGCACATCCGTTGACACAAAACGTTTTGGTGATAACCTCGCTGCGCCTTTCTCGCTCTGGTTGATTCGCTTCCCATTTTTGTAGCCCGTATTGATAGGTTGGGTTCAGTCCTCAACTTCTACACTGTCCAGTATTTGACACGTCTCTTACGTGTCATGGATTACCGACTAGTATCCCAGGCTCCACCCAACACTACTATGTAACGTTCAGCAGTCTGTGTAGGTACGATTTGGAGGCCATCATAAACGAACTGCAAGCCTTCCAAACACAGCTGACTGTAAAACCACGTTTTCGTATGGAGAAAAGTGAAACATGAATTGATACATTGCTTACGCAGATTACATTTAAATCTATGCTCCCATAACAATCTATTTGGCAAAGGGTATCCAGTGAATAGTATGGGCTACGATTCCGACTGATCATTGGATGATCGGACAATGAGAGCAAGACCGCTGTGCCAATACTCAGTAGCAATCTATGTAGCACATTTACCTGGTTTGATAAGGCACCATATGGAATAAGCTGCTAAAAAGAAAGGTGTGCCAATCAAGGGTCCAAATTTAAGAAAGCTATCGAAATCCTTGTTTCAGTTGCAAAAGCGCAGCTGATGCTGAAATAGGTGAGAAATGTGTTGATGAAAGTGAATCAAAAAGAAATCTATTGCAAAAGCAGTGCATTGAAAGATAATATCCTAAACTTGCAAATATCGTTGTCGGATTCAGAAAAGCATGGCTTAAAAGTTTTTATTTACTCATCATGCTAACGTTTTGCAATCTGTACGTCTTTTATTTTTTTGAGTAAATATGACTATACTCGCATACCGTATATTTCGGTTGTATTGCGTAATGTCTATTGCAACTTTAGTCTGAAGCTTACATCGGAAGTCACCGATCTCTGCATCCATCCCATGTTTTATTCAGCTCATTTTACACTAGAAGCAGTATTTCTTACGTTGCGTGTCCCACATACATACTTAGCGGTGGCAGATGCACAGCAAACGTTCTTCTCTCGATCCTGTTTCCGCTCCATTATTGCCAACCCATTCAGTCTGTGTAATGAAACAAATTGTCCTAGTGACCGTGCATAAATATTCCAGTTAACGGTCTACACTGAAAGGACTCTAAAATGGACCTCAGCACGGAAAGCCTGTAAAAAGATTGGTGCTTATTTCTTTGATTTTCCAATACTTTCTTGCATTATTCCGAACATTCTTAATAGTAGCAATTTTGTATAAGTCAGACAACTGATTACATATGGGGGGTAACTTATGCCTATTGATGCTCAAGCACAGACGTACCAGAATTGACAAGTTTTGTGTTATTGGGTGAATGTAACTAATTAACATAAATAGTGCACGCTCATAAGATTGTTCTCATTGCCAGCAATGTTATAGTTCGTTATACGTAATCGCGCCGCTCTACTATTAATACAATTTCGATGAAGATTTTGCTGTGTTGTAACGCAACTTTGCTTCTTCTTGTTTCCAGTGGAGAAGTCAATCCACCTGAGGAGAAAGCAGAAAACAAGACCTACTAGACTGGCGTGTGCTATGGACAAAGCATGGTTAAATTTATAAGCCACATGTGATCACCACTGACTCTGCGTTGCTTAGACCATTTGATATCACCTATCTGGACAGCTTTCAAACTTTCTAGCGGTATCCAACAACTGGCTGTAGCTACGTGTTCACACCTGCGCCGCAGCAACCCCTGCCACTATGATCAAGTGGTTCCGTCTGCTTTCCTGAATCACAAGGCAACCTGCATGGTGGATGCTGAACTCAGTAAGCCAACCCTTTTCCAAGGCATACTGTTAGCACAACACGTGTCTCCAAACCGTGTTGCGGCGTTCGACAGCTGCGGCCACCAAACATGGTGTTTTATAGTCAAACTGATTTGCCATATTCGCTTGAAAAGAACACGGCCATTGTACAATCACATCACGTTTTCTGCAATTATTCCGTTCCGTGCAGGTGCTAGAATGGCGTACCTTCCAATTAACTAACTCTATTGAAAGTGTAAGTAGTTTGCAGTGCACAAATACAATGCGTCTGAGACATACGTTTACAAATTTACCGAAGTGGGCGCCAAAACTGGAACGCATCATTCTCGTTGTAAATGCATTTTCCCCACATCATCTCCATACGTGATGACTGGAGTGATGTTGTAAAGGGTTCGCAATAAAAGTCGTTCGGTTAACAGGTTTATGGAGCTTGGGCAAACCCCAGTGGTTAAAAGCAACATTTTATCTAAAAGAAAGTCAACAGCACGGAAGATGGGACATAAGTCTAAAGCTACGGTTTCAAGCAAACCATGTGTAAGTATGCAGAATTGTAGAAATGCGTTGTTCTCCGAAGGGTGTTTACACACTTTCTTGATGTGACATTTATATTGGAGCGATGGATTTAGTTCAGATGACAAAACATATGCTTACTGGGCCCTTAAGTGAAGAGGATATCATACCTACTGTAGAACCATCACGAAGAGACAGGACTTAACTTGGTGTGATGGTTTGTGTGCCTCAGTGATCCAATGAGATATGCTGGGTGGTGCTGTTTGCACCTTCAGCCCTACTCCTCCCAGATTGGTCACGGGTTAGAGGCCAGACAAATTCAGTCACCTGGCCCTCCAGGTTGGCGGTTGAAGTGAGGGTGGCTCCTTACTTCATAAAACGGGCTCCTTTTAGTGCAGGGCCCAAACCCCACTGTCTTGCGGTCAGGTTTTTGAGTCAAACGCTTCGGTTGAGAACCCTAATCGTTATCCTCTGTAGGCCTGGGCAACCTGACAGTATTCTGCCCATGCAATTCAATGAACTTTTCTTCTAACAATTTCGTGATGCTCTGCCCGGCGCCCTATCTGCTGCATTTAGTAATGTGGATAGAAGTTTGGATGCTACTTCTCAAGCCTTTCCGCTTTTTCATTCTTAGCGTCCCTTTCCAACATCTCTTTCATCCCCCGTTTTTAATCTCCAAATTCTTGGTCATCCCCCCACCTTGCTTGTATAGTTGCTTATCTTCTAGTTCTAACACACCCACAATCGCATGGCGTCTCTACAATCCAATCGACAAGTTCATGTTCAAGCAAGCGGAAAACCTCAGTTCACCCGTTTACCTTTTGAGTCCTCAATGCTCGCTAAGAGTGGCATGCCTCAGTGTGCGCACTTTGTTACAGATTGGCCAACAGACAGCAGACGTTGATATTCGCATGTTCTTCAAAAAGCTTTTACGCACTTTTGATGTGAAATTTATGATGGATTTATCACTAGTGACAGAACACATGGTTTCTGGTCCCATTAGTGAAAAGGGTAAAAATCTGGTGCAGAAAGTATGGCGCGTAGGTAGACTCACCGTACGTTTTACTTACGTTTTTACGTTTTTTCTCTCGTCCCAATAACATATTTTATAACATGTAAATGCATCACCAAGTGTGGTTTTGAATTCGATTGACGTAGAAAAGCAGCAGACAAAAATCGGAAGAGTAATCCATGAATAGGAAACGCGAAGAAAGCAAACGCGCCGGTGGCATTCCATTCAGCTGTAATGTGTCGCTAACTTCAAGTGATGGGCTTTCAGTGAGCTTTAGCGCCATAACTTCACTAAGTGTCGGCATGTGTGCTTGGACTATAGCAGGATCTGCCGCACCATTATTTGGCCAGCCCACTACAACGGGTACCCCAGCAGCAGCAGCAGCAGCAGCAGCAGCAGCAGCAGCAGCAGCAGCAGCAGCAGCAGCAGCAGCAGCAGCAGCAACAGCAGCAGCAGCAGCAGCAGCAGCAGTAAATCAGTTAATTCAACTGCGAATTTGCTGCCATTCAATCATGATGACTTAAGGAATAAAGAATAATGAGAGGGAGAGAAGTTGGACTTACCTGAAAACCTTAATGCCCTAAGCAAACCTTCAGAGTCAAGGCGCATACACCCTGATTTAATACCAGACTGCCACAAATATCTGGATATCGTGCAAAGATATGCGGCATCGGCAAGACAGCTTCCTTGAGGCATTCACTGCCCCGCATTACAATCAGTAAGTACCCCGCAGATAATTGAGCACAAGACACGTTAAACAGACAGTGCGACTAGGAGATGGCAGCAAACGTGCCTTTGGTGTCAGTAGCTAGCCATATTCTGTAAATGCTCGGACCAAGCACAATGCAGGTCTCTTGGACTCCAGGCCGGAAGGCGAGACGGACTAAAGGTGTCAAGTTTGGTCGTCAGTGACTACATTTCACGCTGCCAAGTCAACCTCTGTCCATCTTGAGCCTTGCGCCACCTTACACCTGACAAAATAAATAAGGTCCTCCTAGGTAAGCGGT
Source organism: Dicrocoelium dendriticum (assembly GCA_944474145.2). Classification (NCBI taxonomy): domain Eukaryota; kingdom Metazoa; phylum Platyhelminthes; class Trematoda; order Plagiorchiida; family Dicrocoeliidae; genus Dicrocoelium; species Dicrocoelium dendriticum. The sequence goes on from OX104068.1 coordinate 62,494,085, forward strand.
GCCCAGGCATTCGTAGTACGTGTCCAAGCTAACACAAGTTATTCAATGCTATCTGTTGCTCTAACGAACTAGCTTGATTCTCACTGCCTAGTACTCGCCTACGCATATCGTCGTTGCGGATACGCTGGTGCCACCTGACACCAGCAATGCTCCGCAGAAAACAATGTTCAAAGACTTGAAGGCGCCTAAGGTTATCAGACCGAAGGCACCAAGTCTTACTCACACACAGCAGGAAGACCCTCACTGTCGATTTGTACACCCAGTCTTTCAGACGAAGGAAAACTCCTTTCTGTCGCAAAACATGTCACAGGTTTAAGAAAGCAGCCCTGGCTTATGCAATGTGCGAATGACTTAAGTAATATGCGCCCATCGTTGCTGATGCAGCTGCCAAGGTAAAAGAATCGATCCATCATCTCGAGTTCCTCGTTTTAAGTTTCCACGGTTCATAAAGTGATTGGTGATCCTGAATGAACGATTTGCACTTTGAAGTTGAGAAGGGCATGTCAACTAATTGGACCAATAAAGAGAGGCTATACAGGATTAATTTGGCCGACCCAACATCGACAAAAGGGAAGACGATATCGTCCGCATAACCAAGATCAACTAACTTTTCACCAGGCAGAACCTCAAGGCCTACATCGTGTGATTCCCCAAAGGGACACTCCATGATATCGTTAACGACAAAACTAAACAATGCGAGGAAATCGGACAACACTTACGAACACAACTTGGTCGGAAAGCTATCCGGCAGGTAACCGTAGACCATGACGCGGCCTGTACGCTACGAGTATAGAGCACGTAGTGTATTTACATATTTCGTGGGAATACCTTTCCGCGCATGTATTTCGAAAAGAATGGATCGATCGACTACAACGAACGCACTTTTGAAATCGAGGAACGCAGCCATTCTCGGTTTCCGGTATGCCTGGCGCTGCTGTAGCACCTGCCGCAGAGTAAATCTCTGGTCTACACAGCCACATTCTGGGCGAAAACCTGTCTGCACTTTCCTAATCCGAGATTCCCGTTCTTCAGTGAGACGACGAACGAGAATCGAGGCCGGTACTTTTGTCACAACTGGCGTTCGGATAACACCGCTGTGGTTTGCACAGTCGGTGCTACTGATTTCTTCTAGATTGCCACTATAATCGACTCGCTCCAGTTAGCCGGGACACACTCTTTCTTCCAGAAAAGATCGAATATGGAGGTCAGTGCACTGCAGAGGACCTCACTTCCATCCTTAAATAGTGCAGGTGGGAGGGAAACAGGGCCAACAGCACGAAAACTGTTGAGGGCTGTGATGGCTTTTCGGACCTCGGTCTCCGACGGAGGCTCTGAACTAACCGTCCATGGCTCGTCCTGCATCACCTGAGTAGAAAGTGGTCAGGGAGCAGGGGCAAGCTGAACTGAACTTAAAAGTGTTCCGCTCAACGAGCCATACGGTGCCCCTTGTTGTGTACCAGTACACCCGTGCTGTCTCTGATTGTCTCACTGAAGCCTAGTTTCCTGGGACCATTGGCGCAGATTAGCTGGAGGGGCTTGCAGTAATTGCCTACTGCTCCTGCCTCCTCCATTTCTTGAGCGCGACTGGTCCACCAGGCTTCCTTGTCAGCGCACAGCCTCTGATTTAGTTCGCGCCTACTAGTATGTATGGTCACATTGTGCTCAGATTCAGCCGGATGCTTTGTTCTGGATCCCAACAGGTTCATCTACCTCTCGGATATCCAGTGACTGGTGCGGTGACAATTGATGGGGTCACAACCAGATGGTCCTGCGTTGTGCAATGCGACCGAGATCCTATTCCACTGAAGCTCACTGATATTAGGACAATACAGCCCATAAATTAATACATTGTCCACTGATAAATTCTATGGCATTCGTCCCAATTTGGTAACTGAGCTGAAGCAAGTTCTGAACATTTTTGGTCCACTTATGTTAAGGGGCATTAACAACAACATGGTCATGTCTTAAAGTTAGATTTAGGGTAACCACCTTGTGATTGGAACGCAACGGTTTATCTCTATTAAGAACGCAATTCGCTTTAATGTCAATCTCGGTTATTCAGATTAAATGGACCGTATCCGAATTGGAGGTGTATCCATGTTGCTTCTCATTGTCAGTGTTACGGGGAGCAACATCGAAACAAAGCCAAGGTCGTGTCTTTGCAGATGATGCCAAAACTGGATGAGGTGTTCCAGATGGGGCCTCGCGCAGACACTTAACATTTGGAAAAAGGGTGCGACATCAAATCAGTCAGGCACCACGAGCAAGAAACCCAAGCGTCGACTAACTTTTCTCGCTGTTCCTCACACACACATTGAACAACCAAGATCTTGGATAAAAGCCCTCCAAGTGTACTTTTGAAGGAAATGCATAGCACAATGTACATTTCTAGCTTATAGGTGTTGTCTCGCCGCTGAAGCCTTCGCCCCACGACCGCAAGAAAAAGTCCAGAGACGTGACAGAAAGAGAATTTTATGCATGAAATCACAGTTGCTTATATAGTTTGAGGGCAAAATGAAGGGAAGCTACTAAAGTACACTTGAGCCAACCAACAGAAGGAAAAACGTCAAATGCAACGTCGAATAAGCAACGGTGTACTCAAAAGCGAATCGCATAGGTCCTTAAAAATAGCATCATTGGACTCCAAGCGTAAAGCGAACGTCCATTTACAGTGACGAGCACTGGCCAATCAGAATGACGAAATGAAACGTTTAGACAAGGTCACGTAACTAACGGGAATAAGAAATGCAGACCCAAAAGTTGAAAAATAGTACAATAATCGTGTGACAACTAAATATTCCTTTAACATAACCAAGTAGAACAGTGATGAAAAAAACCAATGGAATATGTTCTTGCAAATGGCGCTACTGAAAAGGACAAGGCAATGAGCGTCAATTAACAATGACGTGGGTGTACCAATCGGGCTAACCCATTAGAGCGTTTAAACAACAGTCAAGAAATAGAAAATAGGAAGTGTAAAGAACAGCTGTCAAGCCCGTTCACAATGAATGAATGTCTAATAGCTTTTCTCTTATAATACGTTAGCTCACTTATCCCCTGAAAGAGAACTGTCGTTGACCAACCATACGTAAGTGCAGGAGCCGGCGAAGCTGTTAAGAAAATGTCGGAACTACCCTACACGAAGGCACGTCTTATCTACCCCAAAGTAATATGTTTCCGGGACAGTCTGCGACCAATAACATTTATCAGAAGTGATACATAACTGCCGGATTTCCTTAGGTTATTTGTAGAAATTCAAATTTTCAGCATTATCGCGCTTCTGAATCACAGGCTATTATGGGAGGTACCATCTATCTTTTCTTCAAATCCTACCCAGACGATATTTTGAAAGTTGTATAAGAATCATTCGGAAAGTGAAAAATGATATTCGCGGTAGACAAGTAGTACCCCATACAATGCAGTGGTAACATCTGCACTATCTCTAATACACTACGCTATAAGAGCATGCGAATGATAAAATGTGCAGGAAATATGGCTAACACAACGATGGTTAGGAGCCTTATGTCCAAGTCATTTTTGGACAGGCAGTTTTAGTATGAACTGTGAGTCATTAGTTAAGGCATTTTGAGCTAGTCCCTCTATGTCCGTCCTTAGTGGCAGTAATAGTTGGCGAGTTTGCGATTGCCATCACTTCCATCTGCTGTACAACGGTAGCATGTGCAGTACAGTTGGACACGTGTGGCAATCGCTATTTACAAGTCACTCGCACCTGTTGCCTCCCAAAGCACGTAGCAATTAGGTCACCTGTTCTTTTCCAATAGTTCTGCGTCATCATTGGAACCGCCCGAAGGCAAATGGAACCACCAATGCAGTGTGTTGCAAAATCTGACACAGTCGAATACACTAGGGCGCATGTTGTACACTCGAAGGAGAACACCACAGTGGTGAACCATTTGATCGCAACGTAAAACCATCATAATAATTCGTCTAACGAATGTAAGAGCAACCATGAAATATACCCGTTGAGTTCACTAGTCATCATTATGAGCAGATGAAATGTAACGATGTTAAAGGGTCCTCTCCATCCATCCATTTTCCCGGTACGGTCCGGAGGAAGTTTAGTGTCCCAGACTTCGGTGACCTTAATCCATAATTCCGCATGAATATGTTAAGACTTCAGCCAGATAGTGTGGTTTCACAGGTATAATTAAACGATGCATTTTGAAAGAGTTGTACCACTGATACCCAGGATTTGCCGATAGAACTGAATGTATGCCTTTATGCAATTATCCTTCTCAATCTGCGCCTCCAAACCGAACTCAGCTTTTCCTTGATCAGAATTTCTAGTGACAACTAACTACCCACCAGGTAAACTGTAACACGACGAGCTATGATTGACAAACAAGCCACCCTGGAGTGGTATGCGTCTAAAATCCACGCGGTAGTTCGACCGAGTGGGAAATATGCTGTGGCCGGATGAAGTCATTATAATCAACTGGTGGTTTATTTTGAGGATGCTGTGTCTCTGTTTTATTTCTTAGGTACCACGGCCATCATCCCTACTTAGGAAAGCAAAATGTCAATCAGGCAATTACGTGGCAAGGGTGCTGCGGATTTGTTGTTAAGAACTGAATGGAAGCACCTACTACACTATGCTTAGATAATGCTCCAGTTAACGGTCCCACATTATTAACTAGCAATGATTTAACATTTATTTCCCTTCAGAGTGAATTGTTATGGCGTTTTGGTGCATTACTTGGAACAATAGAACAATAGTAGGTTGAGGTAGCAGCTCACGTAAAATAGTCTTTGTGAGGTATATTAATTCCAGGAGAAATAAAGGTACAGCACATAAAACCGCGCAGTTGTGAACTTGATCCATCCATGTAAACACAAGTGCATGCGGCTATTCCGCGTTCGTGGTGGCTTTGAGCATGGTTTTTGTTAGTGAATGGTTATCACCCGATGAACGTGAATCATATCATGCGATGAAAATTTTGCAAGACCCAAGTTGTTTTCTACAGATGGATAACGTGGGAGCAGAAACAACAGTGTGGGGGAGCATTTTCCGCTCTACAAATTATAAGTAAAAATAACTCAACAATTATTCAACCGACTGTTTTGAGTTGCCAGTGCCTCAGCTTCGTGTTTCGGCTAAGCATCAGGAGGCGGTAGCAAACATGACTTAGGTTATACAGAATCTGCAATATCAGGACGAAGTCACAATATAGATTATGAGAACTGCCTTTTTACTCTCCCAGTGCTTTTGTTTACAGCTAGTGTGGGAAATGGAGCATGCATCCATATATTTGGCTGCCCTTCGCTTTAAGGTCCGGAGGCTAGTCATAGCTTTTTAGGCAAGTTTGCCATGCACAAATGGCGTGCTCCACATGGAGCCTACATACACGTTAAGATGTTCCCTGAACATGGATGATTTTGAGCCACTCCAACGCATGATGGTTCAGGAGTTTGGAGGACTTCAAGTACTGCTCCGAACAGCCCATATTGTCGTCTTGCATCACCATACCAAGGTCACACTAATCTTATGTGGTCTTCAAGTTGTTGTCTCCTAGCCTGCAGGTGTCATGTCGATAACTGTACACATGCAATAATGTTATCCCCTCCGAGTTTAGCTGAAAAAAACTTGGTTTTGGCTATTCGACCACACGGGTCAGTTCGCGTTACATTAAGTCGCTGTCTTACTGATTCTGATCACTCAGCATTTAGAGGTGCTATCAGCAAAAAGCTGGGACGTTCGAATGAATGACATACGCTAGTTCCCTAATGAAGAAGAATATTAAGTCCTACCTTAAAATTAATCCATGTGGTACTGCACAATTCAACTCAATCGGATGAGACAGAGTACCGAATCTGCATAATTAGCCACTGTTAAAGAGTTTCCTAAGGAGAGGTTTCACGATTCTGTGGGCTCACAGCGTCTGCATAAAGATGCGGTGACCTAAGCTGCGTATGCTTTAGGAAAGCGAAATAGGTGATCTCAGTTTCGGTCCCTATATCGTCGGTTACCGTGCAAATGCCATGCACAATGAGTAAATATGTAATACATGATCGATTTTGACAGCAAGCGCCTTGCTCCGGGTTATGATTTTGGATAAATATAAATAACCCATTAGTGACGCAGCTATCTTTGACCATATTACCATTGCGGAAACTGCATACGAATCACCGGACGATAGTTTGCGGGTTAAGAACTGTTTCCACCATTAAAAATGAGGTTATAATTCCCTTATTCTAAATGTTTGGGAGTTGCTATTAATTCAGGCATTTTCTGAAAGAATTGAGTTACTGGGTTCGACTATCATCGCAGTTGCCACATGCGGTGCTTTCGGGTGAAGGTTGACAACTCCGGGAGAGATATGATTACACAACAATGATAACTTCATTATAACCGTCGCTGAACTAAAAGCGATGTGAGCGTCCGGAAATTGGAGACAAGTTATCGACAAATGCTGGCGACACATCAGCATATTTCAGTGTATTACTGTCCTAGTGCATTGGCTGTACACTTGGTTACTCCAGGAACTTCGTCTTCTAAAATGAGTACTGGAATACCACGGTTCGTTTCATGGAGGTTCTTCACAGGTCACTACAGCAGCTTTTCATTAGCACAGAACCTTTCCGTTCGACCCTGTTGCTTAATGATTTGTCCTCGCGCCCAAGTGTGGTATTGAGATTACGCTGTACGACATAGTTGCTCTACCTGTTAGCACTAGATTTAGCTCTTTATTCCCTTACCGCCATGCGTTCTGGCGGTCTGCTTCGACTGAATGATGGTGGTTTTGCAGAATGACGAGATCTGGTTTCTGACGTGGATGTGACCAGGTCACTGAAATTAGCGACGAACTATCACTGAAAGCGTCATACAGAAGCTCCCAGGTGGCTTCTTAAATCAGTTCGGTTGGTATGTTATAGTGTGGAATTGTACGAACAAGTCAATGTGTTGCTGTGGGTACTACGCATAAAAATACAGCCACAAATTACAAGGGCTTGATAATCCAGCTTTAGAGGGCTCTCCGCCTTTTATTTATCGACAGCGAACTCTATGGTATTGCGCACTAAGTTAAACAATACTAGTTTTTTCCCTGCTCCGAATCTGGTGGGAAAATTGACATGCCTGTATAGTGGAATCTCGCAATAAAATCTTTTAAGTCATTTTAAACCCACTCTCCAGTTGCGCTAAAACTTCCCGCTCGGTAACATTACAATCATCTAAAATAAGAACATGGATCTATCCTAATCGTAGGAATTTCCTAAGGTTGATGACATAGGAGAAGACATTTATAGAGTAGAGGTTGAAGGAAGGTAAACGATTGTCACACGGCAGGTATTGTTGAATCTTATTTGCAGACAGAACCAGATCGTATATGTTCGGTACGCTATTACTTTGCACTCCTCTGGTATTCAGCTTCGGGGACAACGTAAACAAAAGCGGTCCGGGCTGGAGATTAATTCTGCTGGTCTGTCAAATAGTGCTTTGTCTGGTTACCCTCGCTCCACGGAATATCCGTGAGAATGCAGACAGAAAAGGGCCCATTTTAGCGACGAGATGCCTATAGTGCAACTGCTTCCGCTTCATCGGTGGAAGTACGTACAACTGCGAGAATCCCCGGTTCACCGCAGTGCTTTGCGTTTTTTGACGAGTGACTCCAAAATGGATGGCAGAATTAGCTACGACAACCAGGACATAAAATAGGATATACAGCTTGTTCACGTACTCAAGTTGCTTTCATATTTTGTGGAAGTTGATTTTTGTTCTACTACACTCGTGCGGATCACATAAAATAAGCGATGTGCTTTCAGGCAGACCGTTGTGCGGATTGGGTAGAGGTCGGCTGCCCCGATATTCCGCATACAATCGGCGGAAGCTATGTATATTCGTGTTCGGCTCCTCTACAAACTTTAGACCATATAAAAGTAACTGTCATCCTAAATGTTCGGGTAGTTTGGTAGCAACCATGTTCCAACCCACACTCATAACAAAATCCTGCCGAAATCGCGGAACAATCAGATGGGTGGACGGGGTATTGGTAATAATTATTCCACGCTGAGTGGAAGTGGTTGGTTCTGGCGTGTTCTGGTCAATTATGGTATCAACGGTTGGACTAACGTACAACGCTACAGGCGACGCTTTCTAGCAGACTGCTCATCGTCTTTTGTCGGGCCTGAAGAAGAGTCAATCGAGGGGAATGCTGTAGGCTCTACGTCAGGCTTTTTCACAGTGAAGCAATTATGGTGTTCGCCATTTATTCATAAATTGTACCCGGATTTGCATATTTTTGTGATAGTTCAAATAACATTTTGGACGGGGGAATGACCTTACTGATCGCGTCAAATAAGAGTGAGGATGGTATGCTATCGTACAGCTTTCCCTCACTTAGTGAGGGCTTACCATAGTTTGGATGAAAATCTCTAAGTAAACTGAAATACCTGATTCCTGTACCCATATTTTCGTATGATTGTTTACATGCTGCTCACATTTTTGTGGTATGTGGAGCGGATTTTTTGATCAATAGGTGCAACAATTTTGTCTGCGCATCTTTGTCTGTTGATACTTCTCGTGTCGATGGCGATTGCCTTAGTTCGGTCTAGCGCCTTGACACGTTGCTGTTTGCATCTATAATATCATCCTTCTGAATTGCATGCGTTGATCACACGACGCGGTGCATCAATTGCGTTACACGGCAGAATAATTGTTTCCGTCACTCGAAATCTGCCCTGAGGAGTATACAAAAGCATGCACAATAAATGACAATGAAACAATGGCTTATGATGGGTAAATAGCACAGGCTTATCATGTCCCTCAGGTAGGTAATACAAGAAATTAGAATTCAACCACTACATAAGTGGACCAAACAAAATTCGCATTGGTGAGGCGATAGAGTTATGGCGTACATAAGAGGGTTGTGGCACAGAGACACTACCAGCCACAACGAACTAACAAGATGTTATGTTTTGTACTCATTACATATAGGAAGCACATTGTTCACTGCTCCGCACAGAATTAAGTGCGTCACTGTGGTTCATAATGCCAAACAGGCTAGTTAGCCTGAACATCTGTTTATGTAGTGTGTAGAACATTCACTTCCTCATCCAATAGCTTTTTGAAAGGCCGTTCCAGGTTTAGCAGATCCGGAAGGGAAAATTAATTGCATCGACAATTTAAATGACTTTATCATTGTCTCAGTTTCGGGCTACTGTCTAATGTTGGTGTTCTCGCTGAGTTACAAAGGATGGCGGCGTACGTAACTGAGGCTGCTCAATAGTTGGTAAACTGATATGAAATCTCCACGTGGCCACCGGTACCATTTAGTGAACACTCCGAATGTCTAAAGTCGTTGCTGGTAGAGCAGGTTGCGCAAACCTTGGAAGATCTTTTGTTCGACTTTGAGGACCTCTGACCTCTTCAAAGGCAAGCTTTGGCAGTTTGTCAAGTCTGGATTGTGTATTTATGTGGAGACGCACGTAGGTTTTAAGCACCAGCGAGACGATATTTGAACTCAAAGTCCCTAATACCATCCGCTAGAGACCAACATGCTGGTTACTTTTTATGTGAACTCTGACTGTCTGGAACAACCGAACTCGTTCTGTGCAAGCACATCGAGGTTATGTTCCCAAGAGCTTGTCTGCAGTTCTTGGGTCCCAGGCTTTTAGTGGAAAGCACGGCGATGGCGCATGTGGACAACGCGGCGTTTGTCCACACTAAATGACAGTACGTTTCCCACCGACCAATGCTAGGCCTCATCGTGGCCACGCTGTAGGATCTCCCGGTCGTCCATTCTCCTGGTTGGCCGCCAAACCATAAAGTAAAACATTTTGATTGATAACTCGCCAGATCGTTGATCAAAACTAAGGACATGCGGGGCTCAAGTGCAGGACATTGAGGTACGCCGCACGCAACATAAACCGATTCGGGCAGGAATGCTCTGACTCTAACATCCAATTGCTGTTCGCGGAGGATATTACCGATCTATCATAATACTGGATCTCCCTTGCCGTAATGCTGAACCAAGCGATCAAGGGCCCTCGAAAATTCGAAGCAGATAACACCGATTTATCTCCAATGAGCGATTATTTCTGTCCAGTTGTCACAGGCTATCAAAAGATACATAGTACATGATCGAAGCTAAAGAACCCCCTGCTGCTCGAGCACAATGCGGCCGTAGCTTCCAGGTAGCTTTTCAGCGCACATTCTAGAATCGCTTCCATGACTTTGGCAAGCACAGGAAGAAGTGTTACCCGACGGTAATGGGCACGACCAGCTCAGCTTCTTCCCTTGTGAATTGGTGTCATAATGCTCCATTTCCGGTTCGACGGAACGATGTTTTCGTCTAGATAACGCTGAATTACTACAGCAAGTGGTTCAGCTAGGTGCATGGCCGGTACCTGAAGTGCTTTGGGTGAATAACATCCACTCCTAGACAGCTGTGTCTACGGAAGGATAGTAACTTTTACAGTGCCGCTTCTGCTGTAAATGTGATACTGGATTAAACTGATGGTATATTGATGAAAGCAGAATCATCGTTCGAAGAATGTACCCCTTGGAAAGTAGGTGAGTACTGGGCGCTCAAGGCATTTACCAACTAGTTTGTTGTGTGTATATACCTAGTTATCCCAGTGTGTGGGGGTATTCCGTGCTACAGTTTACGAAGTCTGTTTACGGGTATATAAAAAAGACTGAGATTGGAACGGAATCGTTTCGTTAGCTCTTGCTTAATTGCTAACTTGTCTACACAAACCGACTGCAGAGAGTAGTTGCGCTGAACTAAACATTCTGTGAAATTTTCTGCGTTGGGATTGTATTTGTAAATGCACCATGTCTGATCTCTCAAAGCCATACATTTTCTTGTCCGGTTTCTCAGAAAGGATTTTAGTTTAAACATGCGATGGAAAGTTGTGGCTTTGATACTTCCCTGACTAGTATCGTGAAGGATTTACAAATGTTTCTCAGGCTATTTCTGCGTTGCACCCAGTAATAAATGTCCGACCAGTGTTTTTAATGAATGAGGATAATATTGAGAATAAGCAATAGATTACAGCTTTTTGCATTCGGCGTCGGTGTATTCGGCGTAGCAAATGTAGTCAAACAGTAAGATCGTGTGATCACTTGGATCTAACGGACTGCATATATTTAGCTCATCAACCATGAGCTCCTCGCCCTTGTGCACTAGATCTAACATTGATGACTTATTTGTTGTTCTGAACCAGATGGGAGCGGTGACGTTGATGTTTAGGGGTGTGGTAGAAATTAGCTATTGTATATAGGCTTTTTGCTGTTCCCCCTCGGTTGCAATGGTTTCCAGATCATGGATGTTGAATGCTCCTTTAATTAGGATATGGGTGTATTTTCGAGCTATTACGATACAGCATATGTTATGTATCTCCGGAGTGGATTTAAGCGGTTAGTAAACTACGGACACAAGACATATGTCGTTGTACTTTAACGAAAGTTTGCACCAAATGAAATCAATGACACATATTCAGGGAAAATCTATGAGCTCACAACGAAGTTTTTTGTAATAACTCATCATTCTCCCACCCTGGCCAGCTCTTTCCTTACGGAAAGTGACATAGTCGGTGGAGTGATCTCAATGTCGATAGCTTCATAGTTCAACCACATTTTGTTTAACCTAATGATATCTCGAGACTTTGAAAGCTGCCGATGACGGAGTTCGACCAGCAAAAGAATGAAGTCTTGTGCGTTAGTATACAACGAGGTCATTATCTTAATAACAAAATCTGAGTTATTGGACTATGAAGTAAGAATGGAGAGTGTGTCGATTGTCGAGTGGTCAGCCACTAGCCCTTTTTGACCAATAGTTAGCCTTGAACTTCGGTTGGTATACACGACTGCTCTCGGCTGTCCTGGTCCTGATGGTCTCCAGAGTTTAGTTTTATTCCATCGGATTCTGAAATTGCCATTGCAGCCATTCTTTCACAGCGCAGTGCTAAGGGATAGGTCAAAAATTTAGTCGTCCCCAATAAGGTCGTTAGCCACTCGTGGCCGTGTACCCGCTGCCCAAAACCGAATTTCTTTAGGCATCCTCCTTCGGAATGGGGACAAGTTTTTCAGTAGAACCAACGTCATTAGCTCAGAATAAAGCATTACCCGCTTCAGTAGGGACCTTTTCCATTGTGACTGGATGATACTGAAATTCTGATCAACCGCTTTGCAAAGACATTGTCGAGGGAGATTTTCTGGCGGGAGTGAATCCATTGCTCCTGGTCGAGTGCATCCGCTGGCTCAGAAGATGTTTGTAGCTCAGGAACGAATTGAAAAATAATCATCTCTTTTTCGTCCGATTTACGAAGTTCCTCACTGTTGCTATTCTCTTTCGTGCTTCCTTTCTAGGGGGTGTCCGAAACTATACGCACCGAACGCAAGACGATAGAACGGCCTATGTATCACCAGCGGGACTCAGTAGCACCTGTAGAGGTAAAGATTCATCGTACTGCATTGATTTCGTGCGACATGGAACTCGTCTCAGTGTCGAGGACTCAACCGAAATTGTAGCTGCGCCACAAATGGGATTCCACTGATTAATGTCGTCCATCCGCATACCTTTATGATACCAGACCTCGATTCGGGAACATAGCTGCACACAACAATTAAGGCATTGTGATTACTTCTTTTGGCTGCAGATTTGATAGTATTGCTTGATGCCGTTTTAAGCATTTTGATTGGTCGTGGTGGCTGTGGCGTCTAGGTGTTTTGGTGCAGTTACCGTAACCAGGGTGTTCTACTTGGCATTTGCATGGAGGCAACTATTATAAACGATGCCCGGCTTTTCTCTATAGTGGGCAAGCCCAGCATCGGAACGACCATCGTGATCACGGAATTGATGTGGGCTGTAGAGCTAAAAGCGGTAGAAGTTGGCAAGCCCAGATCTTCTCTAGTTATGAGAGTGTGATTGGAGAGATGGTTTAAAGACACAGACGCTGCAGTGTGATGGAAACATCTGGATCTATTGTTTGCCCTAGAGGCGAAGATTGTGCTGTCTGCTTAAGATATAAGAATGACCGTATTCTCCTCCAAGGTGGTGATCGTAGTCTTTACTAAAACCGTGATTGTTTCAGTCAGTATATCGCACTTCTCCATGAGCACATGTAAACAGTTAAAACTGAAATGGCTTGACATGTTTGGTAAAAAATGCGCCCACAAATTTGTTTACCTGCCTCACTTCAACGGACACCTATACATTTCGAAAGAAACGATTTAACGCAATTATAACACGTTATCCTAATCACAAGGAATTACTGCAATTCTCTGAAGAGCACGCGCAATTTTGCGTCACGTTTAGAATGCTGTCTATACTTCTCTGGCCATCTGTATATTGCGAGGGTCACTACAACTTCCGGGGACAGCAATGAGTCTGTGTTTAACGTAGGTCAAACGGTGGTCTTCTGCTCGCGTGGGCACACACAGTGAGACAAATTGGTCGGCTGATCGATGGGTGTGAGCGGCTTGCCAGCGGAACTGAAGAAAAGACTGGAGGTGCGCAAACTGTATGCATAGGACGAACAAAAACTGGATCGAAGATTGCTCTGTAGCTACCCTGAACAACAAGATTTATGATCTAATGCGAGTTTGTTGGATGTCTCAGACATTGTTAAAGAGAAAGCGGTAGCACATTTGGTCAAGTAACCAAAAGGCGAGATGATCTGCTAAATCTCCTCCGAAAATCAGTACCTTGAGTTAAATGCTCAGGCGATGGAATACTTGCTGAAGTTGGTTATCCACTGGATAAAATTGGTATTTCTGAATCAGACATGTGGAACTTGGTAGTTGTTTGCTGAAATGGGTAGGGAAAATTCACTGTAAGGTGGATCAGAGTGTCAGTACATGTTTTGCAGAGTTCTTTCTAAAAGCGCCAGATAAAATTCTAAACCTTTTCCGATGATAAAAGGTAGAGCTTAGATGTGCTCATTAATTCACGATCCGTTGAAATTGCACGTAAAAGATAAACGAGAGGTCATAGTTCCGGTTTTTCATCTGCTGATTTTTGGAATGTATATTTACACAGACAAAATTGTCTGGTAGCATTTTAATTTGTAGTCGACAGCTTTGGTTGCTTACAAATTGTATAGGTCTAACGTTTGACTTACTATTCAGACGTACATCGCTTATGCTCATATAAGAAGTCGGAAATCCCCGAGCGTGTTCTTATTTAGGAAGGGTGCATAAACTACGATTAAGAGATAAACGATGATTCGTACAAGTTAGGTGCAAACATTGGCGTTCACCAAATAGCGCTTAGCGAATCGGCTCATCTGAGCATGGGCACATATATTTACGAGCAGAAGCTAGAGATTAAAATTTGCGATGTGTGTGAACAGCTACAATGTGTCCGCGCTGTCCGAGTTTGACAACTCGCATTGCTTCTAGAGGCGCAAGTCTGTTGAAAGCCTAATTGAAACGCAGCAAGATTCGGGGTGCAGTTCAAACTCATATTTCGTTTTTCTCCAGTCTTGAATTTGTTTAATAGAGTTGAGCGTGAGCACTGTACTAACGATTGCCAAAGTTGAACTGAAACAGACAAATATGCATTAAAGATCAGACTAGGTTGCTTAACATAGACAGCTCGCCATTAATTTAGGATCCCATTACACGCCCCTAAGCGAGTACTCTTACTTTCGGGATGAACAAAACTATTTATCTCCCTGCAGAGTAAGATATAACGCAATACAGTGGCCAAATGTTTTATTGTAGGCTGAACAAGTTATGGGTTGCATGACATTACGTGCCCGTAGTGTTCGGTAGCTTTTCACCAAATATCAACACATATTGATGCCCAGACTTTGTCCCTACGTCACTCGTGCTTGTGGATAGCCATTTTCTTGGATTGCGATGCAATGTAATCTTCCTTAAATTTGGACTTATATACGCATAATATTGCATGCGTGGTTGCGAGAAAACAAAGTAAAGTATAAATTATAAATATTAAACATGAATACACAGAGCGTTGGCAAACTGACATGAAAGCCCTTGAACATGTGAGACTTATCATTTTATCGATGGCAACGAGCCTGGGATAATGTGAGTTTTCTGAAGTAGATCCACACATACGTTGGTGGTCACTGGCAACCTAATTGCTAGGTTTCTTATTTAAGTTTGGCCCAAATAACGCTCCTCTGACCATATAAGTGAAGTGGGTGTCGGTGTAAATATTCGTAAGCTAAGGACGGCATAGGTGCCTTAAATATTACGTGAGCAGCTTACCCAAGACGGTCATGTTCGTGGTTGACAAACAAACCATGTTTCACATCTAATGACATGAGCAGCCGAGGGAGTTGGAGGGCTTCGTTTCAGAACAGGCAATCGGATAGGGTGGCTGCAGTTCCAGCGCAAAGTTATCTCTTAATACGGAGTTCACACGCTAGGACTGGATATATTTGAGACTGGGTGACGAACACCCAATGACGTTGCTAGGTGGAGGGGTGATCAAACTGCGTGTAAACGCTAAAAGTATAGTCCTCGGATGTCGGTCGAAAGAAGGAAATGTATTTTGACGTACTGTGGTGACTCACTGAACCGGCATTTTGCTCGCAGTTGCTGTAAGATCGTTAGAAGAAGGTACATACAAGCCACCATTGTTAACCGTGTACTTGGAAAGCAGAATTCCTCCCTAAGTTTGAACCAACTTCTATAAATAACCGCAAAGATTTTCGCATTGGACCATGACATCTGTGATAAGATAACACCTGTGAACTTTGTGACTGCCATCTGTGTAAAAACGAATAGCAGTGTCCTTCAAAAGCATCAGGCTAGTGCCATCGGAAGTGTGGAGAGTAAAAAATCAGCATAGTACAGTAATAGAATTAGGGTTATGAAGTGTATATGTATCTGCATGATCCTATTGCGAAGAAATGTTAGCAGCACTAATGGACATATTAGCAGTGACATCGTGGCTAGTCGGCTGTCGTAGAAAATGTTTAGGCCAAACCTGGTTGCATTGATGTCATTATGGTAAGGTTATACAAAATCGAGCATACATTCACATTTGTGGCTTAGTTAGTTGAAATGTGCACGGATCTGTACTTGTTGTACGCTCCCACAAATACAGCTACGCTTAATTTAGTATTACACAGCATTCAAAATATATTTATCCCTAAGGTATGTCCGCTGAATTGCACTGATTTGATCAAAATTGGTACACATCACTTCAAACGCAGGGGGTCTGTTTAAGTACCCTATGTGAACATGTTGGAAATATCTATGACTATAGTTGACAGTTAACAGGTGTATTCAGGCATTTGGAAGCTTTTGAAAATCAGCATTCTAACTTTACTTATGAGTACTGATGTCCTCGAAGTAGACTGTTGGCTCAAATACACACCAATTCAGGGTGCAAATTGTCGCAACTTCTGTGTATTTACAAATAGAACGTGGGTGTTGCCCGTCCGAAAACACTGCACTAATGTGACGCGTTTCGAAGTTATTTCATCTCATCAGATAGATTTAACAGACATCGAACCCAGGACCATGGGGATGTTAGTTGTGACCGCCGGCACATTAGCGGAACTAACACTCTTGGATGGAAGTTACTTGAACGTATTTATGGAAGGACTGGTGTGAGCTGAGCAAATGGTGACTGTTCTGGTTTTAATGTCAGTGGCAGAGAAGTCGCGCGTTTCGTAGAGATCATGGTTTAAAATACCTGGAGAATTATATAGCTTTGATGGTGGGATTGGCTGATAAAGCAATGCAAATCCATTCGTTGGCCAACCAGCTAGCTTGAAAGAGCACATAAAGTTTAACACAGGTGAGGATGTTTACAAAGCAAAGAGAGCGAACGCTAGAAGTAAAGGCAATATTCCAAATTCCGTGTGTGGCGAAATGAAGTTTACTTCTCACCTTAGTTATTTATTTATTTATTTATAGTTCAACCAGGATCGCAGTTTCAGATCCGTAGTTGTCAGTCTTATGAACAATGGAACATTTGAACAATGTTTTAATACATGTAAAAAAGACAAGACTAGACATGTCCCGTGGGATGGTTTGTAGAAAAAACGTTAGTTAAAAAGGTTGCACAAATGTGAAAAATATTCATCTGTGTTCACCATATTATCCACGTTAACACAAAGGCATATTCGTCTATCCAAACTACGTGAGGTTGGTGGGCGCCATGTTTGTCTGCGCCATGTCGTCGACCAATGAATAGAAATCAGGTCAAATAATTTAGGCCTCATAAAGCATCGTCGAGCCATTTTCTTTAAATAGGTAAAGTGAGCGTAGAAATGGCGAAGGTTACAAATGCATTCCACGATTGACAAACTCGAAAGGAAACATAATCCCGGCGGCATTATATCCTATTGTAGTGGGTGGCAAGTCTCAAACTGGTACCCTCAGTTTTGTGTCGAGACTAATCTACAGAAAGTGGTCAAAGGCTCGACCGTGGTTATTCAAAATCTGTAAAGTTAAGATGTGTTCAATTTGTAAACGGCGATACCTTCTGCTGTTCAATCCCTGAGCTCTCAGTCGCCTATCGTTTTGCAGGCAGAAAAATAACTATCCATTTTTTCATTGCCTTTCATTTGGCCGTCTCCAGCGAAACCAGATCCCGCTTTACCCAGGATTGCCAAGCATGGATCACGTACTCTCCATGGGGCTTCCCAAACGCACAAAGCATTCTGAGGAAGTGGGAGAGATCGAACCGCCTGAACGCCCTGCGTAACAGACCAACATGTTGGTACGCGGTTTTGGATGCATTCAAGAACTGCGCCGAACATCTGAGGTCGTCTTGCATCAACATCCCAGCGTCTAGAACTTGTGAGGCACTTTCAAGTATGTCATCTCCAAGCTTATTTGCGTACGAGGGCTTGTGGCAGACTTGCACACTTTTGCACTTGTTCGTGGTTTACGGAAGTACATTTGTCTTTAACCATGCAAAGGCGTGGGCTAAGTCTCGTTGCAGCATATCGTGATGTTCTGAAAGCCGATTACCCGCCATACCTTGCTGTCATCAAGAAAAACAAGAAATTTGATTTGATGACCTTCACAAGATCGTTATTGAAGAGCAAGTATAACCGCGGCCTCATCACTATGCCTTGTGCAACACCATAGTCCACATTAACAAGATCAGAAAATGTACCCCAAACTCGAACTTAAAGGCACCGTTGAAGGAGGAAGTTCCCGATCCATCGAAAGAAGGGTTCCAAACACCACATAGTTGCAGATTTTTGAGAAGGGTGCGGTGACCTATACTGTACAAGGCTTTAGAAAACTCTAAAAAGACAACGTCATTGTCGGCGACACTGTCCGCTATCTCGGCCCAGCTGCCACGGGCAATCAGGAGCTTGGTGGTACCCAACGGATGTTGACGGAATCTGTGGTGCTCCCGTACTATGTTGTTAAACCTTTCGAAGTGGCTCATTACCGCCTCAGCTATGATCGATGCCATCACCTTTGAGAGCAGCGGGAGTAGAGTCCCAGGGCGATAGTTGGCGTGCTCTGATCGGCAACCACTCTTGAAAACCGGAATAATGATGCCCTGCTTCCACATTGTAGAGACCTGCTGTTGGTCCAGGCAATTTAAAAAAATTCTTGTTAATCTTTTAGCTATCCTCGGAGCTGCCAACCGCAGTGCTATCGGGGGAAGATTGTCAACTCCGTGGCAACTACTTTTGAGCAACGATAGCAGCTTCTTCAAAGTTGTCGCTGAACTAGACGTGACGTGTGTAATTACTGGGTTTCTGGGAGATTGGGACAGGTGTGCTACAGATTCTGGCAGCACGTCGGAAAACTGGAGCCTATTGGAGCCGTAGATCGTTGACTGCATCCTCGACGGTTTGAACACATCCATCTGTTGATATTAGTGGGGGAACACCACGTCTCACATTCTGGAGACTGTTCACAAGTTGTGTACAGAAACTTTTCGTTGGCACAAGACGTTTCGGCTGTGCTCTGCTGGTGTACTAAAGTTTCCTCACGCACAAGCGTGGTACAGTGATTACGATACACAGGTACTCCAGTTGGCTGGGCTCGAGTTCGCTCTATATACATGCCACGCAGCGTCGCCTATTGTCACGTTTTCGCTTTTGATCCAAATGAATGATTGTGCTATTGCAGAACGAAGGGGCTTGTAGACAGATGCAGATTCAATCAGACCAAGTAACTTACCAGTAAACTCCATGCATTTCTGCCAATGCGACAGTCGACAGAAAACTCCCAGATAGCATCCCCACAAGTTCTGCCAGTATATCGTATTGGGTGATTGTACGAAACAAGTTACAATCTTCTTGTGGATACTCCGTGTGGCAAACGAAGTCGTAAAATATAGTTAGGTGGCCACTCCGTTACAAAGGGCTGTCCATCCTTGGTTTCGCAAACATGAGCACTTCGTTCGTGTGCACTAAATCAATCACAAATGGTTTATTTCTGACTCTGAATGAGGTTAATGAACAGACATAGCTAAAGAGCGTAATGTTTGCAACATACTCTTGCAGCTCGGCCTTAAATTGCTCGTTGGAGGATACCGTAAATTCCAACTCGTGTATGTTGCAGTCGCCTGAGATGAGAGCATGGCTGTATCATCTTCTCAGAACCCTTCCCAAGGATAATCTCAGGCAGAAGTCCATCTCTGAGGTAGACATTGGTGGACGAGAATCAATGGCTAAAAGGCAAGCGTCGTCGCGTCTCAGTCACAGACTGCACCAAAGTGATCCCGTGGTCAGCATTTCCGGATGGACCACCGGTTCACAGCGCAGATCGTTGCGCCAGTACAGCACTAGGCCCACCCCCGCTATGACGATCGTTTCGAATAAGGAACATACCATGCTTAGTGAATTCGGAGTCGGTAATTTCAGAGTACAACCAGGTTTCCATAAGGAATAAAGATCCAAGGCATGCGACGATTGACGCAGCCGCAGTTGGGCAACCTTGTTCAGGAGATCTTGTGCATTGGTGTACATGCAGGAAAGTTTACCTGTTTTTAACAATGAATCGTAGGATGCGTGTTTTCAGTAACATGTTGTGCCAACCGATGAATGATAAGCCACTAGTCGTTATTCGGGTTTGGCGAGGATGAACTCATTTGTGTCAGATCCATAGACCTAAGCATTATCTCTTTGCTTCTCTCTTTGCTTCTAATGTAAGGGTGCTTTTGTCAGCTTCGTTGGCTAGTAGATTTAGATTATCCAAACTCATGTCTGGAAGTGGTCCGAATAAGTGGCTGCTCTCGTGTGCTTGCTTAGCAGATGCTGCTTTGATCCTGAACTCGGAAGGAAGGCTGCCGCGGCCCCCATACCAGCACTCCAGCACCATTGCTGACATTTGTCTAAGTAGAACGACCACTTTCATAATCCTCAGACCACATCCTTTGTAATTTGGCGATTGGCGCAATCTGGAGATATAATACGCTATGACTTTTCCAGGGTGAGGGTCTGGTGAATGTACCGCCATTATTCCTAGTCGTGAATGGTCGCTTCGCGCTCAGCATGTCTTCCAGCCTCGGAAACACCACGTACAAGAGTGGTCCAGGCTACGGCTTGCTTCCGATGTTCGTCCAAGTGGTGGTTTACCTGTCTGCGCTCGCTCCACGGAATAGGCGGTTGAAACATGACCCATTCTGGAGGCGAGCTGTCGATAAGAGAACAGCTTCTGCTTCATTGACGGAAGGCAACACAAATCGAAGAATTCTTGATTCACCATAGCGTTGTGGGTTTGGGTGACGGGCAAGGCAATTTAACTTGACGTACTTAGCTATAACACCTATAATGACACATTTGGAGTTCCACTGGCTCACATCATCTAGTTGTTTTCCTTCTAAGGAATTTGACGTCGAGTATGGAACGTTGGTGCAGATTACCGCTGGTATGCAACAGGCAACTCCAATTGACTTCAATTGACTAATTGGTTTGTATATGGCCGATGGAAGCTGTGTGGGTACAGCTTAGTCTTCTACATTTAATCTGCGTCCAGTGGGAGTGGCCGAAGTTCTAGATTTTCAGTCACTTTCGGCCCCAACCACGTTAGAACCACCACTGATATCGAAGTCCTTCTGCATTTTCTGAAAGGTTTGCGGGCGGACGAAGTTCTGACGGTGCTCATTGCAATCGGACTGGTGGTGGTTGTTTCAAGCATATTTGAGCAACTGGTGGTATTGAAGTTTAAAGCCATAGATGTTGCATTTTTAGCACGCTGCCCAGCCATCTTCCTTAGTTTTAATGCGTGGCCTGATAGAATGACTTGGATTTACTCCCTGTCACGCTTTCTTCAAATGAATCGCTTTCGGTGCTTTTATTTGTTCAAGCATTGCCACCAGTTTTTCGTGCTTCTGCGATAGTTCATGTACAACCTTTGCCAGTGGCATGACTATACTTATTGAACAGAAGTACTGTGAACCTGGTTAACTCATGTGTAGCTTCAAATGGTTCACTGTGAGCTTGGAACAGATCCAATGAAACTTGCCAAGGTAGCTGCTGCACTGGTTTCCAACATGTGACTAGCCAAGCAGAACTGACGACAGACTCGCTCACAAGCGCAAGCCGACCATGGTCATGAAACTCAAGGAGTCAAAATCAAAGGTCATCTAGCAATCAACCAGGCTGAAGGTGGGTCAAAATCCCAGCCAATAGGATTGCTCACCTTCACGGGCAACCACGCGTCCGTTGTTGCTACCTATATGACAGAAGTACCTCCCATCTTAAACGCGCCCACTGTCAGACGAGTTAATACTACTAAAACCACCACGGGATTCAAGACCCCATCAGCTGTCCAGCAGAAGAAAGAAGACACTGGTCCCTCCAAAAACGAGAACCAAGTAATACTGTATTTCGCTTATTGTTTTATACTCTAACGTGACTACATCCGGGGCGAAATCCATAAAAGATAAGCTACTAGAAGACAAAAATCATTTGGACTTCCTGTGTCAACCAATAGGGGTTCAAGCTAAACCAGTCAATATGATTCGCCTCGTCCGTCACCCAAACTCCTTACAGTGCGGCAAACCGCGGTTTCTCTAGGTAACCCTTCAGTCCGGTAATGATGCAGAGGCAGTTCTCTTGTCAGCCACTCGCCTCTGTACCACCACATGCACTGTGCGCACTTTCCCTGATGTTTCTTGGAGCAATACCCAATTTTCATCTATATTCCGGATGGCTTTATTAAACAACAAGACTCAAAAGCTATTCCTGTTCACTGTGTTCCGAGCTCCAGGCATTAAACGAGCTAGAAGCGAAAGCGCATGACTGGGATGAATGGCGTTTTATTCGGGAGGTGCTCTGACTCGAAAACGTTATCAATCATTCGACATTAAAGTTACCGCTATCACCTAATTACAAGTGGTGTGGTCCCCAATTGTAAGTGGCACTGCACTCCGAAGTGATGACAGAACATGAGATCCAAATGTGACACAAAAAGGGTAAAATGCTGCCATCCGAAGCACGTATAAATGCGATAAGTACCGGGCCAAAGATAGGTAAAGTAATATGGTGCAGGCAATTAATCAATACAATTTCATCACCGCGTAGCTCAGAACGGAGAAAATGCCAAAACACGCCGGCAGCTGAAGGAGGACAGGATGTTCACCCTCTTGCTGGCGTTGAGGATTCTATACAACCTCCTGCACTGGCGTTTCTCGGTCTTACAAATATGCGACTGGCAGCATTTCCAAACACAATTCTAACCACTGAGCTACTCATTTGCTTGTATACCAATGCACAAGGTCTTCTTAGCAAGCTAAACGAACGTCGTATTCGTCAGGTATCCACGCCTTAGGACCTAGTTATGGTCACCGAAATATGGTTGAACACGAAGATCACTGACGCTGAGATTGCTCTACCCGGCACGACTTCCATACAAAACGATCGACCTAGCAGAGGAGAGGGAGTGCTCCTGTATTATCTATCCGACTTGCACCTTGATATCATTGAGGACCCATAAACGCAAGAAGTCGATTCTCTTTGGTGTCGTATGCACCTAAAACGGGGTGATATGTGTTTACTAGCACTAGTTTACTTCCCTCTAATGGCCACCTTGGGAATGGATCGAGGCCTAGCTTCTGTCACGAAGGAAGTCATGGCACGACCAAACAGTCACCCCCATCTGGTGGGGGATTCAACCTGCACGCAATCGAAATTCCAGCATCGCACAGCAAATAATTCAGGGCTGACTTGCAAGCGGTGATTGCCGAAGTACCACTGTACAACCATGTCAACTCTCCCACGAGATTCCAATGGGGTGACACACACACACACCGTTTTTGACCCTGTGCTCAACAGCGAAGAACAAAATGGTCGACACCGTGACCATAGATGAGCCACTTGGCCGTAACGATCATGCGATGTTGCTCTTTCGTTACATGTGTTTCTCGGAGTACAGCGGTGAGAACAACGTAGAAACTTATGTCGTTACACATTACGATATCTTGTCCAACCTCGTACAAGAAACTGACTAGTCCTTCCAGGCCAAGCAGACGCCCGGTGTCGCTTGGGTGGTGTTGTCACCCAATTCACCGAGACAGTACCAAATGCGTAAGAAAGCAAGGTCCTTCGCTCGAAGCAAATGAACTCATCCCTGAGGGGTCGTACTAGAAACTGCATGGCTTTAAGAGATTCCGCCGGGCACGCTTACAAAGTCTGTCCGAGTAACCTGACCTGTGGCGCCTACACAACTCAAGGAAAGCGCTGCGTCAAGTTGATCCACAAAGACAAACTACAACACAACCATAACTTGTCGGCAAAATTCAATACAAATACCAAGTTGCTGTATAGACACGTCAACATGCTCCGCAGTGTGCAGCTTCTGATCCCACTTTTACGTGCCACAAATTATCTGGGGAAAACTACACAAGATGCGGCCAACGTGCTTCGCCAACAGTTCATCCACACTTTCCAGAGTGAACCCTATTTTCACCCGCCTTTGACACAACTCCCATCGTCAACAGTGTTAAATCCCGTAACGCAGTTAATAAGATGAAACGGCTAATATCATTGCGCGAGCACAAATCAACTGGCGTGGATGATATCAAACCGAAGGCATTAAAGACAGCAGCCCTGAACTATGCCGAACTATTAGCTCGGTGTTTTTCAACTTTGTCTCGACGAAATGCAGGTTCCCACAATGTGGGGACAAAGACTATTCACTCTCATTTACAGAAGTGGTAATCGTGCAGAGCCATTGAACTACCTTCCATTCACACTTCCCCCAGTGTTATCCAAGGTAATGGTAGGTAGAATCACCGAGAGGCTCATGGGATATCTTGCGAACAACAATATCCTAGTGTCACAGCAGCACGCATTTCGCCAAAATGGGTCTTGCACTACAAACTTGCTTCTAGTCTGAGCAAATAGGACAGAGTTTGCCTATTCATGTGTAGGGATTCGACGTCGTCTACCTGAAATTCGTGAAAGCGTTCGATCGTTTGGACCATCGCATTCCCGTGAACAAGCTTCGAAGCTATGGAATAGGTAACCGTGTACTCGAGTTGATCGGCAACTTCCTCACTCAACATCAGCTGAATGTGAGAGCCCGCAGTTCAATTTCCGATCCAACCGACATCCAATGTGGCGTGCCCCAAAAATCGTTACGGAAGCCATCTTTATTCCTAGCATTCATTAACGATCTCGCTAGTGTACTGCAGTAGAATTTCATACTAATTACAGATGATGCCAAAATCTGGCATGACAACAGGACAGAGGATGATCATATGGCTTTGCAGAGCGATCTGGAGAGGGCTTAGGCGTGGTCATGCACTAACCTGCTGCAGTTCAACGTGGCGAAGTAAAAAGTTGTGAGCATACGTCATCAGCCTAACCATTACTATCAACTTGGGAACCAGCAGTTGCGACCTCGGGGTCATCGTGCAGGACGAAATTGTCTGTTCTAGACAGGCTGAAAAGGCATCGAAAACAGCCAGGCAACATCTTGGACTTTTACGGTGGGCTTCCAGCGATTTCGAGCCAACAAGCTTTCCGCAACTACTGAACGCCTACGTGAGGTCCCACGTGGAATATGCGATCCAGGCCTGGCGTCCCTGGCGCAAGTGGAATATCAATGCATTTAAAGCTCCACAACCTAAAACAACCAAACTCGTTAGAGGATTGTCTCATCTCTCCTAACAGCGCAGACTGCAGTCCTTGAGATGGTACAGTGGTGAATCTCAACGTCAGTGAGCAGACCTAATCATGGTTTACGTAATACTGGCGAACCCAATACTCCCATGTCGCAATCTGTTGCAGCTGAGCCAAAATACCAACCTGAGAGGCCATCAGTTCAAACTAAATACGCACCCCCGTCGACTTGACTGTCGACGAAACGTTTTCTCCCTCCGTATATCCCGCGCCTGGAACGCACTAAGGACTCATGTTATTCTTGCTCCTACATTAACGCTTTGCAAAAACCTCTTGATGGCACTCGTTCTAACTTCCATTATTTGATATAGTCCGTTCCACTAGGAGGAAAAAATAAAGCAACTAAACCATGTGCCTAACGGCCCTCTCCGCAACCTGGCGGTGAGGATACATGCAGAAGTGTTCTTGATAGTAGTATGGATGGGTCTAAACTGGATAAGCAAAACACATCATCATCATCATCATACACGTTAGCTAGAGGTGGGAAACACCTCAGCTACTGTGCCGCAATTCAAAGAAAAAAGGGAGAGAATAAAACAACAACTGGTGAAAGTTGGCTGAACTACCGGTAACGGATGGGCATCGTTCCGGTAAGTTACCAGCCGGCTGCTGTGCACCCAAATGAAATTATTATGCAAAATTATATAAGGCTAAGTAATAGGATCGTGGTAGGAGGGAGAGGCTAAGAGGGATGGGGTGGGACAAAGAAACTCACAGCTCGAGCGCCACTGAGGTCGGCTCCTAGCCATATCAGCAAGTGTGTCCAACCAAACGTGTTCATCGTCTTTCGGACCCCAACCAGGGAGCCGAGACGCTCCAACCGAGGCCAGCTTCGAAGTGAGGGTCTTCATTCCTGTCGACCAAGTCATCGCTTAGCCACCACTCCTCTCCTTCCATCCACACCCCCGGCGCGCAAACAACACACGTCGCGGAAGTCGGTGGGCTGGCATGCGTAACACGTGGCCGAGCCATTGGAGCCTGATGCTTGAAATAACGGTGTTGAGCAGTTCGTTTCCTTTTCCTGTGCCCAAAAATGGTGTCAAACACACGCTTGTTGATCACGCGGTGTATCCACTAGATATGAGCTAAATTGCAAAGGCACCGGTGATCAAACGTAACTAGCCTCTTTATATCCGTTGATCTAAATTGCCAGGTTTCACCACAGTACAGTAGGGGCGAACGTACTGCTGCATTGTACACTCTACCCTTCAGGGCAAGAGTGATGTCGCGCCGGCACCATAAGTGGCGAAGGTTAGCAAAAGCGCCCCGAGCTTTTGCTATACGATTCATGATTTCATCTTAAATCCCACAGGCGCTGATACAACGTCCCAGGTAGTTGAATTTTTGAACGACTTCTAGCTGATCCCCACCAAGGGTCAGCGTAGGAAGCGGTCCAGACCAATTGTGGAGGAACACTTTGCACTCCGATGGTGCGAAGCAAAGCCCGAATTGACGGACAACCAGTCCTAGTCTGTCCAGTGCAGCTTGGCACGTTTGTGAGCTGTCACAAATTACGGCAATATCGTCAGCATATTCCAAGTCAAAAGGTCGTTCTCCTCGGAGCAGATTCGCACCTTCTAATTCGTGTCCTGTGAACGCGATTTCCATGACTTCGGCAATAACGAAGTTGAAGAGGAAAGGTGACAGCACGGCATCCTTGTCACACACCGGTGGAGATATTAAAGGGCTACGACATTTTGCCGTAAGCCCTCACTCTGCCCGAGCTACGCGCATACAATGATCGCATAATATTTACATATTTCTCAGGTACACCTTTCCTGAGAAGACAGTCCCAAAGTGCACGTCTATCCACCGAATCGAATGCACCTTTGATATCGAGGAACACGACAACTGTGGGCCGCAAATATATGTGACGGTGCTCCAACAACTGACGCAAGGTGAAGATGTGGTCAATGCAGCTACGACCTTGACGAAACCCGGCTTGCTCTTCACGAAGATGGTTTTTACAAGTGGCAGTTAGTCTGTGAAGGATGACAGAGACAAACATTTTGGAGGCGATGGAGATCAGACTGATTCCACTATGGCTGCCGCATTCCGATCGTGAGCCTCTTTGGAAAATTGGGACTATGATGGAACGGCTCCAATCGGTTGGAACAGTTTCCTGCTCCCACAGTCTCACTAGTAGCTCGTGTAAATCATCCACAACAGCAAGTCCCCCGAATTTGAAAAGGGCTGGAGGAAGGTCATCAGGTCCCGCGGCTTTATTTAACTTCAACAGTCCGATCTCACGTTCGACTTCTGAGCGAGAGGGTGGATCCAAAGGAACAGCCCACGGAGCAGGGCGATCACTGGTCGGCGAGAAATCTAACAATTCCGACCGATTAAATTGCCTTTCAAAGTGCTCAGCCCAACGTTCCAGGCGTTTTGACAAGTTGTGGATGGGCTGTCCACTCTCGTCACGTATAGTTTCACTAACCCCAGGTCTACTGCTCCCCGTTTCCCGTAACAGACGGAATAAGTTACAATGGTTACCAAGATCAGCGGCCATTTTCATCTCTGTTGCACGACGAAACCATCAGGATTCGCGGTCTCTCTTCAGGCTAGCACGGAGTTTTGCCCGGAGCTCTTTGCGAGTTTTATTGTGTTCGCTTCCAGCCGGAATATGCCGGCGAGTATCTATAAGTTCCAAAGACTGTGAAGCGACCCAATGTTCATGTTGGCGATTAGACATACCACATGAGGATTTGCCTGCTGCTAGTAAGGCCTGTTTCATATGAGACCAGCGAGCTTCAATTGCATCCAGTGAGCGTTTGTCCAACTCGGATGACAGCGTAATTTGATAGGCGTTCAGAACAGCTGGATTCACCAGTCTGCCGGTGTCAATGCGCTCACAACATCGTCGCGGGCGTCCGCCAAAGCGCATCCGCAGGTCAGCACATACAAGTGCATGATCGGTGTCAACACCTGTGCTCCAAATCGAGCGACAGTTCTGGACGCAGCCTCTCCAGCGGTAACTGATAGCAATGTGATCGATTTGCGTCCATAGCTGGTTCGAGGCTGGTGGGCGCCATGTCACCCTCCGGCGGGTGCTGTGTCGGAAATTAGTGCTCGCAAGAAATAAGCGACCATCCTCACACAAATGAAGTAACCGCTCACCGTTATCATTACGGGAGCCTATACCATGTTGGCCGCCCAGATGCAGCTCATCTGCGGATAATTTTCCAACTTGAGCGTTCAGATCCCCAGCCAGCACTATAGTGTCCGAGCTTCTTCTGTGGCGAAGGTGTTCGTTCAGTTGGCGATAGAAGTCGTCTTTTACCGAGTTATCGCTACAGTTTGTCGGTGCATAGGCAGCGATAACGAATAGACACCTGTTAGTCCCGCGCGACTTCGAAGTGTTGAACGAGCCAGACAATCGGACCGCACACATCCGGCTACTGATTGGAATCCAATCAACCAGAGCAGTTTCAGCCCGGGGACTCAGGGCAATACCAACACCGGCTTGGTCGGTGCTCGAAGCTGCATCGTCACCGGATAGGCGCAATGAGAAAGTGCTGCTGGTGTCACCTGAAGGGGATCGCAGAGTGAGTACAGAGCTCGAGTCTTGCAGGCGGGTCTCCGATAAGCAGCAGATATCGATCGAGAGGGCCTCTAATGTTCGGGCAAGTGCTGCCTGTTGACCAATCTGAAGCAATGTGCGAACATTGAGGCATGCCAGTCTGAAGGAGGATCGAGGGCTCCAAATGGAAGCCGATGAACTAGAATGGGCCGCTTGCTTGGACATGGGCTTGTTGACAGTGCAGGAATGAAGCTCTGCGTTCACCTGTGAGTTGAAACTAAAAGACAAGCGACTATTGAAGCAAGGTGGGGAAGGGCCGAGAATTGGGGGGTTGAAAACAGGGGGGATAAAAGTAAAGCTGGAACGGGACGATAAGGGTGAAAAAGCGCAAGAAGGGGAATAAGAAGATGGGAAGGCCTGAGCAGTAGCATCCAAACCCCTATCCACCCTGCTCGATGCAGCAGATAGGGCACCGTTGATTATCCTCTGCGGTGGCCGGAGCATCGGAAATTTGTTTGGGGAAGGATTCATTGTATTTCGTGGGCAGGATATTGTCAGGTTGCCCAGGCCTAGACAGGAGAACGATTAGGGTTCTCAACCAAAGCCTTTGGTTCAAAAACCTGACCGCAAGGCAGCGGGTTTGGCACTGGACTACAAGGAGTCCGTTTTAAGGAATAAGGAGCCACCGTCATTCCAACCCCCAACCTGGAGGACCAGGGGGCTGAGTTTGTCTGGCCTCTAACCATTAACCAATCTGGTATGAGTGGCTCTGAAGGCGCAAAAGCACCACCCAGCATAGCTCAATGGATCGCTGAGGCACACAAATCATCGCACCACGGTAAGGTCCAGCCTCATTGCGATGGAAGCAAAACACCTTTGTCAAATGAAGCAAAACAAGAGGAAGTGTTGTCGTTTCCTGTTTCCTTTCTCACGCACTTACTGAACTATAACTTCTCTCTATACTATTTTGTGTGTGCACATCCCATTCCCATTTCAAACTATCATTATGCAGTAGTGCATTTTAAGCGGTAGACACTTAAAATGACAATTTACTTATTCGTTGACACTTTCAATTTTTTCTGCATTCCCCCTACGGTACTTGTCAAGCACAAGCTTTTTACCCGTGATAAATCATTGTTCATTGACACGTTTGGCAGTGTCCATGTATTTTGTGAATCATCCGCATTGTATAATGCAGCTTGGGAACTAGGCTCGTTTTGTTTAATACCCGTAAGATTATTGCATATATTCCGTAGTGGATATGTTTATGAGAACATTTAACCACAACATGTCTTTGTGTAAACACTCTTCCGAAAACATGTTTCGCATATCAGCAACCAAACAAACGTGAAGTTATCTTTTGAATTAACATGAAATCTATCACTGATAGTGACTTTAAGGAAGCCAGCATTGGTATAACCTTGACTTGTATTTCATCAGCTAAGCTACCTTATCTGTACAACCAGAAACAGGCAACATAAAAACAAAAAACCTGAAAAGTTAGAAGAGGAATGAAATGGTCCTAAGGCACACTCTAGACAGCTGTAAACTTATAGTTACTGGTGTCAGCGCAAGGCAAAATGAGCAATGAACAATGAATTTAGACGGGTTAAAAAGCTTTACTTTACAAGTCCCGTTGGCTAGTTAATGGGGATATCGAAATAACAATAACGACAATAATGATAGTAAAACGGTTAGTAGTTTACATGTGAAAATAAGGACTTATCGTTTACTCTGCCGTAACCCTGTAATCCGCTTAGACTCACAGCACCCACAGTTAACATCAAATAATTCCATGGTAAACTCTAGGTGTAGGATGGATACCTGGTGCTAAGTGATAAAATGTACGTGAAGGAGTGCGTCATCCAACCGTCTTCTAAATACTGTTACTGTCGGCGCAGAAACGACCGATTCTATGAGAGCATTCCATGAATGACAGACACGAATGGAAAAGAAATCCCCCCCCACACTCCAATTGGCTAAACTGTCCAGCGAGTTTCACTGAGTGGCCCCTCAGGGTTGTATTGGTGCTGAGTCGCAGTAAAGGGCGGCACACAGGATGTGGGTCTCGCAGATTCAAGTATGCGATAATCAGGTCGCCTCGTAGTCTGCGATAGTTTCCACTGAATGCCCATAATCGTTGCAGCCTCTCCTAGTATGAAAGATTTCGAATTCCAATTATCTTCTTAGATGCCCGGCGTTGTGACTGCTCCAGTGCATTAAGGTCATGTTTCAGCCATGGATGCCAGGCTTGAATTGCGTACTAGACATGGGGGCCCACATACACAGTAAGCATTTGTCGCAATATGGAGATGTTTAGTTGTCCAAATGCCGGACGTAACAGCCCGAAATGTTGATTCCTAGTCTTAGAGGCCATTTCGAATTGCCTGGAGCCACTCATCACCGTCAATAAACACGTTAACTAGAGGTGGGGAACAGCTCAGCTAATGTGCCGCAATACATAGAAGAAAAAAAGGGAGAAAAAATGCAACTGGTGCAAGCCGGCTGAGATACCGGTAACGAATGGGCATCGTTCCGGTAAGCTATCTGCCGGATACTATGCACCAAAAAACACTACTATGCAATATTATATAAGGCTGAATAGTGAGATCGCGGTTGGAAGGGGAGGATAAGAGGGATGGGGTGGGATAAAGAAACTCACAGCTCGAGCGCCACTGAGGTCGGCTCCTAGCCATGTCAACAAGTGTATCCAGCCAAACGTGCTCATCATCTTTCGGACCCCAACCAGGGAGCCGAGACACTCCAACTGAGGCCAGCTCCGACGTGAGGACCTTCATTCCTGTCGACCAAGCCATCGCTTGGCCACCACTCCTCTCCTTCCATCCACACCCCCGGCGCGCAAACAACGCACGTAGCGGGAGTCGGTGGGTTGACACGCGTAACACGTGGCCGAGCCATTGGAGCCTGGTGCGTGATAATGGAGCATGCAAATCTGAAGGAGTATCGAGGGCTCCAAATGGATGCTGATTAACTGGGTTTGACCGCGTACTTGGACGTGGGCCTGTTGACACGATAAGAATGACGCTCGGCGTTCAAGTGTGAGCTGAAACTAAAAGACAAGCGATTACTGAAGCAAGGTGGGGTGGGCTAATAATTGGGGGGTTGAAAACAGGGGGGATAAAAGTAAAGCTGGAACGGGACGATAAGGGTGAAAAATCGTTAGGGGAGAATAAGGAGACGGGAAGGCTTGAGCAGTAGCATTCAAACCCCTATCCACCCTGCTCGATGCAGCAGATAGAGCATTGTAACTTATCCTCTGAGGGGCCCAGAGCCTCAGGAAATTGTTTGCGAAAAAATTCATAGGTTTGCTTGGGCAGGATACTGTCAGGTTGCCCAGTCCTGGACAGGAGAACGATTAGGGTTCTCAACCAAAGCCTTTGGTTCAAAAACCTGACCGCAAGGCAGCGGGTTTGGCACTGGACTACAAGGAGTCCGTTTTAAGGAATAAGGGCCACCTCATTCCAACCCGCAACCTGGAGGACAAGGAGGCTGAGTTTGTCTGGCATCTAACTATTGACCAATCTGGTATGAGTGGTTCTGAAGGTGCAAAAATGCACCACCCAGCATAGGTCAATGGATCACTGAAGCACACAAACTCTCGCACCTGGGTAAGGTCCAGCCTCATTGTATGGTGGCCAAACGGTACGGTTTTGACCAATTGCTAGCTCCGGTTGTCGGTGCTCGGCATAAAGAGTCCTTTGACTAGCCATAGTAACTTCAAGCAAGTCAAGTGTTTGACACATAGGTATCCACAATAGATTGAATTTTGCTTTAACTGAGGTATATGGGCGGACAGAGCATAAAAGGATAGCGATATTCATAATCATATTGCTGTTAATGTACTCATGCGCACCAGCAAAATGGAGACGAATTGACTTTTATTCTGGGGAACAACAAACTGAGCGGAACAAGGTCAACATTTTCATGGCTTTTAGTTAAAGCAACGATACATCCTTTTTATACCAGACGGTATCGCCCAAAGCACTATTGCCACTCATCTATTCACACGCAACTAACGTCGGCTTTCCACACGTATACGAGTGGTCTGACAATCGCTCACTTACTCATTAGTGAGTTATTGTTAACTATCTTATTGATGCCCTGCATCTGTTTCTTATCACAACACTCGGTTCCTACACTCAACACGACGACTTTGCGTCATTTCGACTACAAGCTTTCATCACAAAAATCTTGCGACATTTCCAGATGCGTAAAGTTTGACTCAAATGTAATTGAGTCAACTTGAAATGGACCACGAACATGTATAGACATCAAGAGCACTTCGGTTTGAAGAGAAGACTTTGATATATTCCAAAAAGTTGAATAAAAGTCCAAAAAATTCAAAAAGAAAACGCAAAGTTTTGCAAAGAAAGTCCATGATTTGAAACACTGTGATTCGCCAGCCGCTCTGAGCCAATCCTCTGATATCAAGTGGGTTCTCATTGACCGGATACCAAGGATTGGTGTATAAGCGGCCGTTGACGGTGAGACTTGTGAATGAACCTTAGAGGGCATAAACATCGGCGGTGCGACGAGCTTATGCGCTTTCTCCCTACATGCCAAAAACGCTAAATCACAATTGGTCAGAAAGTCGTGAACTGAATACTGAAAACTGTATTATAGAGCAAATATAAAGGAATTCTGTACTACTCTTTCAAAGTATGGTGAAAAACGTTATAAAAATTGAAACAATTGTCAGCCGTGTACATCGTTATCGTTCTCATGTAACATTTACAATACCTGACTCACAAATGTGACATGTTATCGTAAGTGTGCAATCGTTCCCTGAAACGGATAGTGGTAAACTATAAGTCTAACAACGTTTTGAACTGCTGCACAGATATTGCCTCCATCACATGTTCGTGCAAACTATTCCAAATGTTTACCAGGCTCCGTTCGAAACACAGTGGGTGGGAAACTCGATTCACATCAGGCACCGCGTGTGCTCCATGGCCCTCGTAATTGCAGCATTGGCCTCAGCATGGGGAAGTCACCGAGATGTAGAATACGCTAGGTCATAATGAGGTCGACTCCCACTGGACGGTAGGACAAGGTATATACTCCTAGTTTCTCGCACCGGTCTTCATACCCAAAGCCACGTAAACTCGGGATGAGCCTGGTAGTAACATGTTGGACCCGTTCGATCTTTTGTGCCTCGCCTCGGGTAGTCGGAAAGCAGGCATGCGCACTGTACTCTAGCATTTGTCTAGTAATTGAAGAGAAAAGGCGGGTGGCAACTACTTCAGACCGTGTGCCGAAACTACGTTTGCAAGCCCAAAGCATGCGCAGTCCGTTACGACATAGCCTGTTCTTGTTATCCACGGACTACAAATTGTAGTGCGATAATACACCTAGGTCCTTCATGGAGGGTGTGGGATATAGCGGTTGGCCGTCAAGCGTGAAGTTTCCGCCGTCAGCACCCTTCGCCAGGCTCATAAATACAGAATTGGCTGAGTTGACCGGGAGATGAACCTCTGCAAACCATGTGGATGGGTGGTTGATGTCTTGCTGAGGTAGGCCACAGTAGTCGAGAGCGTCAATTACCCTCCAAATCTTCATGTCGTCCGCAAACAAGTCACACGGTGACCGGAAATGCCGAGATAGATCGTTGATGTGGATTAGGAACAGAGTGGGCCCTAGCACAGTGCCTTGAGGTACGGCAGTTGTAGAGGGATACCAGTCAGCTAGATGGTCGTCGACCTGTACCCTTCACTTTCGTCCAACAAGGACGTCGTGGACACACCTGTGCCGTCAGACACTGACAGCGATCATCCTGGGTTTGTGAAGGAGGACCTCATGGCTGACCTTGTCAAGCGTTTTAAGGAAATAGATGAATATCACATCGACAGGCTTCCCCTTGCATATTGCCTTCAACCATACATGCCTTATCACAAGCAAGTTTGTAATGCATGAGACGCCTTGCATAAAACCGTGCTGTGCGGCCCTCAGTACTTATTTTGACTGTAGCAACTGCAATATTCCCTTAGTTTCGACTTTCCCAGCAATCTTTGCCAAAATAGGTGTCAAACAAATTGGCCTGTAGTTGTCTACTTTGCTAGGGTCACCGCCTTTCGGAATAGGCTTCACCACAGAACATTTCCAGTCAATCGGCAACGAACCTTCGGACACAGGAGAGAAGATGACCGAACGAGACTTGAGAATCAGTGGGTGAAGCTTATCAGGTCCGGCAAGTTTAGTGCCGTCAAGATTGGCGAGTAGTCGATATACCTCTTCAACAGCGCTATCCAGACAAACGCGTTCGGTAAAAGCGGTACACCTCAAACTCGGCACAGACCCGTGGTCATTTGCAACTACAGAAGCGAGGTGCGCCGCCAACGCGGATGCACACTCAGTGCTGGAGTTTAGCGACTGGTCCTCCGGGCCATCCATAACTGGCACATCACCTGCTGGCTTCAGGCGTCGCTTCACGTAAGCAAAGCTTCTCTTTGGGACGGTCTTCGCGGCGATTGTGGGCTGCTCTTCGAAATGTCGGCGCTTATTCTTTTTTACACTGTTGCGTAGGTTCCGCTGACTTTTATACCCTTCGTAATCATTGGCAGAGCCAGAAAGGAGGAATTTGTCCCACGGTCTACGCCTCCTCCGAGCCAGATTTCCATACTCCTTGTCAAACCAATGAGGCTTAATCGGTCCAACCTTCCGACATGTCAATGGCAGAAATTGGGAACCCAATGATGTCAACCTCTCTTTTATAAATGTCTAACAATCTTCCACAGGTGCAGCTTATGACAGAGACCAATCCAGTTGGCTCGCGGCTCTAGCAAAACCATCGAAGTCCGTTTTCCAGTGGTTGGGAAGTGGTTTCAGTGGACCTGAATACGGCAAAGATAATTCCAAATCAGCCATGAGCACTGTTCGGTCGTTTGTAACCAGGGGCTCCAGGATCCGAATGTCACGCACTCGTTGTTTGTAGCTCGTTGACATCAATTCGAGACAGGACGGAACAAAAGCACATGACCGAATCCATGTCTATGATCCTAACGTCGTCAGTATGCCTTCTCGCGTTTGACAGAGTTTCTCATGATACATTCCTGACGGAGTTGTATGTGCCTTCGACATCGATGATCACTGGCAGCTCGTGGCAACTGTGAACAACGTTAAATATCAAACGGCCTACTCTTGGATTCGTCGTTCTCTTAAGCGAGAGCCGAGTACTACTCAAGCAAGCAAACGTAAGCTATTCTGTTGGAGAAAGTCGTAGATGGCATGCTGGATTGGATCGCAAAGGCGTCAACTCTTACCCTACAGTAATGCGAGTACGAGTACGGGCAGGTTCCCGAAGGTATGAACAATGAGCTAGAGGGAATTCGTCCAGCAGTTGCTCCAACTTGATAGAATGGTAAGTCCTTCGCCTGGATTGACGAAGCAAACTTCATGATTCATTGCAAACGTACTCGTGGTCGGGCGCATGGAAGTGTGAGGGTCTGTTGCAAATTTGTCAACAGTAGAGGCCTCAATCTGCATTTGATCGGTGCACTCACAATGCAAGGGAAAGTGTTGATGACCACCCGGAGAGGCTCATTTACTGGCCCTTTATCACTCGAATGGCTAAAACACTAATTAAACAGTCTGAAGAGGGAGATGGAGCTCCGGCAGGTTGTCATAGTATTTTATAATGGACCATGTCACACACTACTGGAACGATGGCAGTCGGTAGATGAATACGAGAGAGTAACCATTCTAAGATTGAACCAACACTCCCCGTTCGTTAATCCAAACAGGAATGTTTGGCAAATTGTGACACACACACACACTATACATATTAACTAGAGGTGGGAAACAGCTCAGCTAATGTGCCGCAATACATAGAAGAAAAAAAGGGAGAAAAAATGCAACTGGTGCAAGCCGGCTGAGATACCGGTAACGAATCGGCATCGTTCCGGTAAGCTATCTGCCAGATACTATGCACCAAAAAACACTACTATGCAATATTATATAAGGCTGAATAGTGAGATCGCGGTTGGAAGGGGAGGATAAGAGGGATGGGGTGGGATAAAGAAACTCACAGCTCGAGCGCCACTGAGGTCGGCTCCTAGCCATGTCAACAAGTGTATCCAGCCAAACGTGCTCATCATCTTTCGGACCCCAACCAGGGAGCCGAGACACTCCAACTGAGGCCAGCTCCGACGTGAGGACCTTCATTCCTGTCGACCAAGCCATCGCTTGGCCACCACTCCTCTCCTTCCATCCACACCCCCGGCGCGCAAACAACGCACGTAGCGGGAGTCGGTGGGTTGTCACGCGTAACACGTGGCCGAGCCATTGGAGCCTGGTGCGTGAAATAACGGTGTTGAGCAGTTCGTTTCCTTTTCCTGTGCCCAAAAATGGTGTCAAACACACGCTTGTTGATCACGCGGTGTATCCACTAGATATGAGCTAAATTGCAAAGGCACCGGTGATCAAACGTAACTAGCCTCTTTATATCCGTTGATCTAAATTGCCAGGTTTCACCACAGTACAGTAGGGGCGAACGTACTGCTGCATTGTACACTCTACCCTTCAGGGCAAGAGTGATGTCGCGCCGGCACCATAAGTGGCGAAGGTTAGCAAAAGCGCCCCGAGCTTTTGCTATACGATTCATGATTTCATCTTAAATCCCACAGGCGCTGATACAACGTCCCAGGTAGTTGAATTTTTGAACGACTTCTAGCTGATCCCCACCAAGGGTCAGCGTAGAAGACGGTCCAGACCAATTGTGGAGGAACACTTTGCACTCCGATGGTGCGAAGCAAAGCCCGAATTGACGGACAACCAGTCCTAGTCTGTCCAGTGCAGTTTGGCACGTTTGTGAGCTGTCACAAATTACGGCAATATCGTCAGCATATTCCAAGTCAAAAGGTCGTTCTCCTCGGAGCAGATTCGCACCTTCTAATTCGTGTCCTGTGAACGCGATTTCCATGACTTCGGCAATAACGAAGTTGAAGAGGAAAGGTGACAGCACGGCATCCTTGTCACACACCGGTGGAGATATTAAAGGGCTACGACATTTTGCCGTAAGCCCTCACTCTGCCCGAGCTACGCGCATACAATGATCGCATAATATTTACATATTTCTCAGGTACACCTTTCCTGAGAAGACAGTCCCAAAGTGCACGTCTATCCACCGAATCGAATGCACCTTTGATATCGAGGCACATGAAAACGGCGGGCCGCCAATATATGTGACGGTGCTCCAACAACTGACGCAAGGTGAAGATGTGGTCAATGCAGCTACGACCTTGACGAAACCCGGCTTGCTCTTCACGAAGATGGTTTTTACAAGTGGCAGTTAGTCTGTGAAGGATGACAGAGACAAACATTTTGGAGGCGATGAAGAACAGACTAATTCCTCTAGGGTTGTCTCATTCCGATCTTGAGCTTCCCTTGAAAATTGGGACTATGACGGAGCGACTCCAGTCGGTTGAGACAGTTCCCTGCTCTCACAGATTCACTAGTAACTCGTATACCTCATCCACATGAGCAGGTCCCCCGAATTTGAAGAGGGCTGGAGGTAGATCATCTGGTCCCGCGGCTTTATTTAACTTCAACAGTCCGATCTCACGTTCGACTTCTGAGCGAGAGGGTGGGTCCAAAGGGACAGCCCATGGAGAGGGGCGATCAGTAGCCGGCAAGAAACCTAACAATTCCGACCGATTAAATTGCCTTTCAAAGTGCACAGCCCAGCGCACCAAGCGTTTTGACAAGTTGTGGATAGGCTGTCCACTCTCGTCACGTATAGTTTCACTAACCCCAGGTCTACTGCTCCCCGTTTCCCGTAACAGACGGAATAAGTTACAATGGTTACCAAGATCAGCGGCCCTTTCCATCTCTGATGCACAATGAGACCACCAGGATTCGCGGTCTCTCTTCAGGCTAGCACGGAGTTTTGCCCGGAGCTGTTTGCGAGTTTCATTGTGTTTGCTTCCAGTCGGAGTACGCCGGCGAGCATCTATAATTTCCAGAGACTGCGAAGAGACCCAATGTCCATGAGGACGATTAGACTTGTTACATGAGGATTTTCCTACTGCTAGTAAGTACTGGTGAATATGGGACAAGTGAGCTTCTACTGCATCCAGTGAGTGCTTAATCAACTCGCATGACAGCGTATTTTGATAGGCATTCAGATTATGAAGGGTATAATGGAGAGTGAGATGAGACTGCACTGCGAAAAACTTCTGGACGGGGATCCCCAGAAACGCATGATACAGATAGAATGGAGACTGCAATTCCTTGAACGCATTGCCGAAGCAGCTACAAGTGATATCAGCGTTGTGAAATGTCCTAATGTTATCCGTGTACCTTTTCCTAACTGTTTAGAAATGAAGACATGTTTTGAGCAAGTTGCTGGCCTAGATTTTACGTATCTGATTGTATAGCACATGTAACTGGGAGCGTGCAGGAACGATTGGTTATTAAAAGTCTACACAAAATATGTATGCACGTACCTAAAGTTATGCGTTCGTAAGAGGGCTGAAGCGATATCTGATATCTAGAGAGAGTGACAGGGGACCTACTTCCATTGAGTCATGTTCGAGCGATATGTTCAGTGTAGGGTCATCTTCGTGCTGGTATCCGCAGCGCCTTACTCGTTAATGATCAGCCTGAGATAATGTATATAGGCTTTCCTTATTCGAAAAAGTAAGATGTTTGGAAAACGCATTGTAGGACTAAGTGAGTCTGCCGGTTGAAGTAACCATCAGATATTTCACGGTATGGGATATCAGCGTGGATGGTTGACTAGTAGGGAGAGTGAAAGCAATTGCCACATGCGCAGATGCGAGTTCACAAACGCGTCCATTTCTAAACAAGATGTCGTCATTGAAGCTGACTGAATGAATCGTATGTCTAATCAAAACGGTCTCTGTGCGATGTTTTTCCACAGTATTAGGGTGTACTGGCGCGTTACTTCGTTAACTGCTTGGATGTTGATTTGTCCACTTCGGAAGCTGTAAGTTAGGTTTTAAGTCACCTTTTTCTACAGCAAACCCAATTTAATTTACATAATCAAAAGGCCCGAAAAGCTGTCCATCCAACTTGGATGCCGTTTTGATCGGTTGGATGATCCATCGTTTGACCCAATAACATGCGTAAACAAATGGGGTACAGTTGGCGAGTATATATGGGTGTCATCACATTTGACGTAGAGGGCGGTGTCTGCCCTCTTGTCTGATAGAAAGTAACTCATCAGTCGGAATGGTCCACATGACTAAGTGTCATACTGAGTTAATACCGTGAACAACATGATCTAATATCACGATAATTGATCATCGCTTGAATCCTGGTATCATTTGTGACAAACGTCATTGCCTGTCATGCAAGTGCGAAATACCGCCAAACAGCTGGATGACGTACCACACATATATCTGTCAACACGACTTGGGTGTGCAATATTCCGTTACCTCAATCTTTATGGCGCATGTCAAAATGATTCTACGTTGTTAAACATGATAATGACAGAATATCAGATAAGGACAAGCGAACTTTTAAGTCCTTAATACCATTTATCAGAACTCAGCAAATGTATGTTGCGGACGCGCAAAATCATCACAACTGCGGTTTTAAAACGGCAGCCGTGCGAACATCGAAACGCTGAAAACTACCCACACAAAAGAGAAGTTCGACGCACAAGGATTCGTAAATAATAATACTGCCGTCCAAATTCCCTAGCTCGCACCCTCGATCCATGGGTTCATGGTGAATCGGTTATTCCATTTACAAAATCACAAACAATTGTGTAAACCGCACACAGGACAGCTTCTTCCTTAGCGACTTGTATGCAACTTTGCAAGAAGGCCTATAGTGATGCTCCGCTAAAACTAAGCTCACGATACAACAGATGAAAGCCTAAGGGAGTGCAATGCAACGCGGCTTTAACCAAGTGTATACTATATACTTGTCTGCCAACGGTATCAGTGAGGCGACGTGCGTTTCCGTACTTCTGCACTAGCACATGCTGACCCCGATTTAGCCGCATCCAATTCGTTGGTTTATGTCAAAGGCACAAAATCGACAAACTGATAATATCTTTTACCGGCAAAACGAACAAATTTAAACAGCTACCTATTTCAATAAACACCAAGCGCTTAATGAACCCAGACTGCAAGTGAAACCTGGATGTTTCGTTCACCGGCCTTGCAAGCAGCCAAAAACACTAAACCGTAATTAGATCTTGGATACTTTCCTTGAACAAATTACCCTTCACACTGAACAACGTGACAAACCGAGTATGAATGTAACTGGCAGTACGCTGGTTATTCTACCACTCCTAATTTCGCAAATTTTAACTAGGGTCCAACTTTTGTTTGTTTGTGTTTGGGTTTATGACAAACTTATTACATGTTTGTTCGGTACCGTAACTTATACACCGTGCATCCATTAGCTTACACCTAGCTTATTCGAAAGTAATTCAAAAAGTTAGCCACATTGTGAACGGCCCAAGGGCAAAACCTTCCCTTGCATATCCCACTACGTGGCTAGATTGTAGCCTGTCATATTTGCAGAGATATGCGGTTCTTTTGTCCGCTGGTTCCCCAGATTATAATAAAATACAGATTACTTAGGTTGTATCTGCCACTAACGTGTCTAACGACGCAGACGCGATATTTATCTACAGCGCAGTCTGTTACTTACTTAAAATATCGAAACTAAACTTCGGCCTAATCGGCCAAAATTATTCGCCGGTAGTTACGACTTGCTATAGCTTGAAAGATAAGCTTGTCTACTCCAAGCTGACATAACAGGCATGGTAATTTTCGCCATTGTTTGCTCCTAATTATATATCTCAAATTCGGATTCATCTCTCCATAACCCATACAGACGGTGATGACTGAGGCGAAGCATCTATCCAACACCATAAACATTTGCTGTAAACGGGTTAAGGAGCACCACTTTACATGCTCCATTTGGTACTCTGTTGAGGTTAGTGAAAACATTTTCAAATTTACCTGGTGCTTTTGCTAAACAAAAAGATTTTATCATTTTATGCAGTAGTTTTGCACTCCGCGTAGTTTCCTAAATCTGATAGGCTACAGAAAATGAATAGAAGAAATTTCCTAAAAGTAGGACAATAAAGTCGGTTTAAGTAACATAATGTAAATTGCTGTGCGTCAACGAACCATTTTAACTATGGATGGTTTCGGTGCGAAAACGATTCTGAGAGAGCATTTCAGGGATTATAATAATAATACGACGAGAAAATAAATTTTTCCGCAGTCTAGTAGACTGTATTGTTTTGCACGGTTCAAGGAGTAACCTAACAATTTGGAGTTATTGCTGAGTTGAGGTAAACTTCGGCACACAGTTTGTGGATCGTGAAAAATCAAGTCTGCTAATATCAGATCGCCTCTTAATAGGCGATTCTGTCTGCTAAATACTCACAAGTGTAACCGCCTCCGCCTGTGTGGTAGATATCGCATTCCAAGAACGTACTTGTATGCTGGACTATGAGACCCCCCGGTGTATTGACGTCGTTTTGTAGCTATTGCTACAAGGCTTAAAATACAAATACGACATGGGAATAAAAATATGCACTAAGCATCTGCCGAAAAATAGATTTGTCTACAACTGCGAGTGCCCATCTCAACAGCCCGACGTGGTGGTTAGCAACTTTCGATGCTTCGATTTTTTCTGTCACGTGATTCATCTATCTGTTGTTAGTTTGCGAGTGAACAGATAACACGAAATGGTACCATCTCGCAATACCAGTCTTCTTATTGT
This sequence comes from Dicrocoelium dendriticum, assembly GCA_944474145.2. Lineage (NCBI taxonomy): Eukaryota > Metazoa > Platyhelminthes > Trematoda > Plagiorchiida > Dicrocoeliidae > Dicrocoelium > Dicrocoelium dendriticum. Next base: position 62,536,389 of record OX104068.1, read on the forward strand.
CTTATTTAGAATTATAAATGGAACTCAGTGCTTTAAATTTCTTAGACGAAGACTCCCGATCGAGACTATTAGAATCCTTGACGGACTCGTAACTCTGAAGTGCAAGATTGCTGCGACGAGAATGCGCATTCGTTTTCTATGTGACTGCAAACGCAATGCTCATTATCCACGACAGTTTTGCAAGTTGCTACGCCGGAATCGGCTGAGGCCTACCATCGCAAACTTGAAGCGGCTTGCCAACTCCTATTTGGATGAGGCAAACAGAATCCTTGTGCAACTAATGGAAACATACCAACGCCGTCTGGCGATCACTGACCAACTCTCACTGGTTTGTCGCATCAAATTCACGAACTTTTGCAAAACCGTTGTTGACAGAACGAGGAGGAAACTGGACAAGACCCTGCGTAGATCGCTTGAAAGCACAAATGAAGAACCCGTCTTTTCCGACAACCTACAGAAGCATGTACACAACCTGTCTTCCGTATCCTTGAACAGAAAACAAATGGAAGCTTTGTCATTGGGCGTGAATTTTAAGATTCCCCCAAAGAATGTCGACCGAATACACGTTGAGACTCAGTTTGAAAATCTACTGGACCAACTATCTAAATTGACCCCGACGACTAAGGAACAGCACAACTGGCTCAAGGTTAAGCTCGTTGATATTGCAAACGGTTACATGGCGGGCCCGATACACCAAACCTGCTGTATAGATAAAAGTCACATCAAAGCCTTACGTGAGCTGAAGGCAAGAGATATATTGGTGCTAAAACCTGACAAAGGCACAGGGGTTGTAATTATGAATAAGCTGGACTACAACAACAAGATGTATGAGACCTTAGGAGTTGAATCAAAATTTCAAGAAGACCAAAGCGAAACCACTGCAACACAAATCGAAAAGAGGGTGACTAATCAACTAAAATTGTTGCTGCAACATGGAATGATAACAGAAGCGATGTACAACTCTCTCAAGCCAAGGGGGACACGCATCCCACAAATGTATGGCTTACCGAAGATCCACAAGGCCAACACACCTTTAAGACCTGTACTATCCATGTGTAATTCACCATACCACAAGTTGGCACGTTGGCTAGTTGATCTACTTACACCGGTGAGACGAATGATGACAAAGTACACAGTGAAGGATATATTCGACCTGATTGACTGTGTGCAAAACATGAATATCGCTGACAAGGTAATGTGTTCAATGGACGTACAGTCTTTGTTCACTAACCACCCATTAACAGAAACGGTGGATTTCTTATGTGTGTTTATAATGAGTAATAAATTAGTGTTACCGCTTCCCGTGGAATATCTTAGGGATTTGCTGCTACTATGCACTGAAAATGTGCATTTCTTATTTGAAGACAAGCCGTATCGACAGGTGGATGGTGTAGCTATGGGAAGTCCGCTAGGTCCGGTATTGGCTGACATCTTCATGACGATGGTTGAAATGAAATGTGAGCAGCACATCAGTCAAATGTGTTTATACAAGCGATACGTAGATGACACATTAGTGATCGCCCCAAGTGGAGACGCTGTTCTATCTTTCCTCAACGTGCTTGATAACACACATCCAAACGCCCGTTTTACCTGCGAACTGGAGGATAACAATTGCCTTCCGTTTTTGGACGTGTTGTTGACCAGACGAGAAGATGGCTCCATTAAGCGTTCTGTACACAGGAAAGCTACATGGACAGGATTGTATGAACACTTCAACAGTTTCGCCCCTATACAATACAAGCGGTGCTTAGTCAAGACGCTGTTTAATCGAGCCCGCAGAATATGCACTGAGGACTGTTTGGAATCGGAATTGCTGTTTATCACACAGACGCTACGAGCCAACGGATATCCAGAAGCGTTTATTCGATTCCACGGTCAACTGAAGGAAAACAGGCCGACGGTACTTACTGTGCCCAAATTGTCTGTCTACCTTCAATTACCTTTCAAAGGTGATATCGTGGCCGCCCAACTCGAAAGTCGTGTGCATACAGCGATTCGGCGGGCATTCAACGCAGCCAAATTCTGCCCCATTTGGGAGACCAGGAAGTTACCTATGCCTCCAGTGAAGCCTACTCAACCGATCTCCGCCACAACCCATTGCATTTACCAATTCGTTTGTAACTGCGGTAGTAGTTACATTGGCAGAACAGATCGATCATTGGGTAAACGCATTGGAGAGCATATCCCAAAATGGATTGCCAAACTATCGACACAAGAAGCAGGCGAACGAGAAAAGGTATCTAAGATGCCGGCTTCATCGATCGCCAAACATCTACTGGAATCAGGCCATCAGGTTGACCCCAGGTCAACATTTACAGTTATCTATCGTAATGACAACCCCAAAGTGTTGAAGTTTGCCGAAGCCGTGGCACTTAACCGGCATCGCCCTATCCTATGCGTGCAAAAACAATTAACAGTCTCCCTGAAGCTTCCTTGGGGCTCATGACCCTAAGATCTGGATGCTAATCTGTCATTGTTGTGTCTACGTAATTTTTCCCTTGTGACCAGTTTCAAATCTTCAATTTTTTCTGTCAAGTGATTCATCTATCTGGTGTTAGTTTGCGAGTGAACAGATAACACGAAATGGTACCATCTCGCAATACCAGTCTCCTTATTGTCTTATTTAGAATTATAAAGGGAACTCAGTGCTTTAACTTTCGATGCGTTTAGGGATGGCAGGGACAAGTCAAGTCATCCTGAACCTGCACACCCAGATCACGTTCAACGGAAGATCACTACAGTATTTGCGTCCTGAGCTTGGATGAGTAGTTGTTGTGTTAAAGAGAAGTAATCTTGCATTTACTTGCATTGAATAGTGGCAAATTTCGTTTGGACCGCTGAGGTTATGTACATAGGTAGTATGAACAAATGCCGGTCTCTGCTTAGATGAAAAATGAACACTTCTTGATGTCGTCGGCAAAAGTAGGAAGTTAGAAATGACGGTTTGTATAAGATCATTAACAGATATCAAAAACTAATGAGGCCAAAACACTGACATTGGTTTATTTTTTTAGACAGAATCTTGAGTCCCCCAGGTGTCAGTGTCTCCGGCGATAAGGCAAGGAATTCACTGCTACAACTAGTGTTTGCAGTTACAGAACTGGACACAACTGGTGGCTGAAGGAGGTCAGAATTTGTCCCTCGTGGATGGGCAACAGGGCTGCGCAGAGCCAGGTGCTTTTATTTATCTCAGCGGCTTGACACGCGTTACGAATGAAAAGGTAACCGAGGAGCAAGTTAGTTGAAGCGGCTCATATATACTGGCTTCGATACTGCAGCAGGTAATATGCAATCAGCCATTTCAGGTCTTGAACTGCATGGCTTTTGAGCTGGTGGTGACGGTTTTGCGGCAAACCAAACAATTTGATGCCATCATTTCTCTTTGATCTGAAATGAGTTTGAAAAAGTAAATTCTGTTCCTCTTGTTTATACAAATGCAGTTACCTGCGACATTTCGAAATAAAGCACGAGACCAGTGGGTCGAATTACCGCTTCAAGTTCAAGTCAAGTTACATTGCAAAATTATCATTGCTTGACATGATTCACGTTCATCGCGTGATGACCATTCTCTAACAAAAGCCATGCTCAAAACCACCATGAACTCGGAGTAGCCGCATGTACTTGTGTTTACATGGGTGGATCGAATTCACAAATGCACGGTTTCACGTGCTGTACCTTTATTTCTCCTCGAATAAATATACCTCACAAAGACTGTTCTACGTGAGTTGCTACCCCAAGAGTCTCCCTCAATCTACTATTGTTCTGTTGTTCCAAGTAATGCAACAAAACGCTATAAAAATTCACTCTGAAGGGAAATAAATGTTAAATAATTGATAGTTGATAATGTGGGACCATTCATTGCAGCAGTATCTAAACACAGCTTAGTAGCTACTTCCATTTGTTTGTTAACAACAAATACGTAGCACCCTTGCCACCAGTCTGCATGATTGGCACTTTGCTGTCCTAGGTAGGGATGATGGCCGTGGTACCTAAGAAATAAAACAGAGACAGCATTCTCGAAATGAACTACCAGTTGATTATAATGATTTCATCCGACCACAGCATATTTCCCACTCGGCCGAACTACCGCGTGGATTTTAGGCTCATACCATTCCAAGGTGGCTAGTTTGTCAATCATAGCTCGTCGTGTTACAGTTTACCTGGTGGGTAGTTAGTTATCACTAGAAATTCTGATCAAGGAAATACTGAGTTCTGTTTGCAGGCGCGGATTGAGAAGGATAATTGCATAAAAGCATACATTCCGTTCTACCGGCCAATCCTGGGTATCAGTGGTACAACTCTTTTAAAATGCATCGTTTCATTATACATGTGAAACCACATAATCTGGCTGAAGTCTTAAAATATTCATGGGGAATTATTGATTAAGGTCACCGAAGTCTGGGACACTAAACTTTTGCTGGCCGTACCGGGAAATTGGATGGATGGAGAGGACCCTTTAACATCGTTACACTTCACCTGATCAGAATGATGAGTAGTGGATGATACAGACGTTGAGCGCGTCAAGGTCATGCTACACTACCTAGCCTGTGGAGCTGCATTTTGCGCGATAGTGCGTGAGTGTCCATCTCCCGACTAACCGGCGATGCTTATTGATTGGTTCAAAGGCGAGTGCTTAGCTAAAACATGTGATTTGCTTAGAGCTGAACAGTTGCTCGGTACCCAGTGTGGATTGCCAATGTACTATTGCCATTGCTTCTACTAAACTTCCATTTGCAATCCTGTTGTTCTGATTTCGGTTGAGTATAACAATTTGGCGACGGAAGTCATTCTGATTGCTCATGGCAAATTCAATAACCGCACCCCAACCCTTTTGGAATTCTTCTACTGAAAGGCCTACTGCGCAAAAATGGTTGCAGTGGAAAACTACATTTACTAACTACGTTGATTTGCGTTTGCTCCTTGGCGGAAATTTCACGATTGATGATGCAGCGAAAATTAAATTACTACGCCACCATCTCGGCATCGAGGGCCAGCGACATTTCGACAGTTTACAATTACATACGAGGCGAGACCTAAAAACTGTGTTCTATTCCTTGAACCGAATATAGGGGGAAAAGCCCCATGTGTTTACTGCTCGGTATAAATTCAGCACCATGCGACAACAACCAAATGAGACTGTGAATGAGTTTATCTCTCGTCTTCTTACTGCTCTCCTTGACTGCGCCTATGATCAGATCCTTGCAGCCAATTTCGAAGAAGCGATGCTGTTACAGGCATTAATTGTGGGTGTTTTCGATGAGAAGGCACGAGAACGTCTGCTCTCCGAAGATGAAACGCTACTGACGTGGGAGAACGCATGCGATATAGTCCGACAGCGTGCCAACCTCGTCCAGGAACTAGCCACATTTCCCTCTTCAAATCAATCAATCTCACATGACGTAAACAAGGTCTACCAGACTAACCGTGGACATGCCTTACCTCACCCGGTACAGCGCAAGGAATTCCGTTGTTACCGTCGCGGGGAGAAGCACTTGTCCCAGGCTGACTGTCCGCACATTCATTCATTATGCAGATTTTGTGGAAAATTGGTCATATTCAGAAAGTGTGTCTTTCCAAGCAAAAATCACTCGTCCAGGAACAATCTAAGGCTACAAACTGCATTACTGATGAATTGCACCAGAATTATATTAACGCCACAACCGTTTTTAATCGCACCATTACAGCAGAAAAACCGTTTGTCGTATCCGTCCAAGTAAACGAACAACCGGTAGAGTTTGAAATTGATACTGGTTCCGCAGTCACTTTGATCCGACCAGACTCCTTATCCCAACTTTCGAAGCTGTGTCCACCGAACATACAGTTGCGATCTTACACGGGACAGATGGTGAATGTGCTTGGTACCTACAATGCACGCATTTCTTACCGTAATTCAGCAAGTCATATGTGTGTGTACGTTTCTGGAGGACCGGGTCCGAACATCTTGGGCCACAATGGAATTAAGCGCCTTCCTGGCATAATGTTGAACGTCAACCTTGGTAAAGACAATCCGCAGTTATCCGAGATTTTGCAAAAACATGCAGTCTTATTTGATCAGTCGAGATCAGGACTTTTAAAGAATTACAGTGCACATCTGGTGTTGAAACCACAGACAAAACCGCGGTTCTGGAAAGCTCGCACTGTTCCCTATGCCCTCCGTGATAAGGTCGAAAGTGAACTGCGCCGACTTCAGTCGGAAGGTACCGTTAAACCCGTCCAGTATTCAGACTGGGCAGCCCCCATTGTGCCAGTATTGAAGAGCGATGGTACGATAAGAATCTGCGGGGATTACAAGGTTACGATAAACCAAGCGTTAGAATTAGACCGATATCCGCTACCAAAGATTGAAGACATTTACGCTTCCCTTTCCTGTGGTGATCTATTTACAAAACTAGATCTGAGTCATGCCTACCAACAAATTAAACTCGATGAGGAATCACGCACTTACACCACCATTAGTACTCATTCGGATTATTCCGCTATATACGCATGCCTTTTGGAATAAACTCGGCTCAATCTATTTTTCAACGTATTATTGACTCACCCGTGAAAGATATACCAAACACATGTGCGTACTTAGATGACATTTTAATTACTGGACGAACTACCGCTGAGCACTTACATACCTTGGACGTCGTCCTGAAGCGATTATCGGATGCCGGTTTGGTTCTAAAAAGAGAAAAGTGTGAGTTCCTTGTTTCAAGTGTACAGTATCTTGGCTATCGGTTGTCACGTGAAGGATTGTGCCCACTGGAAGAAAAGACAAAGGCGCTACTTGAGGCGCCAGCACCCAAAAATGTTCATGAATTGCGGTCGTTCCTCGTTGCTGTTACTCAGTTTTCCAGGTTTATACGATCGGCAGCAACTCATCTGCATCCGCTTCACCAGTTGCTACGTAAAATCCGAAGCTGGAATTGGAACAATACTCATGAAAATGCATTCAAAGCGGTCAAGAAGCTCTTAGCATCTACAGATGTTCTTGTGCATTATGATCCGCAGAAGCCTGTTGTTCTTTCTTGTGACGCCTCACCTTAAGGTCTCGGAGCTGTTTTAATGCACAAATTACCGAATGCCTCTCAACGTCCCATTGCTTATGCTTCAAGAACCCTGACACCAGCAGAACGGAACTACTCCCAACTTGATCGAGAGGCAGCCGCTGTCATCTTCGGCCCCACTTGATTTCATCAAGTGATCCATACGGTGGTGATCCATACGGATCATAAACCTCTTGTTTTCCTCCTCGGCCACGAGAAAGGTATTCAACAAATGGCTTCACCTAGAATGGTACGTTGGTCGCTTATTCTTTCTGCGTATACATACGAAATTCAGTACGTTCCAGGCAAACAGAATACCACCGCTGATGTTCTTAGCCGGCTTCCCTTACCAGAGACACCATCGAAAGAATTTATTTCACAAGAGCTCGTAAACCCGGTCCAGCGTTTTAAGGATTCCCCAGTCACATGTAAAGACATACGTCAGGAAACTGACAGAGACTCTGTTCTATCGCTGGTCAAACGCTATGTCCAAGTTGGGTGGCCGGAAAACACCCCTAAAGAACTCATGCCCTTCCGTAACAGGATGTCTGAGCTCAGTCTCCAGAATGGATGCTTGCAGTGGGGCGCACGAGTTATTGTCCCCAAGAAATTTCGGTCACGTATCCTTGACGAACTACATGATGCGCACCCAGATGTCGCAAAGACGAAGTCGTTAGCTGGATTTTATGTGTGGTGGCCTGAATTAGACCGTGATATTGTGGTGAAGCTTGGAAGTTGCAGACCTTGCCAGGAGACCCGAAACGCCGCTCCTCATGCGCCAATGCAGCCTTGGAAGTGGCCAGAAACACCCTGGAAACGAGTCCACGTAGACTATTTTGGTCCCTACGAAGGTCGGATGGTTTTGCTAATCATCGATGCCCATGCTAAATGGATTGATGCCCATATTCTTGTTTCAGCAAATTCAGCCGGTACTATAGAGAAACTACGCACAACGTTTGCAACATTTGGCCTTCCCGAGACATTAGTATCTGACAATGGAGCAGCATTCACCAGTGTTGAGTTTTCTACCTTCCTCAACTCGAACGGCATTAAACACATAACAACCGCATCCTATCATCCTTCTTCTAATGAGTTGGCGGAGAGAGCCGTACAAACAGTGAAGAAGCTGCTAATAAAACCACCAAATGCTCCGCTGCGTGTGCGTTTGGATCGTTCCTTGTTTGCATATCGAAACATGCCAAACGAGACCACAGGCAGAAGCCCCGCAGAGTTAATGTTTGGTCGTCGACTGCGTACACGATTGGATTTATTGCATGGATCTATTGAGCCACAAGTTTCGGAAAAACAACAACGAGTAAAAGAGCTTTTTGATACTTCTAGCAGAGAGAAGCATGTGACAGATTCAGATCTCATCTACATCCGCTTACCTACAGGCTCGGGGTGGGAGCCAGCCGTCGTTAAAACAACTAACGGACAGATAATAGAAGCAGAGACTGAGGATGGCAGGATCGTTCGACGCCATTTAGATCATGTGCGACCGAGATTGTCCGACACAGAAACAGTTGCCGAGACAGAGCAGCCAGCTCAATCATCGAACGACATGCACATGCGTAAAGCCGAACTGGTAGCTGAGTCACCATTGCGGCGCTCTGAGCGCCAACGCCGACCGGTCGATCGTTTCCAAGCTGGATAGCTCCAACTAAAGGAGGGAAAAGTGATACAGACGTTGGGCGCGTCAAGGTCGTGCTACACTACCTAGCCTGTGGAGCTGCATTGTGCGCGATAGTGCGTGAGTGTCCATCTCCCGACTAACCGACGATGCTTACTGATTGGTTCAAAGGCGAGTGCTTAGCTAAAACATGTGACTTGCTTAGAACTAAACAGTTGCTCTGTACCCAGTGTGGATTGCCGATGTACTATTGCCATTGCTTCTACTAAACTTCTGATTTCGGTTGAGTGTAACAGTGGACTCAATGGGTATATTTCCTGGCTGCTCTTACATTCGGTAAACGAATTATTATGAAGGTATTAGCTGGCGATCAAATGTTTCACCTCTGTGGTATTCTCCTTGGAGTGTACAACGTGCGCCCTAGTGTATTCGACTGTGTCAGATTTTGCAACACACTGCACTGGTGGTTCCATTTGCCTTCGGGCGGTTCCAATGATGACGCAGAACTATTGGAAAAGAACAGGTGACCTAATTGCTACGTGCTTTGGGAGGCAACAGGTGCGAGTGACTTGTAAATAGCGATTGCCACACGTGTCCAACTGTACTGCACATGCTACCGTTGTACAGCAGATGGAAGTGATGGCAATCGCAAACTCGCCAACTATTACTGCCACTAAGGACGGACACAGTGGGACTAGCTCAAAATACCGGAACTGCTGACTCACAGTTCATACTAAAACTGCCTGTCCAAAAATGACTTGGACATAAGGCTCCTAACCATCGTTGTGTTAACCATATTTCCTGCATAATTTATCAATCGCACGCTCTTATAGCGCAGTGTATTAGAGTTAGTGCAGGTGTTACCACTGCATTGTATGGGGTACTACTTGTCTACCGCGAATGTCACTTTTCCCTTTCCGAATGATTCTTATACTACTTTCAAACAATCGTCTGCGTAGGATTTGAAGAAAAGATAGATGTTACATCCCATAATAGCCTGTAATTCAGAAGGGCGTAGTTGACCCACGATAATGCTAAACTTTGAAGTTCAACAAATAACCCAAGCAACTCTAGCAGTTATGCACCTATCTTGATAAATGTTACTGGTTGTAGACCGTCCCGGAGACATATTACTTTGGGGTAGATTAGATGTGCCTTCGTGTAGGGTAGTTCCAATATTTTCTTAACAGTTTCGCCGGCTCCTGCACTTACGTATGGTTGGTCAACTGCAGCTCTCTTTCAGGGGATAAGTGAGCTAACGTATAAACTATAAATGCACATTTTGCCATGCATTTCCTTCAAAAGTACACCTGGAGCACCTTTATACAGGATGATCTTGGTTGTTCAATGTGTGTGTGAAAATTAGCGAGAAAATGTAGTCAACGCTTAGTTTTCTTACGCGTAGTGCCTGACTGATTTGATGTCGCACCCTTTTTCCAAATGTTAAGTGTCTGCGCGAGGCCCCATCTGGAACACCTCATCCAGTTTTGGCACCATCTGCAAAGACACGACCTTGGCTTTGTTTCGATGTTGCTCCCCCTAACACTGACACTGAGAAGCAACATGGATACACCTCCAATTCGGATACGGTCCATTTAATCTGAATAACTGAGATTGACATTAAAGCGAATTGTCGTCTCAATGGAGATAAACCGTTGCATTCCAACCACATGGTGGTTACCCTAAATCTAACTTTAAGACACGACCATGTTGTTGTTAATGCCCCTTAACATAAGAGGACCAAAAATGTTCAGAACTTGCTTCAGCTCGGTTACCAAATTGGGACGAATGTTGTAGAATTTATCAGTGGACAATGTCTTCATTTATGGGCTGACTTTACAATAGTGTATCAAATCCTCAGATACCGCAAACACACATGCCGATACATGTTGAAGATCAGCGACAACAGCTCAATGAGAACCTTGAATGTTTGGTTTCTTCGCACACCTCACTCATGAAATACCTTTCCGATTCCTGTCGTTTGCGCTCCTACGTCAACGGAATTCAAATCCAGGCTTTGTGATACATTCACTCCACCTAATTTACATGCTATAGAATTAGTTATTGTCACACGACATAACGTGACTCAAACGTGTGCATTTGTGAAATCTGTGTTGAGTCCACCTACGGACTATATTCTACAGTAGCTCCTCATCATCGTCATCAATATACACGTTATCTGCAGGTGAAAACAACTCCGCTATCGTGCCGCAATCCAAAAGACAAGTAAAGAACAATAGAGACACATCGGCTGAATCCACATTTACGGATGGACATGGTTCCGGAGTGCTAACCGCCGGCTGTCATGCCGTAAAATGAGAATTTTAATTCTGACTAAAGAATGAGTTCGTGATTGGAGGGTGAGGCTGAGCAGGAGGAGGATTGACAAAGGAACTCACAACATAAACGCCATTGGGGCCAGTTCCTAGTCATATCAGCTACTGTGGCCAATCCAACGTGTTCATCGTCCCTTGGATCCCATCCAGGCAGTTAGGATGCGTCAACGGACGCCAACTTCGAAGGGTGAGTTTTCAACTCTCCCGAAAATGTATTCGATAGGCCTCCGCTGCTCCTCTTACAACCGCACCCCTGGCGAGCAAAAATTACGCGTCGCGTGGGTCGGTGTGCTGGGATGCGCAACACATGGCCTAATCATCGGTGCCTGGTGCGTGATATAATGGTGCTGAGCTTTGCATCCGCATCAAATACGCGACTCCCAACACGTTCATTGTTCACGCGATGCTCCCACCAGACGTCATCTAAGCTGCGGAGGCGGCGATGATCGAACGTGGCTAACGTCTTTATGTCCGTCGACCTGATGGGCCAGGTTTCACAAACGTATAGGAGGGTTGAGCGGACGGCTGCACCATAAACTACGCCCCTCAGGGAGAGAGTGATGTCACGTCTGCGCCACAGGTGGCGGAGATTGGAAAAAGCACCTCGAGCTATTGCTAGACTCTTCATACTCTTAGCTTCGATCCCACGGGCGCTAATATGGCTGCCCAGGTGTTTGAATTCTTGAGCAACTTCTAGCTGATCACCACCAAGAGTAAGAGCAGGGGTGGGTCCATGCTAATCATGGGAAAGAAGTTTGCATTTCGATGGTGCAAAGCTTATCCCAAAATGATTGACAGCCAGTGCTAACAGGTCCAGTATAGCTTGGCACGTTTGTGCGCTGTCACGTATGAAGACAATGTTATACGCATACTCCAAGCTAAGAAGTCGCTCACTAGGAAGTAGCTCCACACCCTCTAGGTCGTGTCCACCGAACGCTGTTTGCATGTCCCTATCAATGGAGAAGTTACAGTAGAAAGCTGACAGCGGGCAATCTTATCTCACACCGCTGGAAATATTGAAAGGCGGCGACATTTTGTCATTAACCTTCAATCTGTCAAAACCATGCGCGTGCAGCGCTTTGATAATGTTTACATATTTGTCGGGCACACCTTTCTTGAGCAGGCAGTCCGAAAGTGCATATCGATCCACCGAATCGAAAGCAACACTGATATTGAGAAACACGACTAAAATGGGTCACCAATAGACATGGCGGTGCTCCAACAATTGACACAAGGTGAAGATGTGGTCGATTCCGATGAACCCAGGCTTGCTGTGCGCGGATCTGGCTTTCATGCCCGACCTTTAGTCTGTGGAGAACGACAGAGACAAGCAATTTAGAGGCACTTGAGATAAGACTGATCCTTCTATGGTTGCTGCATTCCGAACGGGAGCCACCCCGGATAATTGGGACTATGACGGAGTGGCTCTAGTCTGTCGGGACAGTTTTCTGCTGCCGAAGTTCCAGTAGGGACTTGTGTAAATCATCTACAAGTGTAGGTCCCCCGAATTTGCAGAGATCTGGGCGTATTCTATCTGCAAGCGGCCTTATACAATTTCAACAGCCTGAGCTCACGTTCGACTTCTGCGCGCGTGGGCGGATCTAAGGAGACGGCTCCTGGAGAAGCGTACTCAGTGTCCGAAAAAGAAAGTGATAACAGATTGGTTAAACTGCCTTGCAACATGCTCGGCCCAACGTTCATGTGTTTTGACAAGCTGTTAATCGGCTGTGCATTCTCCTCGCGTACTGTCTTGCTAAAACCAGGCCTCCTGTTGCCTGTTTCCCGTATCAGACGGAATAACTTACCGTGATTACAAACGGCAGCGATTGTTTCTCTTTCCGATGCACGATGAGAGCACCAGGCTTTAGGTCTTTTTCAGGTTAGTACGCAGTTTTACCCTGAGATTTTGCGATTTTCAAAGTATTCGCTTCCAGCCGGAATACGTCGGCGAGCATCCATAACTTCCAGAGACTGTGTAGAGACCCAATGTTCAGTTTGGCAATTTGATTTGCCACATGAAGACATGTCTGCTGAGAGTAACCTTTGGCAAATGTTCATCCTGTGATCTTCGATGGTGTTCATTGGACGCTTACCTAGGCCAGATGCCAGCGCATTCAGAACACCTGGTTTTGCCAGCTGGATGGTGCCCATGCGTTCAGAGCGACGCTGTGGACATCTGCCGAAACGCACTTACAGATCAGTACACACAAGAGCGTGATCGACTCCACGCTGTTGCTCTAAATCGAGTGACAATATTGGACATAGTTTCTCCAGCGGTATCTAATCGCGATGTGATCGCTTTGCGTTCGTAGCTGGCCCGAGGCTGGTGGGCAACATGTCACTCTTCTGCGGGTGCTGTGTCGGAAGTTAGTGCTCGCGAGAAAGAGGCGAGCATTTTCACACAGCTGTAGCAATCGCTCACCGTTATCATTACGGGAGCCTACACCATGTTGGCCGCCCAGATGAAGCTCATCAGAGGACAATTTTCCGACTTGGGCGTTTAGATCGCCAGCCAGCACCACAGTATCCGTGCTTCTTCTGTAACGAAGATATGGTGGATTTGCTGATAGAAATCATCCTTTACCGAATCAGTGTTACAGTTTGTAGCTGCGTAGGTCGCAATGACAAACAGACACCGTTTGTGCTCGCCTGACTTCGTAGCACGGAAGGAACCAGCTAATCTAACGGGGTACATCGGACTGTTGACTGTAATCCAATCGATCAGGGCAGCTTCAGCCCGGAGACTCAAAACAATGCCAACGTCAGGTTGACCTGTATTTGAAGCCGCATCATCGCCAGACTGGCGCAATGAGAATGTGCCGTCAGTGTCGCATGTGGGGGGATCGCAGGGCAAGCATAAAGCTTGAACCTTGCAGGCGGGCTTCCGATAAACAGCAAATATCGATCGGCAGGGTCACTAGAATGCGGGCAAGTGCCGCCTGTCTGCCAATCTGTAACAAACTGCGCATATTGAAGCATGCCAGTCTTAACGAGACTCGAGGAATCCAAAGGTAAACGGATGAACTGACGTTACCCGCTTGTTTGAACACGGACTTGTCGATTGGATTGTGGCAACGCCTTGCGATTGTGTGTGAGTTGAAACTAGAAGACCAGGAGTTATTCAAGCAAATTGGGAAATGGCCAAAAATTAGAAGATTAAAAATGGGGGATGAAAGTGTAGTTGGAACGGGACTCTAAGGATGAAAAAGCGCAAGTGGAAGAATAAGAAGGCCGGAAGGCTTGAGCAGTAGCATCCAAACTTCTATCCACACTGCTAAATGCAGCAGATAGGGCGCCGGGCAGAGCATCAAGAAATTGTTAGAAGAAAAGTTCATTGAATTGCGTAAGCGGTATACATTCAGGTTGCCCAGACCTAGACAGGAAAACGATTAGGGTTCTCAACCAAAGCGTTTAGCTCAAAAACCTGACCGCAATGCAGTGGGGTTTTGGCACTGCACTAAAAAGAGCCCGTTTTTTGGAGTGAGGAGCCACCCTCACTCCAACCACCAACCTAGAGGGCCAGGTGACTGAGAATGTCTGGCCTCTAATTTGTGACCAATTTGGGATGGGTAGCGCTGAAGGTGCAAACAGCACCACCCAGCATAGCTCAATGCATCACTGAGGCACACAAACCCTCACACCAAGTTAAGTCCTGTCTCATCGTAATGGTTCTACAGTAGGTATGATATCCTCTTCACTTAAAGGTCCAGTAAGCATATGTTTTGTCATCTGAACTAAATCCATCGCTTCAATATAAATGTCACATCAAGAAAGTGTGTAAACACCCTTCGAAGAACAACGGATTTCTACAATTCTGCATACTTACACATTGTTTGCTTGAAACTGTATCTTTAAGCTTATGTCCCATCTCCCGTGCTGTTTACTTTCTTCTAGATAAAATGTTGCTTTTAACCACTGGGGTTTACGCAAGCTCCATAAAGCTGTTAAGCGAATGACTTTTGTTGCGAATCGTTTACAACGAGAATGATGCGTTCCAGTTGTGGCGCCCACTTCGGTAGATTTGTAAAAGTATGTTCCAGATGCCTCATACTTGTGCGCTGCAAACTAGTTACGCTTTCAATAGCGGTAGTTAATTGGAAGGTAGGCCATTCTAGCACATACACGGAACGGAATAATTGCAGGGAACATGATGGGATTATACAATGTCTGTGCTCTATTCATGCGAATTTGGCAAATCAGATTGACTATAAAACACCATGTTTGGTGGCCGAAGCTGTCGAACGCCGCAACAAGGTTTGGAGACACGTGTTGGATTAACAGTATGCCTTTGAAAAGTGTTGGCTTACTGAGCTCAGCATCCACCATGCAGGTTGCCTTGTGATTCAGGAAAGCAGACGGAACCACTTGATCATAGTGGCAGGGGTTGCTGCGGCGCAGGTGTGAACACGTAGCTACAGCCAGACATTAGATACCGCTAGAAAGTTTGAAAGTTGTCCAGATAGGTGATATCAAATGGTCTAAGCAACGCAGAGTCAGTGGTGATCACATGTGACTTATAAATTTAACCATGCTCTGTCCATAGCACACGCCAGTCTAGCAGGTCTTGTTTTCTGCTTTCTCCTCAGGTGGATTGGCTTTTCCACTGGAAGTAAGAGGAGGCAAGGTTGCGTTACAACACAACAAAACTTCATCGAACAGGTGGTAATAATAGAGCTGCGCGATTACGTATAACCAACTACAACATTGCTGACAATGAGAATAATCTTATGAGCGTGCACTACTTGTGTGAATTAGTTCCATTCACTCAGTGGATGTTAAAGTTAACCGCTAGTAAATCAAGCATTCTCTCACACGGATGTTTTGATCCACCAAGAGTCAATTCAAGTGAACAATGAAAGCATCTCTATGATTGTATCTAACTATGACCCAGGCATAGGATACGCTCCAAACTATAATTTATCGGATAAAGCTGATTATCAAATAGCACGTGCCAAACGATCTATGGCAGAAAATCCATAAAACACCTGCTAAAGCAAGCTTTCCAAAATATTCGCACTTCTTATCCTTGAATATTACAGCATTATTTATGGAAACACGAGTACGGCTGAGAGTAAAGTTTTGGAAAGCTGCAAAAATCCTTCACTAAATGCTTGTTCAGTAAATCCTTCCCCTCGAGTTTCAGGAGCGCCGGCAGCAGCTTAAGCTCGATGTCCTTTGGTTGTGACCACTGAAACAAGCTGATGCAGATACACAATCTCACAAACCAAGAATCACTAATCTATGCACATTATACTGTCACATAACTTCATTCGGACTTGAAGTAACAAGACGTGTAAATTAACTGCACCACGAACAAGGACAGCTATCTGATCCAACTTCTCCTAAGATACACTGTCGTCTGGAATAGGCTGCCAGCCACAATCAGGTCTTACACCCTTGCAAGCAAATTTCGCACACAGCTTAGCAATCTCCTGGACCATAACTCGATAATGACCGTGTTTCCATAGGGTAAATCACTGCGCGAGTGCTTCTAGGTTAGGCCAAGGAATATTTAACCAGTAAGAAAAGAATGTACACAAAACTCAGCACCAACCGAAGTTATGCGATTCCTAAAATATTTTGATGTCAAACATCCCAGGATACATGTTTCACTCATACACGAGCATGATCATTATTGTACTCATTATCTGTTCTCAATCCAAGGACAGCTACTTGCACAGACGTGAAAATATGTACTATATATATATGCAATAAAGACTGTCACAAGAACTGAATGTGCACCAGCAGTACAAACGGACATCGTACTGTTGCTTAGATGTCACGGGACTGCCACCAGTCTCGGGTGGGCTGGGCATCCCGCGAGGTTGCCGCATCTACGCGGATTTGAATCAGTGACCTCCGGATTAGAATGTACGCACCTAACCCTTCCGGCTTCCGACCCGCGTTTACAGTATTAGAAAGCACTTGCGTGATTCATTATGTTAAACATATCAACCTGCTCCCTGTGAACTCATCGTTATCAAATCAGTCAGCTCAGTACAGATCTGAATGAATGAGTTTGCGGTGAAATTGACTCCTTGGAATAAGTAAAGTGACCTACTTGATTTTCGAAACTCGAAATCTGGGTACCACGTTAATCAGTAGAACGTATGGACGTACTTCTTTTGAATTTCCTTGACATTGGTCCTAGTAAATTGTTAAACACTATCTGATGGCATATATTGGCATGGAAATTGGACTGCATTGTTGTTGTATCATACTTATTGATGATGTTACTGGAATTGCAAACATGACGATATTGTTACCATAATGGAAGCGGATGGCTTGTGTCAACTCTTGCTCGGTACTAATTAGAGAGTTTCTTTCCAAATTTAAAACAGTCTTTCATTGCTGTTATCGAATAAAAGCGAATGTTGTTCGCGGTATGTTTCCACTTATGCGTTTTTACTTTAGGTGATAATGTATTATGCCTCTGCGCAACAATACACAGACAAATAATCACATGTAGGCAAGAAGGCTAATTTTCAAAATAATAGCAACTCCTTTATTGATCAGCAGGCTTCATGAAATCGAAAAATAAGGCAGTGGTGAAAAAGCTCTTATTTAATCCTCCTGAATGTTTGTACTTCGACGGTACTATGAAACCGAAGCATGCTGAACAAAAAGTACTCATCGCTTCAGCCAAATTAAAATTAATTTAGGCTGGCCAAGGCGCTTTGTTTGAAAAAGTAATCTTGCTGGACACAACTTATTAATAGTACCCGCATAACCATCATTAACAATAAAAGCAATACTGTACATAAAGGAAAGAAAAACTGTTTATTGTTCAGTACTTTTATGAAACTACTGACCAGTTTCTGCCAATTTTTCAAGCATAGAGAGCATGACGACCTGGTAACCGGAACATATTTCATTTCGCATTTGGTGCTAACTGCACAGCATTTGCGTTAGGGAAACCCAAGCAAAACCTATGATGTACCTAGCGCCACCGCAATTGTATCATAGCGTTGTCTTTGACCCCATAAAACGGTAGTTGTTCATAAGCCTGTTAACGGGCCTAAGAGGAATATCAAACAACTACCGACGTCTTGGCGTCACCAGAATGGGCACTGACCTCTGAGCGATCTATCGGATCCAATTAAGCGGTATCATATAAGGGAATAATTTCTCGATAAGAAATGTCTTACACTTAATTACTTATTATTTAGGAGTCGAAAATAACCTGACGATTAGTATACTACAAAACAAACATGATTATATACCGCTAAGGTTACGCTATTAGTTCCCTTACTATAGTTAATTCATTTCGGTTTGACCATCCCGTTCCACACAAGCGAAAGGTTGGAATAACCTATTTTATTTTCCTAATTTGATAAAACTAATCCAAATAAACCGAAATGGCTAGCGTGTTCAGTTTTTCATCTGGGCTGAACTTCCTTTGCGAAACATCGAATTTGTAAAACCAAGCACTAGACAAAACCACCAAGCTGGATTTATTTGCAGCTTCTGTTCCAACTTATTGGCGCCACTTATTTTTCCAATAATTCTCGATTAACTGTTGTGTTTGCAGGAAAAGTAAGATTATATTACCAACCTGACGACTTCTGACACCATAGCATATATTCGCAAAGCACTCTGTAAGAATACAAATTACTGGTACCGGGTGCCTTGGATGCTTAGATAAAAAGACATGTAAATCTACTTTTCTAAAAAGAACAACGAGGCATTATTTAACACCGTAAAAATGCAGATGCCTACCAGATGCCGTACGTCGGTATTGAGAAGAAATCACGCATTCGAAAATTACACCACCCGGAAAAGTGTATACATGATGGACCGACTGAGTAACGGTACACCAGAAACTGCTTTGTGGGAGTTAGATAGTTCCTTGCAAACCGGAGTCCTCTAGCTTATTTATTGATTAAATTTTATTAACCCAGTATTTTATTAAAAGGATGGATGATAGTTTTAGATCGATATATTTCGGACGGAATCAGAATGAAAGATCTTAGTAACGGACCTTCTATACATTTCACTTGTTCTGTGAAATTGGTGGCACCTAAACAGTGCATCCTAAGGTCACGAATTGCAATACAGATGTTGAGTGCCTTGTCGCACTGCTCCCACGATGTAGGTGTAGCAGTGCTTTTATCCACAGTTCCATCTCTCTTCTGAAATCTCCCCTCCCCAACTATTGCATCAAATTTTCATGTAATTAAATTCCGCCTGTTGTCTAAATCGAACTCATGGGCAACAATGATGTTATCATAAGGCAATATGTAGCTGTTGGTCCCGGGGATGTTATACAAAGACCTAGAACACTTGTTTAAACCACGCTACTCTTGACTGCCGTTTTACGGAAGTATTATATGGTACTCTTGCAACATGACGTTGGTCAAATGGGTTCAGTGAAATCAAACTAGATAATTGACCAGCCTTATACTCGTAGAAGCCTTCCCTTGTCGGATCCGGTCTAATGATTTATTTATGTTTGGCAATAAAAGCATCGAGCGTCTGATACAGCTAATGAACTGAGTAACCACTAATAAACTGTCACGTGATAGGTCATGCAGGAACGCACCTTTAGAACGTCGTAATGAAATTATTTCGTCAACTTCCGAGGAGATCGGTATTCAACGGTGTTTATTTTCCTCAAATTCCATTGGCTTTTATAGGATGAGACATGGCTGGTGAGTTGAAAGGTTGTGCATATATGATATGGACCAAAGTTTATATTTCTGTGTAGTAAAAGTATACTTCCATAATTTTGAAACACGGTGTGGGAACGTGGAAATAAATAGCAGAAGCGTAGGTATATGAAGTTATCTGAAACTGAGCAACTCGATTGTTATTCCATCTGAAGGAAGCAAAAACATATCACCATACGGAGTTGAGTTGCAATATTATCTCCGGATGGTGACATCTACAAGATTTGAACGTCAACATTGCTGAATGTGACTCATTACTTGCATAAATAATAGTCATCACGATGTGTTATGGGAGACTTGCCATCCAGTTCCGACGTTATATAGAGAGATAAACAAAGGAGACCTGTTGAAATGTTGGTCGGAATCAATCCTATACATTGGACGAGTATTATATAATTTATACTGCTTTCCCCATTTCAACCTCTTTTTCCTTTTCCCTTTCATTTGTTTGAGACTAAAACGTCCTGAATTAAGTAAATCATAATTCAAGGCGCCTTTAGCTGCAACAGCGAAAGCATACACGCTGTGACGGAGAAAAGAACAGTAACATGGTATGTAAAGTAAGGGAGTTGCACAGCGTTTTTATTCATTTACTCGCAACGTACAGTGATCCACCAAGCGGCAAATTTCGATGACAAATTTGCATTTATCACCAAGATTGTACCAAAGGCAAAATCCCTCCAATTATTCGTGAAATCGAAATGGTAGAACAGCACTTCAAATGTTTACTGGTAACCAAATGTAAATCACCATTTAACGCAACATCAGTTGTTATCTTTCACTTCATCTGTCGTAGGATGCTAACGATACATTACTCTGCCTACTTTAGCTGTTGTATCTTTTCTAGTGGTAAACTGCATCATGTGTAATTAATCGAAGGTTCCGAAATCCGCAGAAAACAACTTTAAGAAAAGCATGAAATTCGCTATCAGTCTTCGATTGACAGTTCACTCGGGTAGACTTTTTTAGCTACTTAAATCTCTGACGCAACCTCCGCTTTGGTGTGCTAACCCCAGACATATTTGACAGGGAACGTTTGGGATCAGCCTACTTATCAAATGAAATTAACGACGTTGTTAGAATGCAATCACACGTACAGCTTTCCAAGAAAAAGCTATGCTTAAAACCCCGCAGTTAAAAAGTAACTGTAATAGAACTGACTGTTTTCTACTTGTAGAAATTAGAATATGCTACTCCAAATGTTGCAAAATTTTTGCCCCAAATATGTTCGCTTAAAACGCAAACTAGTAAAGAAACATTGCAGGTAGACCGATTTTGAGTGATTCTGCAAAGTGGGTAGAGCTATTCCGGTCTTCAGGCGCATGATCTGGTCGGCACAGCATTAGGACCCGATGGCACGGATCAGAGGGCTATCAGTTACCATAATAACTGACGTACTGCGACCAGGCTAGTCGGTGTAGGTAGCTCAATGATCAAGCGTAAAAGCTACTTCAGAACAGGGCAACCGTGTTGAACGTATCAGCAAATTTGCAGAACTAGGCATCTCGACATGAGAGGATGGTTCTAATAATGCGTTCGAAGCACATGCGTCAATATCGTCACTCAATGCCTTAAAAGTCACTATGGACCGAAGAAATAATACTTCGTTGTTACCGCAGACATTAGGGCGGCACCGTACAACGTAAGCCGGGCTGCCGTCAAGAGGGGCGTAGTTAGTGTTGCCACTAATACTACACTCCTACTACAGAACGCATCCACATATAATACCAAAAGGAAAACACCAGACAATACATAAATTCTCTGTATGTCATATGCTCCAATGCATCTGTATCCGAGGCACAATTTAGCATAGACAGACTTCTAGATGCCCTGCTAAAGTGGGACGCTCTGTCAACCAATGGATGTATAAACCGGCCATTAGGATGCGCTACATCCTTCATCCAAACTGCGTACGCTCGGATGAGGCGCGGTTACTCCAGGTAACACTTCAGTCAAAAAATGATGCGGAAGCTGTTTCCTTATCACCAGCTTTTTCCCGTACTAACGTGTGCGTGGGTCGAATATTTCCAGATGTTCCTTGGAGCGAATCTCAGAGATGCAGACCAAATCTGGATGAACTTCGTGAACAATCGCTGTAAAACCGCTCCTCGTCCACAGAGCTTACTAGCTAGAAGCTAAAGCGCGTTACCAGGTGCAATGGCGCATCTTACATGAACTACTCATCATCAGGAACGTCAGCGGTATATATACATTTATGTCACCTTTGTAGCCTAATTATAGAGGAACTGTCCCTGATTAATGAAAGTAACTTTCAATTTAAAGTGATGGCAGAAAAGGTTATTAAATGTAACATAAAATGTGCAAACGGCTACTATTCGCAATACACACAAGGGAGAGGTACAAAGGGTCAAGAAAACACTGAGAAAGCCGTTCACCTGTGCAGCCATTTCACTATGCATCTCATAACCTGGACACCGTCAGAATACTCCGGCAGCATAAGGAGGACAAGGTTAGCATCCACTTGTTAACACTAAGTATTCCACACATCAATCCGGAATGGCTCTGGGTATTGCTTCTGTGTTCCTACACAGTGTGACAGTCAGCCGTCTTCCACAATGTAGCGCATGAACCCCCATCAAAATCGGTATCCAAAAACATGCCACTGACCTCAGAGGCCCTACTCTGCGTTATAACAAGGTATACGATTTTCTCAGAAAGTTAACCGATCGTCGTATTCGTCAATCCTCTACGCCTTAGGACATATATACTGGCAAGGAAACTTGGCTGAATGAGCGCACCGATACTGAGATTGCTGTACTCGACTTCATTCGCCAACCAAGCGAGCGGCCTGGTACAGAAGGCGGGGTGCTCCTGTATTACCGAGCTGACCCGCAAGTTGATACCATCGACGAGGCATATACGCAAATTTTCAATTATCGCTGGTGCCATCTGAACATAAGACATGGTGAGCTCTGTTTACTAGCATTTGTTTTACCGCCCTCCAATGTCCACCTTGGAAATGGATCAGTGCCTAGGTTCTGCAGTGAAGAGAGTGTTGGCACGGCCACACATTCACGTCCTTCTGGTGAGGGGCTTTATCCTGTAAGCAATCGAAATGGAACTTCCCTCAGTGAAAGCGGTCTTGTAGTAAGTGCTCAACAATGTACTTCTATACAACCATGTCAACAAAACTACACGATCCGGAACGGGTGACATATCATCTGTGTAAGACCATGTGTTTGCCAGCTAGGAACTGAAGATCCATAGCGTAAACAGTAGGAATCACGAAATGCTACCCTTTCCTTACGTTTGCAGCGTGGAATAAAGTAATGAGAACAACGACAAAACCCACGTCCTCACGCGTTCCGACAGCTTTTCCGACCTCCTTCAAGCAACCCACTATTATTTTCCAACCGAGTTACCGCACAACATTGCATGGATGATGTTTGTGACCGAATTCCCCGAGCAAATATCAAACGCGTTGGAAACTAAAGTGTTTTTCTTTAAACAAATGAAGGTTTATCTCAGGAGCTGGATTTTAAAATGTATATTCTACAAGGATGTAGCCTGGCGCGCTTATAAAGCCTTCAAATATTCAGACCTTCGATGCCAACATTGCTCAAGGTAACGAATGCGTCAAGTTGGTGCGTGAAAGCTGATCTTCAATAACTACAGAACTAAGCAATAAACTTCTGTAATAAAGTAAATATGCTGCATAGGCATGTAAGCAAGCATCGGGAAGTGCATCGCCTGGGCACACTTCTACGTGAAAAAATGGTCCGGCGATAACTACCCAACAGGCGGCAAACAAGCTTCGCTAAAAATTCATCCCTACTTTCCAGAGTAAATCATCATCTCATACGTTTTTGACAAAGCTCCTACAGCTCTCTGGTTTAAACCATAATATGTTACTGCAGCAAATTTGATGAACAACTTGTACCGTCCCGTGCAAGGTTCTTCTAGCATGAACGATATCGGACTGAAGGCATTAAAGAAGGCTGCCATGAATATCGTTAATTCAGTAGCTCGGTTATTTCAAGGATGTTTTGAGGAAATGCAGGTTCTCACAATCTAGAAACATAGAATTATCACTCCTATTTACAAAAGTGGTAATAGTGCGGTGCCCTCGAACTACCGTCCAGTCCCTATCGCCCAGTCGTCTTCCAAAATCATACGTCTTATCACATAGGCGCAAGTGGAATACATTAATAGAATCAATAGCACAGTATCAAAGCAGCACAGATTCCGCTGAGATCGGTCTTGCAATACAAACTTGTAGCTAGCCCAAGCAAGCTTGACAGAATCAGTCGATGCTGGATTAAAAGTTGATGTAATGTACTTAGACTTCCATAAGCTAAGCTTCGGTGTCCCTGTGATAGGTTAGCTAAGAAACTTTCTCATTCAAGGACAGATGAATTTAGGAGTACGCATCTCTATTCCAGACCCTAATGAAGTCCAGTATGGTGCCCCCCGAGGATCGGTACTGGGACCTTGTTTATTACTTGTAATCACTAATGATGTTGCCAATGTACTTCAGACGCACTTCTTGCTGGTTGCAGAGGACGTCAAAAGCTGACAAGCCATCAAGAAAATGGTCCATCACATTTCCTTGCAATACGATTCTACAGGGCCACAATAGGTCAGCTGTAAACCAACTCCAGTTCAACATGTCGAAAAGCGAAGTATTGTGTTTAGGTTATTAGCTTATACCTGAATATTGACTTGGCGGCCAGGAGTTGCATCGTGCTTCTCAGGGAAGCGACCTCGGGGTAATCGCGCACGATAACCGTACCTGCTCCAAAGAAGCAGAAAAGGCTTTAAGAAGAGTCAGTCAGCATCTTGTACTCTTACGGACAACTTTTGGAAAACTTAAGCAATCCATCTTTCCACAAATGCCGAAAGCCTAATTGACGCCCTACGTGGAATAAGTCATTTTAGCGTGACGTCTCTTGCACAGCGTGACATTTATACAATTAAAACCATAACGTAGAGCGACCAAACTAATTAGGGTATTGTATCACCTCCACTACCAACGCAGAATGATAACCTTGAGATGGTATAGTGATGAACATCAACGTCAGCGAGAAGACCTCATTACGGTTTAGGTAATACTGATAAACCCATTTTACACCGGTCTAGACCTCTTGCAACTGAACCAAAATACCAAACTGAGAGACCACGAGTTCAAAATTGCAACATCACTATCGACCTGATTGTCCATAAAATCTTTGCTTCCTTCGGATTAGCCGAACACGTAACGCCCTTCCAACCCACGCTATCCTTGCTTTTACATGAATGCTTTTTCAAAATGCTTTAATGACTCAGTTCACCCTACGTTCCCTCGGATAAGGAAATAATGCAAAACAAACTATGTGTTTTGCAGACCTCACCGCAACTTGGCAGTGTGGAAACCTGGATCAGTGATAATGTAAAGAGCTTGGATGTACCCAAACTGAATTGACGTATCACATCGGTCCAAGGAAGTGGCACACGAGTGAGCATTGTCATTTCCATGTTTTATTCTTCCACACGGAGTACTTGAGCTATGCCTGCTCCTCATATCTTTTAGATATACCCATTGAATTCCTTTTTTAAAGTACTATTACTCAGCAGCGCAGTTAAGTCGGTAAAGGCTTGAATTGACAATACACGTTCCTTTGATTCCTTTTATGTTGACTGAGACCATTCTACGTGAGTTGTCAAACATCTGCTATTATACCCGTGGTAAATCTGTCCTGATCACTACCTGTTCTTAGGTAAAAAAGATGAGTTATATCAGTGCTAAATGGGGAGCATTGGAAAGTCGATAAAATGTTCAATTTTTATTTCCTGAACCATTACGTAACCTTTGCTTTCATATGCGGAATACAACGTAGATACTAGTTGCAGTTCATGTTCTGTAAAAATGTACACGTCAAATTGGTCTTACAAGCTTCAATATTTGGCATCTGGATACCCTCTGCACTTTATGCCGGCTGGTCCACCATAACTTTTCTCAACCAAGTGAATCCATATTGTTTACAAATTCCTTCTTAAGGAAATCATGTTCCTCGAAAATCTCTGATTACTTGTCGGTCCAATAGATTTACACGCTCCTAAGAAATAGGTGCTGTTCATTGGTATTATGACAGATATAACATGAGTACACATTATGGGATGTTATTGACTGATTCGAGTCTGTTTACTTAATGCACCGTAGCTTTTCGGGGTGTTTGTGCCTGCTGGATGCAACTTGAAGGCGTTAGGGGTCATCTATTAACACCTTTAGAAGGATATGATTTCCTTAGAAAAGAATATGAAAGTGCTGTGGATACAATTGATTGAGAAAGTTATAGATCTCCGTTCATCACTCCAACCAGCAAACATTAGTTGAATCGGGCTCAAGTAACTGACAAAATTTAATCAGACAATTATCTATTAAGTTCAGCAATCTGTGAACTGAGCTGAATAATGTTGATCTGTCGTAAATTGCAAGCTTATTTGGTATGCGGTCTCACATTTGTCTACTAGGCTTCATTCTTTATTCCGAGGTAATGCTA
This sequence comes from Dicrocoelium dendriticum, assembly GCA_944474145.2. Classification (NCBI taxonomy): domain Eukaryota; kingdom Metazoa; phylum Platyhelminthes; class Trematoda; order Plagiorchiida; family Dicrocoeliidae; genus Dicrocoelium; species Dicrocoelium dendriticum. Next base: position 62,562,555 of record OX104068.1, read on the forward strand.
CGTGCAAATACATTCAAAGGAGACAAAGGGTAATACATTTATGGAAAAAAACTTAAGGAATTTTGTTGTGCCCTGTTGTGATAAACCAGTATGAACAAATAATTCTCATCTTTTATTCTTTCGATTGGCGATTGGTCTATAACAAATGTATGCGATGGCTTTCTCATGCCTTTACATGTGGTTCTCTAGTAAATCCAGCGTAAGCCATCGTTCGTAAGATAAAATGGATGCATCGAACAGCTTTCCTACTAACTGTGCGCTTCGTTTTTTGGTCATTCTAATGATGTACCATATCCGGGATATTTGATTAACCACATGTAAGGAATCACAGTGGATCTATATGGTGAATCAAAGGGGCCGATGCTGTGATGTGTGTTTTACGAAATCTGTGTGACCGCACGTTCTCATAAGCCATCAGCCGCTGGGTTGTTCCTTCAATTAACCACAAACTTTATCATTTAGTCCTTTGGAGTCTTTCAGATATAAGTTGTCAGCACTCTGGAAGAGGTAACCTCGAATGCATACAGTTGCTAAGTCTCAGCAGTTAAATGTAACCGCACCTCATGTGGTGGATTAACCCCATTAACCTACTGGGTAACGAAGATAGATACCGCTTGGTAAAAAGACAGAGCGGAGCACAAAAGTTAAACCACCAGTCACGTATTATAAATACAACAACGGCTTATAATGGGCACACAAGTGAATGCTTGACAAGTCACGTACGATGCGTTGGGTGTCGATTACAAGATAAAAATTCCGTTCTCGTACAAGGACAAGCGAGATGTATGACTTACCAAGTGGTTTGGAGTGTAATGTGTGAATAACCATGGCTTGTGTTTAGAAGAGTTATGACACCGTGAACTGTTCCTTCTGCGCTAATTCCGTCATCTAATGGTTTTGGAATATATCACGTATTGTAATGGTGTCAGGCATCGTCTAGACGTTATTTGTTCTTTATAAGTTGGGGACATTAATTATATGCCATTGCGATATAGAAGCAAATGTTGGTAGCTCAGGTTGTTCAGTTGGTGGTCTGAGTGTTCGTTGAGGTCAGCAGTTTGACTGAAAACGTTTCGTCACCACCCGAGGTGACACGGTCAGTATGCGTTTATTTAGCAGAGCATACAGCATACATACAGCATACATTATGCATACAGCACAATTTCCAAACACTGTCCTTCAAAATGTATTTCCGTAAGCAATGTTTGCACCGTCCTCAACAAGAAGTTTGTTACATTGCTGGTTGCGAGTGAGAGTGCTGTACCAACGTTGGTAACTATGAATAGCTCAGTAGCCGCTGAATTATAAGTAATCCGTCTACAACTATTGTCAGCAGTCCTATGTTCTTCAACTTCATTTCAAGAAGCGGATACAGTACAGATCTTGTTTCTCCCAGTGAAAAAGGTGTGCTAGCTTTTGCATTTACTTTGTGTTTATGAGAATGTCAACTGATCCACCGATAGTGTGTTGCACTGCAATTACCAAATCCGGGTTGCACCGTGCAAAACTAATGCCATGGAAGGACAAGAATTCCGGTAGCATGCCATCTGTCATCGATTTCATTCAGGGTGTTATATCAAGTTGTAGAATAACCTTGGTCTCGGCTTCAACGATGTTATCTCCATAAGAAACCGCTGGCTGCTTGTGTTTAACAAAACACGAACTGTACTTATTAACGCGAATCAACCTAGAATGCGCCAAGTAAAGTTCCACGCTAGCAGATGTAATTATAGTGCTAAGGGAAACTGTTTACAGCTATTCTGAGCTTGAAATAGAACAAACTCGGTTTCACCTTGTTCGGTACACATTGTTACGTCGTCCCCCCATAGATAAGGAACGTGGATAAAAACAAATACGGAGAGTTTACCTTGATGCAGCGAATTTAAAATCGAGATGTTTTCGTAATCTTCGCAAACCGTTTTATGTCGTCCAGCAGAAAGTGCTCTTGTGATTTCATTAATAGAAGAACAACAATCAATCTACACCACAAGCAGCTTTGCGGGAGCACACTGACAGTAGTCGGTAAACTTATTGTCATAAGAATTGTCAAGGATAAAATTTTTGAAGCACCGCGTGTAGTTTGATAAGGCCATTGCCAGCACGGATACAGATGGAACTGTGAGCAGAATTGCCATCTCATAAGCAGCAACATATTTAATCTACCATTAGGATTTTAACCAGATTGGCAACTTTTACATATTTTTACAAGAGATCTTCACTCAACCTATTTAAATTAAAATGTAAATGAGATCAACCACAATTGATTTTTGTTAAAGTTGATTTTATTTACGTAACAGCATTAAACATCCATTCCACTTGGCAGAAGATAATGCCTAAATTTTACACAACTATTCGGCAATTAATGAAAATTATCAAATCTTCTAATACATTGTACTCCGACGGTATCCTCCTAACTGCCGTTAGAACGAATGAGCCCGACTTCCCATTACTTTTGTTGCTTATGTTCAATGTATCGCTACAAATTAGCCATTTTGTTGATCGGTGTAAGGCTTCCTTCATGTTGCAACGCTATCAAGGCGATCCCAAACAGAGGATTACCAAATGCAAACCTATTCATTATTGTCATACCATTGCCATTCGGTTTGAAATATTAAGCTACGAAGCTTTGATAGCACAGCTCAATTCTCTGAATCTGTTTAACAAAACGCAACGCGGTCACCTAGCTAGACTTTCCTGTAGTAACTGCCAGCACCAATATCTTACCTACACTTCGGAGTTGGTATACTCTTTTTTGCAATCTTATGATTACAAAGAGGAATTTGATCTAGAAAAAGTAGTTGACCGTGTACCTAACAAACCTTGGCTGAAAAAGGTAGCCTCCCTTGGAGTCCGGAATTCACAATTAACTTGGTTTTCCTCCTACCTTAGCAATCCGTTTCAACTAGTCAATTTGCGTGACTACCAAACTTCCCCAAGCCCGGCCACCGGCATTTGCATCCAAGGAACTCTGCTTGGCCCTTTGCCATTTCCACTTATTATCAAGTATATCGGCGTGTCCATCAAAAATGGTCAACTCTAGCTATTCGCTGTTGACATCAAGTCTGTCCGTAAATTTCTGTGTGATGTGATGCAGAACACACTACATTTACTTCAGGATGATCGCCAGTTCCTTGAGAAATGGTTCTACATGTGGTTGATAAAAGTATCGGCTGACTAATTTAGCGGGATGCAATATATGATTCCTTGATTTCTAAGGGTCATTTAAAGTTAACGGTAAGAATATGTCCAAACGGCAGTCTACCCGTGATCTTGGATGCCAGTCTATTTCCAACTTTCGCTTTTATGGCTAAGCCCAATAATAAATAGCCCGAATAAGATAACCCGTGGCTAAAATATGCCATAAAGTACATACATTCCATGCCAACCTTGAAATATTCAAAATGCATGCTCGGCCTGTCATTGTACACTGCAATGCTATCTATGGGAACCTGAGAAAGTTGGACAGAAGTACTATATAAATTTTCAGGGATCATTCATCAAACCTTTGTTCACTAGTACTTCCACTTAAACTGACGCAAGCACTGGCTGCAGTTGACATCGAGCCGTTATAACTGTCAAGTCTGAAACAAAACGTGATGCTCATTCACAAACTGCAAAGTCAGAACCCATACCCCTACCTGTCTAATGTATAGCTGAGACAGGATAAACATCAAAGACTCCACCACAAAAACATACACTCAGTGTGCAAAGAGCTAGAACAACTATGATCTCTAACTTCATCTTCATCAGATAGGCCTCCCAGTGGAATAGTCTGCCAAACACAAACAGAGTTTGTGAAAACTCTATATCATTTCACACAAAACTAGATTTGTATTTGATCTGTAACTGACCATATCCGTGTTCTCATGCGGAAAACCCCGTGAAGAAATATTCCAGAATGGACAGAAATTCTCTAGAACGCTAAAAATTGTCAATAGTATGCACTCGTGCAACATCATGATAATTTCTGTGTATACTGCTCCGTACATATTTTAGGAACTGTTTCTCCCACATCATCGAAAATATGAGCGTATGATATACACAGGGCCCGCCGATGTCCGTCCATGTGCAACACGCGGTATTGAGAACCTTCAAGCAGCCAACATAAACAATCTATTCGTGATAACTGTACCACAAAAACAAATTGGCTAATGGACACTTGCGAATTTCCAACAACTTTAGCTTATTTTTCTTTTCTCGGCGTACTCTGACATTATTCAGTAACGAGGTCAATAGTTTTGCTTTGATAAATTGTTCAACGGGTACACTGTGCCACTCGACTCTCATTTGCATGGTAGTGCACAAGCTGGAGTTTGCATTTACTGACGAATGGTTTTCACTGCAGTAAAACACAGTTTGATGAGAGCCATTTGAGACGCAGCTTTATTGAGCAAGTCACGAATTCATGCTACATGTTTATAGAATACCACAATTGTATTGTGGCCTCTAATAACCGATCCACCGATGGAAACCCACTTCTTGTATGACGTGCAAGTTTCGCTCCGATTGGATTGTTTGTTCAGTAGGTTCTGGATCGTTGACCCAGTTTCTGCCCCCCATCTACACTAATGCCTTCACACACTTTGCCTCAAACCTGGGTGCCCATTCACGCTAGGCATCAGCACCCTTACCATCAGGGCAGGTGCGCCTGTGAATGTCGATTGCCTACATTACGGCATGTGCATTTTGGCACGAAAGTGGACATCTATTGATGCTGCGCATTCCACAAATCATAGTCGCTTGAAAGCAAATGAAATTTGACGTCATCCCAGTATAACACGAAGTCTTGTGTCAAAACTGTTATAGGGCGAAAGCAGAACAATTCATAATATAGTACCCAATTTCGGCGCATTGTTGTAGCGAAATAGCCTCAGTACATGCCGAGGAAGTAACTGATGCATTTATGCCGTAAACCCAGCGAAGGAAAACAAGTTGTTCTAATTTTTTCAGTAAATTGGATGGTAATAAAAGATAACCGATTTATTGAGTTCCGAATAGTGGTATTGGCTGTTGGGGTCCAAATTCTATGCTTGAAAAGCTACATCAGGTGTCAAGAAGGACCTGCACTTAATCTGAAGACGAGCTTACTTATTTCGCATATACCAACGGGTTTTAGAAATTGTAAACCCTGGAAATTGCTTGCTCCAAAATCTGCAATCCACGAGAGGTATTCTTCCCGTTTATACTACAAAGACACAGATAGTCGTTACTGTTGCTAGAACTTGAGGCATGATGTTTGCCCTTTGACGCCTCTACCACCAAAGGCCGGGTTTTGTAGTCAGAAACTTGTTGAATGTTCCGAAGTCCCAGAAGAAATTCCAGATCGTCGTAAAAGCGTTGAACGTCCATCCCGGTGGCACAGCTATTAAAACGAACGATATGAAATCGCAACGTAACCGGATTTGACCATGTCCATGTAAACAGGCTCAGCAAATTCAAGGCTGTTTATGCGGTGTATTGTTGACAGCGATTAAGGCCCAAATATGTACAGCACCAAAGCTACTTAGAACGGATCCTATCACCAAATAACGGGGGAAGCTTAAAAAGAAAAGTGGTTGCAGTTTGGATGCAAGCCGTTAATGGCAGGACAACCAACGATGAAGCAGTAACACCTATAATACATAAATACTAATGGTTTTAGTCATTTGTAGTTTCAATTGTTGTTTTTTGGACTGTGCCCGTAGAAATTTATAAGATATTTCGCTACGGGTTTCGGTGACTCGCAAAACTGTACACTACAGCTTTTATGTTTTAAAGGGTAATTACAGCATAATCCAGCGTTGAATTCGGCTGTTTAACTTAAATTTCAAATTTAAGTGTGCTGTAAACATTTAACTCTACAATGCCTATTTGGTTCACCAATTTTGCAAACTTGTATTTTTGACTACCAAGAGGTCACTCATAACAACAGAAATACAAGCAAGGTAGTGTTCGTGTCAAACTCTCGCTGCGTAGCCTATGTGCCTAAAAGTAAGTTGATGCCCACTTCCAGCGTTAAGTCCAAAGACCCGGTTTCTTGCTTATTTGTAGAAAGTAGAAGTCACGATTAAAATTCACGCACAATAATATGCCTCGACGGGGAGTCGAACCCCGGTCCACGAATTTCCGGTCCGCTGCTCTACCACCTGAGCTACCGAGGGCTAACGATTCGGTGCGCAAATTTTAACACATGACTTCTGCTTGGTGCGCGACGTATTGCCAACGGGCATATTATTGTGCGTGAATTTTAATAGTGACTTCTAGTTTCTACAAACTTTACCCTACTCACAAAAGTCTAACATTAATCTTGCTTATTTGTTCTTTTCAAACGCAGCTCTCAGAAGCGGGATTCAAATCATTATTCCAGCGTCTGATAAAATTTACCACAAATCCTAACAAACTTATGGTTGATCTGATGCGTGCTCCTTGCGTGCAGATTTCGCACTAAATGGTTGACTGTACCGATATTAACTCCGAACTGAATCGCAGTTGCTTTGAACACTTGAACAGTGAAAGATGCAACCATCGGGAGCCTCGTGACCAGACTAGGACAGTTACCTTTTACTGAATCGCTGTCCAGCTTTTGATTACATGCCTCAACCAACCCACACAATGAGCACTCTTGACCGAACAGGTTTAATTCGTTGCATTGCTTTGGACCGGTGAATGGTATCGGCCGCTACTGTGAAAGAACAACTATGTTACAAAACACAAATATATCGGATGCGAGTGCCTCATGTTCAAGAAATGTTCACACATTGCTTCTGACCCCGCCGAAGGTTAGGGTAGATTGGAAATGCAACATCGGACGAGCACAAGTCAGTTTAGCTTTGCAGTTGCTGAGGTTCTATTATTAGTCAAATTCAGGAAGCGGGCTGTAGCTGGGTACACTACAACCATGCTAAATTATTCAACTGCCTCAACTAGGATGAAATGTTTGTCTTCTCCCAACAACTCGATATTGAATGCCGGCCATAAATTCCGAAGTATCTATTAAAACATTTGACCTAACCGTTACATATTACGCTTTGCTTCTATTACCCTTTTATAGTGTCCGCGTTTTGTATACGTGACGAATTATTTATTAAAGTGAGAAAAACAGGAAATAGTATAAACCAGCTGTACTCCGACTCGACTAAATTCTTCGAAAGAAATAGTTGCTCATACTTTCAGCTGCCGTGCTTCACTCAAACAGTTAAGAATGGAGATTATCTTCTACAGTTATAAAAATCATGGCTTAGCAACAAGTGTGTAACTTTCCAACTATGTTTCAATTGCGTACAGTTCCTCCCGGTGGCTGCTTTTCTCTGTCTGCTCTAACAAAATTCCAGCGCCTGCCGTGCAAAGATGCCATTGGCACAGAACGCAGTTTGAAGCAAAAGCTATCAAAACATAGACAGTAACCCAGTGTTTGAAATCGGCATAACTGTATTAAATTGTTTGCATAAACAGTTGGATTCCCGATTCTGTTTAATCAGTTGGATGGCTCATATGGTAACTAACGGTAACTTCAGTGTGCGCAATCCACGGCTTTTCTCAGATGCCGTGTTCTACTGAAAGTGATCCGCTACTCATAGCTGTTTCACCGTCAGTGGTAGGGGTTCGCAACAAAATTTGCAAGATCATCTTAATCGCTTAGGTAAGGAGGTCCCAGTTTAAGTTACTGTATGCCAATTAGTTTATAAATATATTTTCGCAAAGACTGCATATCTCGCAGTTTTTGGACGATCAGTCTTAGAAAATATACTGTTGAATCCCCTGCTTCTGATCTGACCATAAGAACACACACTGCAGTACATTCATAGGAAATAAATAACACTGTTGATCTTTCTACACCAGCTCTCCCATCCTTTCGATGACTTTTGCTTGCCACTGCATAGGTGTACGACATAAAGGAAAAGTACTGCTGCATATGTCGGCTTTGGTAGGATTTGGATTTATTTTGTAATACTCATTATATCTTCAAGTTGGAGAAGAGCCTTAACCAACTGCTGTTGAGTTGTGGAAATCTCCTCTTCAATTAGAATGACCACTTGCTTTTAGTGGTATAGATTCCAGTAACGTCCATGATACGTTTTTGGGCACATACTTACAGCCAATTAAAAGAATGACGGATAGACAGCGTGTATTCAGAGATTGGGTTAATTTCTTCTTTTGAACAGCGTGGGGCAATTTTTCTTGAAGTATATATTATTGCACTTGTTTAATGTGACCATCTAGTTAATGCAAATTTGAATTGGTCTATAACTTTTCTACTGCGCTGGTTATGTGTTATTACTTCCACTCTGGGTCTGAACCAGGTCTATTTCAATTCCTACCAGTCTGAACGTTCGATAAGAGTTTCTATTATTTCTTACAATTCTATTATTTGCTACAATTGGATTCGCGTTGAAAAATTTTACGACATATTTGTGCAATCCAGGTAAAGTAACTTTTCATTCCACCGGGCGTGATTTTGAGCATTATATAAAAAATTTTGTGACCTGGTGTATCCAAAGAAAAGTGTTAAAAAATGAGGAGAAATCGATCCATTTCCTTACTAATAATGGACTAAAAGCTTACAGTCTGGTGAACAATTCAGCTATTCCATACACACCGATTTCATCACAATATAATGCGCTGAAATCCTTGCTGTTTAAACACGTTCAGCCGCCAAGTTTTATGGCAATAAGCAGGGCAAAAGTTCAGATCCCCATTCGCGAAGATGATCAATAAATGCGCGATTTGATCTTTCAATTATAAAGTTGTACGCTGCAGTTTTGGTGACCAATTACAGACCAAACTTCATGCCTGTTTGATTGTTGAAATTAGATTGCTGCAGCTGGAGCAAGCGTTGCTTCGTCTGTTGAACGTACCTTTTAGTCGGTTAAAGCAGTTTTTGAACAATACCAAGATGGGGAAACAGCATTGTGCCAAAAACTCCATTATTATACAATACCAGCAGCAAACTGAAGCCAGGTTACAAGAAACTGCGGGATTTCAAAACGCCAGTAACATACAAGGAAAGCCATAACGAACGCCATCTTTTTGGTCAAAGCTATTGAAATAATCGTAAGTCATGTACTAATAAATTTTTGCACCTGACGTGCAAATCTTCCAAACACAAATGTCATCCGTGTGTCGTACTTCTTAAGTTTGCTTAGTTTAAGTAGCGAGTGAGGAACAAAGCTATCATCCGAGTTATTTTACTAGCATTTGCTGCGGGTTTTGTGACATTTTTCTCATTTGACACAGATATCTTGTCAACGGTGGACCTCAGTATTCAGTTAGAATTGCCACCGATAGTAGCTCGTATTTCAAAAACTTACCTCGGAAAGTTTCATTGAGACCAAGAGCTTTTGCTATTAAGAGGATAACTGGGCATGCACTTTCTATTCTTGACTCATGTGAATTGTTTCCCTCAGATGGCACTTCAACTCCAGTCAAATGTGCTTGCTTTGTTATGGATTCTGATCACTCTATCAAAGGCGCTAATGATATGCAACGTTTGGAGATTTCGTTATCACTACTTTCCGGTTCATTGCGTTCCAAGTTTAGCCCGATTGTTGCACACTGTTGGAAAGCCTCAGCTGGCATGAGTACCAAACCCATTAATTTTTACATCCAAAGCACTCTTATGTTCATTTAACAACGAATAATTACTTTCGGGCTCCGGGAACTAGTGAGGAAATCCCTTAATGACATGGTTGATAAAGGTGTTATTACATCGGTCCAGACTATGGCTTGGGCTACTCCAGTAGTCATTCCAATCAAGCTTGACGGCAAAACGTCCAGGATTAGTGGCGACTATCGTACTATACGGAACAAGTGCTTAAAAGTATGTTACAAAACTGTAGGACCTGAGGATGTACTTCAGCAGTTTGGATAATCTAAGTGTTCTTATAAGCTCTACTTGAAGATCCTTATTTACGTATATCTCACGACGAAAATTCGAGTGCTCTTACAGCAATAAACTCCGTCACTGAGAATCCAACAATATTGCGATGCACCAGGGGGACACAATTTTTTGCGGTCCTACAAAAGCGCTTCACGACTTGCGACCCTGTGCCCTTTTTGGAAGTTTTTGTGAGTTTTGCCTAGCCATAAAGTGTTTAAAATATCTTTTCAATACATCAACACTTCCTTCGCTTGGCTATTTCGCCGACAGAAGTGATTTTCATTTGGATCCTGCTCGCTTTTCTCCGTTATTCGATGCAAATACTCCTAGAAACTTTAAAGAACCTCGTTCTTTAATCGGTCCAGTGACATGCAAGTCAGGATTTATCCCTAATTTTGCTGCAAAGGCAGTGTCTATATTCAACTTTCATTATGCAAAACGTTTGTTTGGGCTGTCATTCATGAAAACTTGTTATGTACTTGACTTTGTTTGCTATCTAGAGATGCAGTTTTACGATCTTTTTGGTCAAAATTGCCGTCAATCGTTATCACTGATTCCTTACCTACTATTTAGGGGCTGTATTAAACAAGTTGGTCATTCTGTGACGGGTGTATTTACATCAGTCCAGCGAAATGCAATTGTGCTCAAAACATGATAGAAGCTCTCGCGGTGCACTAGGCGGTCTCGCGCTTCCATAAATACTAGTTTGAAATATATTTTACTGTTGTAACCGATAGCGAAGCATTTAACTTCCTTTACCACCCACAATTTCTTTAGCTAAATCATCCGCGGCAATAGTACAGCGCTGAGGCGCTGCGCTTACCGCATATTCGGGAGACATCCAACGTCGTAGGGCTGAAGACATGCCACACGCTGATTGCTTGTCACGATATGGAAGGCTTAATGAAATGGAGAGTTCCCAATGTCTCTTGACGCAGTCGTTTCTGCTAAACCCTGCCATCTGTTTCGAGATAAGCGCAAATATTATCCTATCTTCTGTCATCAATCCGCATAGGATGGAATCCTAACCTGATGAATCGACTTCCGTATTTTGCTGGCTTCGTGACAAAGTTTCTGTTACAGTCGATGGAAATCGGTGTCCAATTTCGCATTTTTGTCCCCCTAAGCGGAGATCTACTATGTTACAGAGGTTTATTCTGATTATCTAGGTGTGGAAAAATAAGGGCTTTGGCTCGTTTTCCACATTGATGGCCAAAAGTAGATGTTGATATACTCTGTGCAGCAATGAATTGCGCCAGCTGCTCACATTAGATTCATTCGATACCATCAAACTGGTCGCCGTCGCCCATGACATTGGAGGCGCAGCAATGTGTGCACGCAGACTAGTTTGGTCTATCTCCGGACAAATACAATGCTCTGCTTATAAGTAATTGACTTGCACCATGGCCAAAAGTGTATATTAATAATTCTGCATCCACAAATGGCACCATAACGTCTCTTCGTAAGGCTTTTACAGCGAAGGAGTACCGTATGTCTTGGTCACAGCACTAAAAATGCAGACGAGTGGCTTAAAGCAGTGGATTGCCGCCACCATTATTTTACACCAAGACATCCGCAGTTCAGTGGCGCTGCTGCTAATTTTGTGTGTGTCCAGAAAAGCGCAACTACCTTGCTCAATCCAAAATTTTTTACTGAGCATGACAAAGGAGTTAACAACTTCAATGTTGGATTTGGTGAACTCGCTGACAACTTCCTTATGCAGTAGAGGAATGCAGCATATTCGAGTGCCGGATACCACCCGTGAAGTTGTGCAGGAAGCGTGTGCTCAGGACGAACATGGTGCGCCTGGAGTCTGCCGAGGTTGTTTATCCACGAGGGAATGACCTGCGAACCTCTCGTGAAATAATCCCCATTCATCTCTGTTCCCTGATGTGTCGAATACTTGATCTATTCGATGGGTTTGTACACTGTTTTTAAGTAACTCGGATAGCAGTCCTGATATTTCGAGTGCACATAACCCTACTTTTTCTGAGTCAATTCCAGAATAGCCTGCTGTATACCAAGAAGTGATAGAAAGTAAGCCGGAGTAAGCAAAAGATCTGAGTGTCTGAAGAACGAAGAATGTCCTAACTACAGCAACCTATAACTGAGGCGGATTTGGTGCATGTCCATGCAAGGTATTTTATTGTACCCGTTTTAATGTACCTATTTAGTTACTGCAACATTTGCTTAGTACGTTTTCCACTTGCGCTCACTGTGCGTTGTTATTTATGCGCTGGGTCTGAGCCAAACCTGTTGCAATTCTGCCTAGACTGAACCAGGTGGGTTTCGAATTCCATCAATTCCTACAATACCACATGGATGTTCACCTGAAGAACCTGAGATGCAGCAATAACAATTGCCGCTTCGATTTGTTCTATATGTGCCGTCAAATTAAGATGATATATTTCATACTGAGCATTTTACAACAGTTACTTCAGTCAGCAGCATAATTGCAGCTTCAAATTCGTGAAGCAACGCGCGTGCGAACTTGTTCCTCAGTAAACATGCGTCGATTTCTTAGTACCTCGTACAATCCACCAGATCATGCGCATCTCGTCACGTTTTCCATGTACAGCTGAATGCATTAATCCAGTTCCAAATGTTACGCAACCCATCATGCCAAATATCGCAATGACAGAGTATTGTCCGAAGCGATCATTTGGAATATGATGTCGTATCAGTGATACGTTTTGGTCGCACGTTAAAAAGCAACAGTGTTACCACAGAAGCCAAAAGAAAGAATTGAGACTGAGTTACCATGCCCATTCTTTCAATCTTCAATTTCTCTCCTTATCCGACCATACTAAGCTCAATGCCTCCATATCAATATGGCTATTGAAGAGGGGCGTTAAACCGAGTCCTCTTTCTCGTTTATCTGATTAATGTTATATTGTTTCCCTACTCGGACACACTGACTTCCAGTCTTTTATACCAAAATAGAAGTCAACCACGGAAGGTAAACAAAGTCCTCGTTTTCAATCCTTGAACCCATGTCATTTCCTTACGTTAAACGGAGATACCTATCTCAAAGTCTGCATGTCCACCTAAAAGTCAATGAAGTTTGCCAACCAAGTACCCATTTTCTTCTACCCGACTAATATTAAATCGTTGTATCCAATTGTTCTACAAAGCGCGATGGTTGCTATGGCTATCTCTGTCACAAATACCCATAGGTGCATGTCAGAAAGCCATTAAACATGGATGCACTATGTAGCTAGTTTTGCATCTCCATAATCCCGTGTTTGAGTACCACCTCCGCTACGGATCCCGAACTATTAGCAGCCCCACTGATGATCCATGGAAATACAGGTCTGACAATTTCTAATAAATGATCAGCTCGAAGCTAACACGCATATCTTCCGCAAGTAGGTTTATTCACTGCATGCTGCTCAACACATCATTAAAAACTTGTCTCATATTTTCCTCACACATTTTAGATTTGCTCTCATTGGCAATTCCAGCTATTCACCGTTCTATGTTCCCATATGTCCATGCCACCGATACTCGCTCAAATAGTGTGGAGAAATGTTCCAATACGCTTGGCTTCTTGCCTCCTAGATTTCATACTGACTACGTTGGTGCATTGGTGCATGGACGTAACGAAGGAAAAATCCCTCTAGCTCAAATCACCCTCGTCTACAGCCCTTCGTTCGCCATTTAGTTAACTCGTTTTCCTCAGCAATGACAGGCTAGACTGCAAGCCGAGTATATATTGGCGTATGACTAATACAAAACTCCTACTTTGCAATATCTTCACGAACTACCAACTAAAATAGGATTGATACTGTGTTTTTTAGAGTCCGACTAACCAAGTTAGTTCCCAAGCTAGGATTAGGCGTACATTTTCCAGTTACCTGAATCACACTGTACAAGATCTTTTTAGAACAGAAATAAGATAGTGTACTGGTGGTAGTATCAAGTGAGCTGGTTCCAAATATACATAACAAATGTTTCTATAACGTCCGGTTTTCGTTTCATTTTGTTCAATTCATTTCAGCTAATTAATGCGTTCCAATTAACGAATGTGTGCCTGTGATTAACCCATTGGCTTCATGTAATTGTATAAAAGTAATACTCTTGGCTATGGTATCAACCTAATACTCAAAGTTGCTTCACAGCTACCTTTCCTTAGTTGATCCCTTGATCATTGCTGAAAGTCGCTGCTATGTCAATGACCGGAAACACTTTTGTTACTTCTGCGAATAGTTTACTGCCAAGGCGTAGTGCAGACCCATTTCTTCACTACCACGCTTATTTCGGGATGAAACTAGTAGACCCGGATAAGAAGTTTGCGCCGCAAATTGTTTGTGTGTCGTGCAACCTACATCTGACTCAGTGGCTCGATGGCAAAGGCAAGATACCCTTTGCAATTCCCATGGAGTGGATGGAGCCAAAGGATCACACGGTAGACTGCTCCTTCTGCCTACTTAGTGTCATTGGAGTCTCCAACTGAAACAAGGACAAGATCCATTATCCCGATCTTTCATCATCTATTTGAACTGTTCCGCATGATAGGACCTTAGCCATTCTAGTGCTGCCAGCCTGTCACTGATGATGAGCAGTGATCCTACATTGACAACTTCCCTGATTCTGACATCTGTGAAAAATTTGAAACTGATGATTTTAAACTACATCTTATTGAACAATCAAAGCTGAATGACATGGTACATGACCTGGGTTTGCCTAAAGACAAGGGCGAGTTGTTGATATCTCGGCCGCAGCAAGTGCCACTTACATGCTGCAAAGTCTAAGGTTACTGTATACAGAACGAGAGGGGTTAATTTATCCAGTTTCTATGACACGATATATCATTTTGTTTTTGTTCTGATGTGCAAGGATCGGTGTACGAGCTTTGCGTGAGACGAATCAGTGATGGATGGCATTTGTTCATTGACTCGTCCAAGTGTAGTGTTAAGACTATGTGTGCGCCACTGTGCCTCTGTTGCATGCCACCAATATGAAGGAGACTTACGAAAGTGTGCAAGAGATACTCGCTGCACTGAACTAAGATAAGTAATTTTGGAACATTGTGCTAACTTCAAAGTCATTGTAATCCTACTGGGTATGCAAGGCGGCTTCAGAAAATATTGCTATTTCTCGTGCTTGTGGGACAGCAGAGCCACGCAACAACCCTACACAACCGAACAGTGGCCGGAGAGGACAGTATGCTGCAACCTGACCGTACTTATCTGTCACCCCTGCATATCAACATTGGTTTGATTAAAAATTCGTCAAAGAATTCAAGCGATATGGTTTTTTGTTCCAGTCCCAGAAACAAAGGTTTCCTAAGATGAGTGATGAGAAACTTACAGTATGGAAACATATCGGGCCTGAGATTCGTCGGATAATGGCACACGGTGTTTTCAACTGGCAGTTGACTTCATTTGAACTAGTAGCATGGAGGTCATTCAGGGTAGTGTGTACAGATTTTGGGGCAGAACAAATGCAGACAACTACAATGATATTATAAAAACTCATTGCAGACTGTCAGGCTGTTAGTGTTCGAATGTCACACAAAGTTCACTTTTATTTAGTCATCTTGACTTTTGCCGTGAACTTTGGATCTGTTAGAGATGAACATGATGAGATCTGGCATCAAGACACTGCAGTCATAGAGCATCTCTATAGTGGCAGGTATACGCCTTCTACAATGGGTGACTTCCGCTTCATTCTGCACTTAGAGGGCGCTGGACCATACAAGCGGCGAAGTTATCATTTCCCATTGCCAAGCTGAAATCAGGAATTAGCGACGAGTAAAGCAGTGATGTTTTAAACGTAGTTGCCACATACTTGTATACGATGTATGTTGTGATCCAGTACATTTAAAAATAATTCGTCCGATCTAGACTGGACATTAGTGAAAATAATCATTAACTTACAACAATGTGGCCCCATAAGCTAGGTATCATCGAAGTACTTTTCTACGCCCAGTAAAGTATATTCAATACGGTGGAGATATTGGTATTTTGTTATAGAAAATAAACCGCTTTTGTTGAACAGTGTAATCAACAAATTTGCAATCCACTTGTGCGGTTTGATAGGACAGACAAAATGTGCAGTGTCTCGCGCAGTCGACTGATAAACTATTTATTTATGTATATACCCGCAGAGGCATTTGGTTTTCAGCAAACTCCCGTGAATCAGTTTAAATAACTGAGATATACAAAATATAGGTAGGCCGTTCGGTTCGAATTCAGCAGTAATGAAAGTAAACCGCGCTTTCTAGAACAATATTGTTGCCCTTTCAGTCATGCGAATAAAATTACGCATAATCACTTGGAATAGCACGCAAAGATGGGAATTAGCAAAGCACCAGTTTTGATCATTTGGATTAAAATAATACAGTTATCTGTGACCTAGTGAGTTTATAGCTTTCTCGATTTTCCATCTCTGCAAAAAAGGATTTCAATGGAAAATGTTCACTTTGAACCGATATATAATTTGGTCCGTACGAAGAGGCCCTACAATTTTCAACCGCCAACTACTAATTAGTGCTCCAGAACTTAGCCATGACCTTCAGCGGCCCCCGCAGTAGACCTCTAAAGGATTATATGAGCGAATCGACAGAAGAAAGGCGAGTTTCTGAACGGTAAACTATCCAAACTTTTGTTACCGGCTAGGGCAAAAGCAACAATGGGTTTCGGTGCGGCTCTCTCCGATGCCTACACACCAAGACTGACAGTTGCCTCCTGGGTTAGACATAACAGGTAGAGGTAGTCGAACTGGACATGGAACTCGGCGCATTGTTTGGCGGCTATCGCCATCATCATTAGACCACTGAGCTCCGCGAGTTGTGTTTGCCACAACGCTTGGAAGTTGCTCTACCTAATGAGTTCAAACTAGGACGAAACCGTCGATCATGAAGTGCATGGACGAGAGAGAGCCACATCGAATCTCTCCACTTCGGAAACGATCCCAATGACCGTATGAGCAGAGGCTGACTTCAAAGTCAACCAAGACCACAATTGACATTGCGTATCGCAATCCAAGACAAACGGCGGGTGCTCCAAGACCCGAAAGAAACACTGAGAAGTTTACATGAACCCAGCTGTGGATTTAAGAAAGCTTCCACATTTGTGACGTCATATTGTGTGGGGTCTCGGTTCACTCTTAACCGCTTTCCATAAAGTATCTGCACTCGCGCCATGCTTATTCATCGCCACGACCGTAATGGTGGAGTAGTTAAATTGACACTTCTTGCGCAACATTATTACAGACCTAGCTTGAACTACTTGTATAGAAATTATATCCTTATCCGTGAGAAAACTAAATGTAAAATGAACATATGGCCCCATTCGGCTAGGTGTAGCGTCACCAGCAGCTCAGGACACCTGCGTGCATTCTTCACCTTTTGCATATTTCGGTCGTACTATTTGATTTCCGAAGAGAATATAACGCACCTTTTGGTCTTTGATATGCAGAAGCGACGGCATAATATCCAAGACTAAAATACAATTAAGTACTGTGTACTGACAGTTGTCAATTACATATGTATTATCATCAGATGATCCACTTTCGCGATTATACTCGACAGGGAGTTACCATTTTTGCAATCTCATCTGCCTTTGTTGTTTTCGTTAAAACGCCGTCACTGAAGTATATAGGGTCCACTGGTTTTCGAGGTAGAGTGCTGTTGATCAATGCCGTACTATAGTCGGACTGAATTTCGTCCACTTACTCTAATACGAATCAACTAATTTGGGCTCGTATTTTGAGGATAGCATCAATGGACGAAAGTTCTTTCTTCTTGCTTTTACGTGGTGTAAGATAACAAGTGTGGCGAAGTTTCCCTTGCACGACACAAAATAGTACAACTTTAGAAGGGCTTTCAGAACATGCTTAGAAACGGTACGTCCTTATTTTTAGCCGCCATGCCAACATGGACACCGAATAAAGCAGCGTTCTCGCTAGATGTTAAAATCCTTTCGGTAGTTTTAGTTCCTACAACTGTTGTGTTTGCCGATGACAGTAACCAGTAAGCCACAACTTGACACTCGGATCCGAATGCTCCAGCCAAGGGACATGATGCACTTTTGCTATTCGTCATGTATGCGGCAGATACAAAGTCAGGCCTGGATCGTTAACCGCTGATGGCAGGCTACTATCTCACTGACAGATCTGCAATTCGGATCTGTACTATACGCATTCCTCAAGCTTCGCGAAGGACACTGAAAATGGGGTGATGGAAGGTCGGTAACTTATCGGAGTTTTCCTTATCTTAGATACTTTGAATGGCAGTCGATATCAGGTAAGATTGATTGCATGCCCCTTCCAGGAGTATGGATTATTAATAAAGCACAGTTACATAAAGTGACCGGGCCTCCACGGAATGATTGTAGTGCAAGTTTATCCAGCGATTCTAAGAACTCTGAGTAACATAGTGATAGACGAATCGGTGTCGTTCACATTAATAGGATCAAATCCGACTGCAACGTATGTATCAATCATTAACCTGTTTGCTGTTATCAGTAGCACGATACAATTGCCTTATCCAGGTATGTAGTGAAACTAAATTGAGATACATAACGTGCGCCAGAAAAAACTGAAACATTTTGTTCATTTCCTATTGCAAAACAATACTACCAATTTGTTCCGTTTAGCACCTCACTCGTACCTAACCACGGGAAAGCGTTAAAATTGCTTATACCAGCAAGAATGATTACCTTGATATGCTTACGTGAACCCAGCTAGAAATATACAGCTGAACACATAATATAACTCGCGGAAGATAATGCAATCTAAACTCTACAATTGATAAAGCCTTAATTATCTTTATAGCCTACTATTCAATTTATCTTCTGCCCTCAGCCGAAATATTGAGGCACGCTACTCCGTCCAGTAATTCCCAGTGTTGATAATTGCAAGTGAATCGTTAGTACTACCAAAATTTTAGGCTGGCTGTATGATTCAGCATCAGACAAGACTGGTCAAAAGCAACTAGTCACCGGCGTCAGCACCATCCCCTTCATCCAACCATGTTATGTGCAACCCCAATTTCTACACACCTTTGCGCTCATAGCATTGTCTCAACTGTCCCTTCTATCTCCTTTCTTGTTATTTCCAAAGTATCACTCTCGTTCCTGTTAACGTGTCACCTGAATATCCTTCTTCTCCTTTTCCATCCCATCACCCAAAACGCCTTGGTGATGATCCATATAGCACTTTCTGCTTTGCTGTCTAATGAAGAAACATGTTGGATTAACATCAGAGCCAATGGACCTCGGCAACCTTATTTTTCAACTATTAACCCTCGCGTTCTTGTGAACACATGTAATAATGTCCATACCTCCCAACTTCAACATGCGGCTGATAGATCGTTACAACTGTCATTATTCCTATTCACTAAACAAGTATTTCACCCATCCTTCTATCTATTTCGACGTACTCCTAAAGCATAAAATCTAGGTTTCATAAGTGCGCATTCTCATCTGTCAAAGGGCTGATCCTGAATCCTTAAATGCTTTCATTCAAATTTACAATATCATGTAGGGCTTCTCTATTACGCCTTAAGTAACAATCTCAGTTGTTACACAATAGTTGACGCGTTTATTTTGTTCCACTATTTGTTTTTTATTCATAACACGTCCCCCCATTTTGCTAAACATGTCATCATATGGAAATTTTTAACAAATTTTTCCATTCTCATTCGCTTTGTGTTACCGTCTATGTTGTGGCTGATATTGATAGCAGGTATTTTGTCTTAAATTATGACTGAAATATATGCGGATCGGTGATAAAATGTTTGTCATTGCAGCTATTTGATCCACGTTTGATCTAAAAGTGCTGTGTTTCTGGCGCTGAAGATTCTTGTGTTTTGTGCATTCTAGTGATGAAACCGGAATTACTCCATGGTTGTTGCACTCCGAAACCGGTAAAATAAATAGGCTTCAGCATACAAGAGCGAGCCATTTAAATCAGCCGTTGCCAATTTTACTGAAATATTGGTAGTATAATCTCTGCTGCGGATATATCAGTTGTCACAAAAGGTTTTTACATTGTCTTTGATTACACTCATTCCAAAATATCTATTGCTGTGCTGCGCCGGTTTTTTACAATTATCAAGATATTGCGCACTGTGCAAGATTTATTATTAACATACGTTCCGGTAAAGTAACACTGAGCTTCATTTGGAAAACTGGACTTGAATGCTGTCCTTCCGGCTGAATGCAAATTCACCTTTTGAGCCAATTGTTACTTACCACGTAGGCGGGTTCTTACTCAAACAATCCGCTCAAGAGAAGGATCTAGGCGTAATACTAGTGCCTGAACTAAAAGGCAGGCAGGATACACTGAAAATGGTTGCCGCTGCAAACTGGATTGCTGCGCTATAAGAAGATCCTTCTCTTGAATGACACTGAAGGTCTTAAAGCTCCTGTTCACTTCCCATTTACGACAGCTTCTAAAGTATGGCCTGTCGGCTTCATTCTCATTCAGGGTGCTTAAAGATGCTTTAAATGAAAAGGCTCAGTGGCGTTGCTCAAAGTCCGTTTCCGGGCCTTCTGATCTTCCCCACTCCCTCCGACTACAAAAGAGGAATATTGTCCCCGTAGAAAAACCGTCATTGTCGTAGAGACCTCATCTTTACGAGGCGTATAGTAAGAGGGGATTTCGGGAACGAGCTACAGTAGCTTTTTTAACAACATAGGTAGCTCTACCTAGGGTCACAACAGGAAGCTATTCAAACTAAGGATGCTCAAAGTCGGCACCGTTGTCGTCCGTTCCACTCGGGTAGTCATTGACTAGAATCGTCTACCGGCAACTTTTGTTGATGCGACGATCAAGGAAATTTTCAAACTGTTCTTAAATCTTTACCTCCGCATGAAACTAAGATCGTACTGTCCTACAGAGGCTGCTCCGGTTCCCTGGGGACTACCAGGTTGCGACGATATACATGCTATTAGCGCTTAACTGGAGCTGATGGGGCTAACATGAGTTCAAGCTTCTGCCCATTAACAGTGAACTCAATGAAATATGTAGTTATTTAGTATTGTACCGGACCGTTTAATGACACCTGTGCAAGGTGCACCTTTTTCCGTTCATACAACTTTCCACTCTCATTGATGCCTTTTTCTTCATCGTATTTGATGTTTTAAAATGCTGAACATGTGCTAATCTGGGAACACCAAGTTAAGTTTGACTTGACTTTAGTGAGTATTCCGTCTATTTTTATCCGAAACTACAATAGTTTTTTGTTATTAGCTTTTTAAGATACTTTTGCATTCACGGTCGATTGCAGTACGACAGGAAATTATTCTGCTTTTGGCTAAATTATTGCATTCTTTCATATGTAATCGACTTGACACAGCTAATAATGGAATAACATTGCTTATGTAGTACACTAAGCGATATTTTCAGCATTATTGTGGCTTATTCAAATTTCTTGATTAATTTCACAAGATATGTCATTAAGTTTGCATGTTTGTACATCATTTAGTGTGGATCTCAGTCCGGATGAATTTAGACATTCAGACAGATTTGAGAACGTTTCCGAGATGTTGAAATTGTACCACACAATGGCGTATTAACCAACACATTGATCAAATTCTGAGGGTCATGTGTTCCTATCCTGCCATAAAAGAGTTTTCCTGTATCACTGAAATATGGAGTTGGTTTGGTTAGGTAGAAGTATGTTCTGAGCACTTCGAGATACAAAACTGCTCAACTTCACCAAGGTTATTGCAGCATTGCCCATGCCTTTTTATAAATGATATGACAGGGAAATAGGAGAAAGTAACTCCGAACTATAATTATTAGCAAGCTTTTCTGGAAACAAAACTGCATAACCTAGTAAGTGCGTTTATTGAACTGTCTTTCTCCCACTGACTGTTGAAAATACGCAATGACTCTTGTCCTTGATATGCGGGGAGCAATCGACTGGGTACCGAATAGCAAACTTCTGTCTAAAGCAGCATTCTACGGCATAACTATTCCTTTTATACATGAGCATTATTAAATCTTTCTGACCAGTAGCAGGCAGTACAAATGCCAACCATACTTCCACAATGAGAAAAGCCACGAAGGGCGTGATTTTAGCAAATGTGTAAGGTCTGCTTTGCCCTTAATGTAAACCAGAAATGTCCTTGACGCCATCGAACATATCCTTAATGCTTCCTGATTCCACCAAAGTTCCACCCGGACAACATCCACAACGTTCTTGTCGACAAACCAACGGATTTTCATGACCTAAACACATGGTTCGGTAAATGGTAAATCGGATTTGCGTCTTGGTAATGTAACTGTATATAGTAGCAGTGAAAAATTGCATCCAGTTCATTGACGCTATACGTGGACGCGGGCCATATTTTTCGGCTCACATCCATTTCGTTGAGCAGTTGTAATATACGGATCCAAGTCCTACCAATCTAGGAGAATCGATTGCTTTATCGGGTCTTGGATTCCCCACCACATAGCTGGGTTACGACATGCAGTCTACATTGGGGCTACAGTTCGCTTTGAAACAATGCCGAGACCGCAGACGAAGTGGAGAGTTTCGAAGAATCTCTCCCAATACGGCACAAAACGACCAACCGGCTTCGTCTGATTTGGACTCTCATGTGGAGAAAGTTTGAGCTGAGAGGGGAACCCCACACAGTGGTAGATGGCTTCGCCTTGATCACAAGGCCAGAACTGCACAACCGCGATTGACACAGCAACTAAAGATACATGCTTTGGTGGAAAAACTGAAACTGAAAACCAAACTCGTAAATGAGTCATGAATGTCTCTTCACACTCCTCCCCCATTCTTCCCTCGTTCATCCCCCTTCGCCTGTGTGTCTAGTCCCCAACTGCGTCTCCAATGGAAATACTGCACTTTATTATCCTCTAAATTAATACAAATGACAGCACCGCACTTGACGATATCCATGCAAAAACAAGTGCACAGCTATGTCCTAAGTTTTTTACCCTTGAATAGTTTCAATTCACCTATTCTGTTTACTTGCGTTTAACCCTTATCTTTGCAAACGTCCAAGCTTATTTAGTTGCTCACCCGTTCGCATAAAATTTGAAAAAATGTGACAGCCGACTTTCTGCCTACTTCAATTTTATGCTTTGCTCGGTTTACATTCAGTTGCACCTACTTCGTGTTGTCACCGAAAACTGATAGAGGTAAATCGACTCATTAATCCTAATCGTCTACGAGTTTTGGCGCAACAGAGTAACCTTTTCCCATTTGCTGGACAAGCGTAATAAAATACTATTTACGCTTATTTGCCCCTCGCAAGCTGTCGCTTATTTTACTGTGTCAAATTGTCCGTCCGTCCAATTTTTGTACAAAACAACATCAACCAACTTAATAAGATGAGGTCCTAGTCTCTAAGTTCCTTGTCCACTTGCAGGCTCTAAGTGTACGCTCGTGCGAATGCAAAAGCTTCAGGTCAGTCCGTTAAAATTCTTACATTAGTTAGTAAAATAATTTCTAGTGAAGGCACAGTATTTCTGGTTTTGTGCAATCTACAGCAGTAATTACGTCTAGACGATTGCTACGGTTAGTTCGGGGAAATGGATGGCTGACTCAAGTGGTTTTGAAGTGTCAACTGAAAACTGAGTTGTTCAAGATGATTTCAGGTTGAACAAGAACAAAGACCCCTAAAATATCATTGATTAATCCTTAGGGTGAGTAATATGTTCACGTTAGCTGCTGCTTCATAAGTGGCAGTAAGAAGCTCTAAATGGCTTACGTCAACTACCACAACAACCACAGGTTTGTTCAAATTGCTAACACACACTAAAGCTTAATGCACGCGCGTATTGCTCATCCCCTTTCGATAAATGCTGCAGTATTCTGCAGCCATTTGGGAAGCCCAAAATCCGCAGTCCAACCATTCGTCAGCGTTTGAGTCAATTGGCGCCAACGAGTAAAGGCAACCAAGGGGTGGCGTTCGTCTGACATTGTCCGTTCTTGTGCGGACATTAAACTTTTAACAGTTCATAGTGGTATACTTCAAAGGGAACCAGCTTATTGCTTTATCACAGATATCATATACTTGAGTGCCATTCAGCCATAGTAAAGACAATGATCTAGCTGTCACGCCTGAATCGAACTTCGTCGCACTTATTGGCGCTTGTTATATTTTTAGCTATCTACCAGCTCGCTGCAAAACAACTGGTTACGTTGTTAGTTAATGTCAATTTCGTGTACATAATTTCTGTGTCAAAAATGGGTACGTAACTGGATTTTAGATTATGGAAGAGAATATGTAAAAGCTATTGTCAAATGGGTAGGACACATTCCACCGAGACCTGAAGGTGAATTTGTTTTCTGGACATACATAAAATTTTACTGATAGCTGACATATCTACCCATATAGGAAAAGCCATCTTATAACTTCTCGCAGTCTGTCTTTAGCATTCCAATTTCCCACAGGTGAACTTGGGTGGCGACAGTAATTCACGCAGAAGTTGAAGCAAGTCTACATCATTATTGAGTAAAAGCCACAACTAATAAGTGTGCGCTTTCTCCGGGTTTTCTTTAAACATATTGCCAACTTTTGATTGTTTTTCTTTAAAGTCTTTTGCATGGGTGATTTGTCGGACTTTAGAGGCCGTTCTTATGCTTGGGTCTATTTTGACAATTAATCACTTCAAGTACGCTAGCCGCTAACTTGATAGATACACTGACACTCAGTTTCAAACCTTTGGCTTACTTTTGACCTCTTCGGTGCTTTTAGAGCTAACTTTGTCTAATCCTGAGACAATGCACATTGGAGCTTGTTCCCGGTATATCGGTTGATTGCAACTGCAGTTGTGAAAGACCAGTTAAAGTAGCAGGCAAAGTTTCCGGTCAACAGGTTACAAACTTGTTCTCAATTTACCGAATTGTCACGCTTTCAATCAATTCAAATGGCTCCAAACAGCCACAGGCCTAAGGCTTTATTCATATTTTATAGCAACGATGGGCAGAATTCCTCGAATGTTTACATGCTATTACACTACTGGCTTTCCTCCTAATTGATCACATCTTAATGATCAGCTTTCTAGTTGGCAAGCAAACGTTAGTTTTTCAAATGGGACAACTGTTTCGTTTATAAATGAAACGTATCATACAAAACATTCACTTAATTTAGGTGTGCTGAACAAAATGGAGAGGCTGTTTTTTAGCCCTCAATTGCATTTGGAGATATCCTGAATTTTCTAAGGTCTACTTACGTTTACTGTCGAGTGGTGGTTTCAAAACAACAGCACAGAAATATAACCAGTTCTGCGAAGTTGGTGTTATGACCTAGAGACTTAAACCAAACAATAGTTATTCGTGACCATTCAAATCCATTCTTGGATGAGTGCAGATATCCACCTGTAAGGCTGGAGGGTTAAGATTCTGTTACAGGTAGCAGAAATCAGCTAATACGGAAGGATTTTCAAATAAGTCTTTAATTCCAAGGCTATTTCAAACGGTTGATGCCACTAACTTCAGACTGTACATGGCCAACAAGCGGTTCAACTAGCAAATGTTAAGAATAATGTTGCCACACTTCAAAGCTTTTTTGATAATGTCAACACTTTCGCAAACACTTGCATCAGATTCATTTACTTTAATTAAAGTGTCCTTTCTCTGCAGTAGTCAAACTGGAAGTATGTTCACCGTTAAAAGTCGTATAAACAATAATTTCTCCGTGATTTGCGTTGTACTTGAAATGGCAATTACCGGCAGTTCGGTTGTAGCTACCGAACTTGCTATTTGTTGTCTAGAAACCTTTCCGCACACAATCAAAGATTTTCTCAACCAGCAGGATATTGCACTTTCCATCGTTCGATGTTGTTCTACAAAAGAAAAAGAATACGTGTACGACAAATCGGCAGCATATTTAGTGTTTCTTAAAGTCTGTCGGTGAAGAATCCTCCTCAGTTTGCATTTGACAACACAGATCGTACATGCTAGCAGAAAGTGTCAAAGGTGCGTGTATTACACCATTTTGACCCTGCTCACCCTAAAGGGAAGCACACTCTAAACAAGCGTTTTTAGCATTAGCTGTTAAATGTGCTTAACTTACATGTTAAACAAGGGTAAATAGCAAACCGATAGCTCCCGGTTTCCCTGAGTATGATGTGTAAAGTAGTAGCTAAATTCAGCAACTTATTTGCATCAGGGTGATCGGTGTCATATATTTTGAGTTTACCTGACTGACCAGTGAGCACGCTAAATACACAAACAGGGCGCTACAGGCGTAACCACCACACTACTTCATTGCGCTGTACCCAGCGTCTTCCCTAATTAACAACCCACTTTACCAGTGTCACTCTTTTATCCAATACATTGGACCATGTGTTCCACAACGATCCAGACTTAATTTCAGCAATCGGGAAAGTTAATCACCGGTAGCCATGTACATACGGTAAGCCGACAACTCTCGCTAAATATAGGTTCACTGGAAAAGTACTACAAATTCACATTCAATGAAACTCGTCATTTGGAAAACGAACAATGAACAATGGTTTACGCCGGGTAGAAAAGCAGTTGCTTGACAAGTCCCACAGGATGGTGGGGGTAAACCTACAATTAGCAAAAGATAGTTGAGTTGTATTCTGAGCGTTTAGCTAGCAGATATTTTGCTGGATAACAGTAGTGTAAGTAGGAATTGAATGCGAAGAACGAAACAAAGTGTGGACAGTTATAGTTGTTGACACCGTATAAAAAGTAAAAACGAGAATACTCACTTCTGTACCGCCTTCTCAGGAATATGTAACATGTTAATAAGGTTTGGAGGGATAATTAATATTTTCCAACGTTGCACAGTTTAAACAAGGAAGTGATGGGGGCCAAGGGCAAGATCCAAAAGCTTTTTGCAAATAGCCAAGGGGGGGAGGAAATAACGAAGGTTGGGAGAAAGTTCCAGAATTGGCAAACCCAAAGAGAAAAGTAATTCCGCCGGCATTCCAGGCGACTGAACTGTGCACACAATTTCAGAGGGTTACCTCTGAGATTGGTGTTATGGCTGAGTTTCAGCAAATGATGGTATACGTGCTCAGGGTCACACAATATTTGGCAGACTAAAATGAGATGGCCGCGCAGCCTTCGGTAGCGGCCACTGAAAACTCCCGGTGACTTTAGCCTTTGATGGTAGGACAGACTTCGTAGGCCCTTGAGGTCCTTCGTGGCCCTGCGTTGTGGTTACTCTAGCACTTCTAAGTCGCGCTTCAACCAAGGTTGTCAAGCTTGGATAGCGTGTTCACCGTGAGGAAGCACGTAAGAATTGTGCATCATGGAGAAGATGGATGGGTTGAATCTTCCGAAAGCTCTCCGCAGCAAGTCGATGTGCTGTTTGGCTCTCTTCGCAGCTGCCTCTGACTGCTTTGAACAGTTAAACTTACTTTGAATGAGCATACTAAGATAGCCTTCTTCGGGAAGTTGATTGCAATGCATGTGACCCAAGTCTACACACGTAGTCATGCCTATGGCGCAAATGAAAAGCGTGACCATTTTCCACATTGAAAGGTGGGATATTCAGAACTGACCAGTTTGAAATCGTGTTGAGGTCACGCTGGAGCTTTTCGTGATTATTCGGTTCATTGATCGCTCGTCCTAACTTGAACTCATCCGCGAAGAATAGGAAATCAGAAGTGATTTCCCTCAACAGATCGTTTGTGAAAATTAGGAATAGACGGGGACCCAACACCGAAACTTGTGGTACGCCGGAGTCCCCCACAATTACGTCGGACAGGGATTCTCGTACTCTCACTTTCAACCGACGTTCGTGCAGGAAATTGCCTATCCAACGCAGCAGTGGGTCTCTAACGCCCTAGTTCTGAAGATTATAGAGAATTCGTTGGTCTAAGTGATCAAACGCTTTTGAGAATTCCAGCTAAATGACATCGACTCCTGCTCCACCATCAACTGCTTCAGTCCAGCTATTGCGTACAATTAGCAGGTTCGTAGTGCATGAGCACTTTATCGGAAGCCATGTTGCTCTGATGCTATCATCTTGTGATTTTTCAGATACTGCATGAGTGCATCAGCGATGATAGACTCCATAACCTTGGAAAGCACAGGGAGTAGCGTTATAGGACGGTAATTGGTTGGATCAGTGCAACTACCTCCCTTATGAATAGGAGTGCGTACCTCTCGCTTCCATATTGTTGGAATATAGTTCTCATACAGCGTTGATAGGATATAGCCGGAAGTTCTGCCAGAGCTCTGGCTGCTCTCTGTAAAGCCTCCAGTCGAGTGTTATTGACACCAGGAAAGCTGTGGATACGCAGGGACAACAGTTGCTTTGACACACTTTCTGCAGTAAAAGTAATATTGGATAGGGCTGATGGTGGGTCATTAGAAACCGGGATAACCGTTGGGTCCGTTACTCGCAGGAACGTTTGTGAGTAATGGAACCGTAAGAGATCGGCTGCTTCCGTTGCTGATCGCGTGCACCCGTCAGTCGTGATCATTGCTGGAATTCTGCGTTGCACCTTACGAATGCCATTAACATGCTTGTATAAAAGTTTGCGGTTCGTACAGCATCTCTTCATTAACTTCTGCTGATGCGTCACCTTGCCCTCGCGGACCAAGCTCACACAGAAGTTACGCTGTGCCACATAGACAGTTCAGGTTTCGGAATTCGGGGAGTCTTCGTGAGCTCTCCATGCTAAGTCCCTCAAGGACATGCATTTGCCTGTACTGATCCTCAGAAATAACTTCCTTCTCCTTTGACTATGGAAGGATTTCTGCTCAGACGAGTGCGTTACGAGTGTCGTAAATGTCCTTGTGAAAATGTCCCAGGCAATTTCTGGGGGTCATTCAGTTAAGGAGGGCCAAGATACCTTCTTCACAAATGCGGATAACACATCGTAATGCGTGACCGTATACATTTTATCATCCTCTTCCTCAAAATATTCCGCCTAACATACATGGTTAAACAGTAGCCACATGGTCACTGTGACCCAGTGGTGTGCTTGTAATTATTCCCTGGACAGCAAATTCGTGTTTGGTTTTAAGCCAACCGTTCGTCGGTCCGCCGCTAATCGTTTTTTGTGTGGGTCATTGGTTCTTGAATTTCAGGTAGGCTTCATGATAGCACGGATCATCCCAGATCGAGATGTTCTGTAGTGTGTCTCCCTGTCCTGTCAGGTTTCGCGAATGCCACATTGTCTACAACTGCAGGATTGTGGAGGTAAATAGTTTACTGAGGTTGCATGTTCCAATGAAGTGTTGAAAACAAGTGTCCGTTGCTTCACTAAACCTCCGGCCATTAGCAGACAAACCAAGAGATTGAAAATGGGTTGTTTAATGAATGGTACGGTCTCCAACCAGTGGGATTTTACCAACACATTACCAAAGTAACACACTTATGAGGCATTTCCAGTTTTCTCCTCGAGTCCTAGAAGTTGACAGTAAAGTTTATCCTCCCATGTGGTTCTTTTATTCTCTCTCCGTTAATTCCTTTCACTTTGGCAACCTTTCCACCACACTATTTTGTCTTCCTGAGTCTCTTGACGGCTAGTAACTTGTCCTCAGCAGGTCACCTATTCCGCGAAAGCTTAGCTTTGGCCCACTACTCTTCTAGCACGCACGTTTCCTATTAATAAGTCACCAGCTACCGTTTGATATGTCTATACACCCGGTTGTCACATCTCACCTTTCACTGTACTCTGCCTGGATGACAGGGTTTAGCATTTGCCACAAGGGAGTCGGGAGGCACGGAGGCAAGGGAAGCCATTTTGGTTCCATTATTTCTTTCATGAGTGTAAGCACTCACCTTTCTCCGAAAGAATCAAGCAACTTTATTCCTGGTCATGCAATGTCCCAAGCGAACTGTAAGTTAGTTTAAATATTTCCGACTGTTAATTGCCAACCAGATTGTTCCATGATCGCTTTTCGCATTGGGTAGCTGCGGTGTGCGTTTGTTTAGCAAACACCTCACATTTTTTCCAATATTTCATGTCAAACGTGGATAAAGGAATCAAAAGCAACACAATTTGCCACCTCCCAGTAGAGCAACCATTAGCGTATATTCTTAGGAATCAAGCGGCATTCACAGACCACGTTAATCTGGGTGGTGTTAACTAAATCATATTAATTTACTATTTGACCCACCATTTTGTTTTGACACAGCTTGCCATCTCTTGAGAAAGAAAACAAGACCATGGCCGTGTGCGTTGCGGCAATTTGAATAACAATTCCATATATCTGTTCGTGCGCACTCTTACTACATAATCTGCCCAGGATTTGAGGAAATGTAGGAAAAGCATAAAACTACTATACTCGGTAAGCGTCCCAATTTGCGTGTACGCCGAAATTTGCACGCAAATGTAGTCAGTTTTTTATTGTGCACCCTGTGCGCAGTGGAAAATATATTGCATATTCATAGATATGACTGTAGAGAAACCGACTGACAGATATGCGTTACTAAACTTAACGTCAACCTAGCTTTTCCGTTATGTTTAATTGATTGAAAGTGGATGCATTGTCTGCATATACCTCTCCGCCGAGCGCACAATATATTGTGTCATAGGGCCTGCGTAGTTGTTTAGAGAAAAACATAACACGATTTAACCAATGTATTTAGTACACTTCACTTCAAATCACGCATTGCGCTACACGTGGCGAATTTCGCTAAGTTGTAACAATTAGGTTATCAGTTTGCTGCCATGAAAAATTAACTCATTACTCAAAAATGAATAGCAAAAAACTTAATAATAAAACCGTGCTTAAACTTATTATTAAGCTTGGTAAGCCCCAGAAAATGTGTGAAACGTGGCGGTAACATTTCAGCTTTCAGCTTTTCGAGATTATCAATGATACGCGCAATTTCACCTCAGATTCTTCCAGCCCAAACCCAAAGAGCACACTTGGCTATCAAACTGTTCAACCAAATTCTAAGTTCAAAACAATTACTCCGTGAACGAGATGGTTTGGACATTTTGAAACTAACCGATGGATACCCGGCTTTTATCATTCCAACGGATAAGACTTCTTTTCTAGCAGTGCACTTATTGACTTCAGTGGTGGATTTAAAAGGTGATAATCTTGCAAAGTTTTTATGGTAAGTCATCTTATCGCGTGTATTACTTAACCATACTTACTATCGGAAGTTCGCATTCAAATGAATGAAGCAGCACACAAAAACTTGACTAAAAATGTTATAAAAACTGAGGAAATAATCCCGGAGAAGACTTCAGAGTCAGAAAACAGCCAGGCGAAGCAACTAGTTTTCGGTGGTTCGCATCAAGCCAGTATCCCACAGAAGGTAGGAAGACAACTAACACAGTGTTTAAATGTGATGAATCAATGAAGCGAATTGACCGGCCAATGGGATTAAGTGATGGCACTGGTTATGGCAACGTCAATGGAAGGGTTAAGTGCGTTGTTGTTACACGGGGCGGCTTGAGGGCATGGTGAATGAAAAGCCCATACATACTTCTTTTGGGCACATAAGTTGAGATTATGCAGCCGAATAGCAGTCGCCTCCGCTAACGCAAATAGGTGATATCAGAGGGCTCGCGTGTGGTGGATACTCAGACGTGATGGAGTTATCTCTACAAGTACTGCTTTGAAGCGGCACACTCTAAACAAACGGAACACAGTTTTTTTAGTATTCGATGAGTTTAACGGCAACCAGTTTGTCTACTCCAATGCCCATCGTGCATTGATTGCTGAGGAATACAAGCATTTCGAATCCTTCTTTCCGAGAATTATGGCCCGGCAACTGGAAGTATGGATAGACTCATTGCGGTGAAAAATCGCTTCAGAAAAGCCGAGTACCTCGTTTCCACCTGATCCTGACAGATACATGCACAATTTCTCCTATTTGCAACTATATGGAGCACTATTTGAACTCCATTCACTGGGCCCGAAATTCTGCTGCCTCCGAACTAATGTACAACATTTAGTCTTGGCAGACCAATCGAAAAATCTCTATCCTTAATTTTCTGTCTTAACACAGCATTGGCAGCTGAGTAGTGCGAATACATATTGGTAAAATAATGCTACCAAAACATGGGAGCAAAGCCGACCATCAAATATCTTCTAAAGAACAAGCATTTGGACACTGAATGAACGCAAGAAAAATGAAAACGTTTTCTTATCTAGGCCGGGTACAAGAGCTGAGATTTTATTGCTGAACAAGTTGCATTCAAATGGTAAGTTGAATACCATTTTATGAAAGTCGTCAAAATTCCGAAAAGGACAAAACAAGAATGGCAGGACGCCAGCAATTGTAAAGACATAGACAACATGTTGCTCCGTTGGAGACATTAGAACATCACAGATTCTGATAACTTTGAATACGCATGATCGAGTGGAACAGTGGTTCCGAGGCTTTATGGTTTACCCAAGGTCTACAAGCAAGGTGCGCCGCTGAGATCGATACTGCGCTTGTGCAACTCGCCCCATCATTTGACTGTTAAGTGGCTTGCAAACCGTCTCGAGTCGATCATCTTTATATTCCGCATTATACACGTTAGCTGCAGGTGAAAAACCTCAGCTATTGTGCCGCAATACAAATGAAAAGAAAAATATTTGAGACAGAGGCTGAGTAACCGGTAAGAGATTGGCATCGATCCGGAGAGCCAACAGCCGGCTATTGTGCCGAATAATAGGAGTTATATTGCGCCTTGCAAATGAGTGCGTAGTTGGAGGAGGAGGCTAAGCGGGAGAAGGAGGGACAAAGAAACTCAGAACACAAACGCCACTACGGTCGGCTTCTAGCCATATCAAAAGTGTAGAGAGCCAAAGGTGTTCATCAGGGTGCTGAGAACTTTCAACCAAGACCAACTTCGAAGTAAGAGCCTACATTCCTCTTGATAAAGTCATCGCTTGACCACCTCTCCTCTTATTCCATTCGGACCCGCAGCGCACAAAGCACGTCGCGAGAGTCCGTATGCTGCCATGCGCAACATGTGGCCCAGCCATCGGAGCCTGGTGCGTAAAATAATGGTGTTGAGCCGTATGCTTTTTCTTCTTGTGCCACAAACAAGGTGTCGAACACGCTCACTGCACACACGATGTTCCCACTAGATATGAGCTAAAATATGAAGAAACTGGTGATCAGTAACAATCCTGTTTTTGTCGGCTGATTTAATGGGTCAGGTTTCACGGTCGTACAGTAGGGTCGAACGTACGCCTGCATTGTACACTCTGCTCCTCAGCGAGAGAGCCATGATGCGCCGGAGCTATAGCTGGTGGTTAACAAAAGCGCCTCGTGCTTTTGCTTTGCGATTGGGGACCTCGTCTTCAATTCCAACGGCGCTGATAAACTACCTAGGTAGTTGCACTTTTGAACGACTTCTAGATGATCCCGACCAAGAGTCAGCGCAGGAGGTAGTCCTTTCCAAGCTTGGAGGACAGATTTGCATTTTGATAGTGCAAAGTATATCCCGAGATGGGTGAGATCCAGTGCTAATATGTCCAGTGCCTCGTGGCACGTTTGTGATCTGTCAAAGACGAGGGCAATGTCGTCAGCATGCTCCAAGTCAAGAACTCGTTTACGTAGGAGGAGCTCCACACCTAAGTCATGTCTTGTGAAGGCGACCTCTATGTCTTCGTCAATAACAAATTTAAAGAGGCAAGGTGACGGTGGCAGTTTTGGCTTACACCGCTGAATTTGAAGGTCGGTGTCTGCTTACGGTAAGCCCTCATTCTGCTCTAGGTACGCGCGTAAAGCGCTCGCATAACATTTGTACACTTCTCGGGCATATCTTTCCTTATCAGACAATCCCACAGGGCATGTCAGTCCACCGAATCGAGGGCACCATTGTTGTCGCGGAAAACGACAACGGTGGGTCGCCAAGATATGTGACGGTGCTACAACAACTGACGCAATTTAAATATGTGGTCGATGCGTAATCGACCAAGACAAAACACGGCTTGCTCCTCACCATTCTGACCTTCACGAATGTCAGTCAGTCTGTTAAGGATTACAGAGGCAAGCAATTTGGAGGTGCTGGGGATCAGACTGATTTTTCGATGGTTGTCGCAATCCGAACGCTAGCCTTCTTTAAAGATCGGAACAATAACGCAGTGGCTCCAGTCAGTTGGGACCATTTCCTGTTCATACCTTTTCACTTGGAACTCGTGTAAACCATTTACGGGAGCAGGGCTCCAGAATTTGTGGAGGGTTAGATGAGGGTAATCTAGTCCTGCGGCTTTGTTCAACTTCTCAGTTTGATCTTGCGCTCGAGTTCTCAGCTTGTGGGCGGATCCAAAGGAACAGTCCAGGGAGCAGGGCGAACACTGACCGACGAGGATTCTAACAATGCCGGTCGATTAATATGCTTTTCGAAATGTTCAGCCTAACGCTCCAAACGTCTTAACAATTGTGAATAGGCTACACATCCTCACCGTCAATGGATACCATAACACCAGGTCTCGTATCAGACGCAGTAACCCGATTGTTACCAAGGGCAGCGGCCACTTCCGCCTCTGACGCACCATGAGACCACCAGGATTCTCGGTCTCTCTTCAGGCTAACACGGAGTTCTGCCCTCAGGTCATTGCGAGTCTCGTTGTGTTCGCTTCCAACCGGAATGGGCCGGTGAGAAGCAATAAGTTCCAGAGGCTTCGAAGGGACCGTGTATATGTTAGCTAGTGGATTTACCACATGATGATTTACCTGCTGCTAATAAGTCCTGGTGAACATGTGACCAGTGACTCATTAACGTTCTCATTGAGGGCTTGCTCAACCCGAAAGCCAGCTACTTCGTTACACATTAAGAACCTCTGGCCTCATTAGATAGCTAGTGTCTATGTGCTCACAGGGTCGTCATGGGCGACCGCCAAAACACACCCGCACATCAGCACAAACAAGTGCATGCTCAGTGTCCACACATGTGTTCCAAATCGAGCGACATTTTTGGACCTAGCCTCCCCAGTGATAACTGATCGCAATGTGATCGATCTGCGAGGGCACCATTTCACCTTCCGACAGGAGCTGTGTCGGAAAGTAGTGCTCGCAGAAAAAAGCGGCCATCTTCACAAAAACGAAGTAACCGCTCGCCGTTATTCTTACGGGAGCCTACACCATGTTGGCCTCCCAG
The DNA here is from genome assembly GCA_944474145.2 of Dicrocoelium dendriticum. Lineage (NCBI taxonomy): Eukaryota > Metazoa > Platyhelminthes > Trematoda > Plagiorchiida > Dicrocoeliidae > Dicrocoelium > Dicrocoelium dendriticum. The sequence continues at coordinate 62,597,377 of OX104068.1, forward strand.
ATGTCGCTCATCAGTGGACAATTTTCCAACGAGCCATAAGATCCACCGCCAGCACTACACTGTCTGTGCTTTTTCCGCGGCAAGGAGATCATTCAATTGACGATAGTAGTTGTCTTTTACCTTATCATTCCTTGGCCAACAACGCACAGTCCTATCAGTTCAGCGACGTTCGCTGAGATTCTTCCAACATCATTCAGTGCACCGAGAACAATTAAGTCAGGCAGACAGATATTTTGCTCTTGTCCAGTTATCCAGACAGTGCATTGGCTGAGCTGGGCAATTTCGTTCCAACAACATTACCGAGCTCAGTGAACAGTTCAATCGCCATCTGAACAACCTCAGCTACCAATCTATAGACAGTGCATTGTTTACTCGTATCCCCATCACCATTATTGAAATAGAAAATAGCAAAAGGTTTTAAAACTACAAAAAGGCAAAGTTTTGGAAATCCAAAATTCTGCTAAGGTTATTTTAGTTTAGCACTTATTATTGCCATGCATTATTGTCGCTATCGTCTTCTGTTTGCTTTCCATTTGCTCCTGTCAACGTGATCGCACTTTCATGATGAAGCCGGACTTGAAGAATTGCAGACTTATAGGATTCATCAAGCGAGTCAACAGATTTTTCTACTACTTATTTAGTTGGCAGGTTTATACTCTTGAACTTCATCATGTTGACGCACACCACCGTGACCATATACCCAAACTGAGATGAATTCCGTGTGGTTGCGCATAAAATGCCAGCAGTTCAGGCACACGCACCCTCTAAGCAGTACTTTCAAGGAATCGGCACTATATTGAAAAAATATGTTTCCAGCGTTCGATGAACGCTTTCAGTGTAACCTGTTTATATTTATGACAATAGTGTACTTTTGCAACATTTCCACACGTTCCATTTGTTAATTACGCAATTATAATGACAAAGTGCGAGTGTGTGCCAATCTCCCAATCCCGAGAACAGTCAACCGAAGTGCTGAGAAATAAAATGTTTCTGTTATTTATCAGTTGAGACTCAAACAACTTGGATTTAGATGAGTTTCTGAACTCCGCTATGTTAAAACCGTTATCATCGCAATGTACCTGTATGTTACTCGGCTATGCAAAATTGGGTTGTTTCTACTCAAGTCTAGGACACTTCCATTCCCTCAACTAACCTACCTAGATGAGGACAGCCACAGTTGCGTCGTCCATGAGTTCTCCGACACAGTAGAAACACGAGTGACTATCGACTTTTGTGGTTTCCCCTCAGCATTGACTGAAAGGTTTGACTCATTTCAATCTAAAGACCCAGTAGATAATACTAGTATGTCTGTTAAACAATGTTTACGCCACCACCTGTCCAGTTTTAGCATATTTTTTGCGTAGAATTTACAAAGTGCGATTTAACTGCTTTATACCACTCGTTGGGGCACTTCAACTACACACGCAAACGTTACGTTATTCATCAGGAACCTCAAACATGCCAAAGTGACATGGAAACATTCGCAACTAACTGCCAGTATGCTTAAAGTGCGTCAAAGAGTAAAATATCTAACAAAAGCTGGATTCACTCACACAAGCCGGATAAGAACATCGCAGCGCGGTTGAGTTTAGAACATTTTCTAACTTCATCCTAGTGAAACCAATTCAGATAGTTGCTGATACGGTCGTCAGCTCTAACATAAAATCAAGCTACCCCTGTGCATTTGTTTATCTCTACGTTTCTGATGGAACTGTTTGTGTCAGCATTTTAACCGTCTGTCGCAGAAAGAGGCGGAATAATATTACTCAGCTCCCCCTTTAATAGTCTCCTCGGCAGCGCGTAATTCACATCAGAGAAGTCAATAATAAAATCGGAAATAAGTAGTTTGCTCCTTAAAGTAAGCAAATGCTTAAAAGAAGTAAATGTCTTGTGTCGTATACCAACCAACCAAACTCTTTCTCAGACACTTATGAAAGACGATAGCTGCACTAAAGCGCATGACTTGAGGCTCAACTTGGTTGTGTTTGTTTCACTAATGCGTGCTTGACACCTTGTGTACAACCATGATATGGTATCTGTATTAGACGGTTGCCTGTATAACAGCTTACAGGTAACCGACAAAAGTGAGCGCTGAGTATTCGGATGTATCCTAGGAGTAGCGTTTAATTACTTGGTCACATATTTTAACTAACCTTAGGATCAGGCCCCCCCATACCTACATGGGGTATCTCTGCCAAATATTGATACAACGCATCACCTTTGTGTCATCGGTACATACACCGGTCTAGTTGCACCATCGCCTGTGCATCGTGTACGCAGTGTAGATCAGTAAGACATTCTTAAAGCAGTATAGTGATATTGGGTTCAGCAGTGCGTAAGGTACTATGCAGGCACCCCCAATCAAACCGTCAAAGCAACTACGGAAACGCATCGGATGACCACTTTGTTTCCTAGCGATAACCGGCGTCACTCCCGAATCATTGAATTTTTGTGGAACCCATTACCTGAAACCAATGGGCTGCTCACCTCAGCTCGATCACTTCTCTTAAGGTTTAGCGAAGTTCGTTGATCAACACTTATTACGTACTTATTACGCACACTTATTACGCAGCTATGTTTGCTAGGTTAAACGGTTACTTACTGTAGTGAATCAGCACATTTTATGGATAAACGGAATGCTTCTTGACTGAATCTGATCACGCTTAGTCAAACGACTTTGAATAGGAAACAATAAACTACCCATAAGCGCCTAATGTCTGTTATAAGTGGACGCATTAAGCCGCTAGCACAAGCATCGCGTTGTTCGCGAGTGCAGTGAACCTAAAGAGCACAGGCGTCTAGGCTTGCAAAGCGCTTAGTGGCGTAAGCATGCATGAAAGCGACCGGTGCAAGTGCTAAAATTTGAACTATTTATTATCCGAACAATCCCTATGCACCCGTTGTATAAAGCTAACTGTTCCCGCCTTTTTACCAGGTAGAAGTTACTTATGCCGGAAATCCAGCAGTGAATTTCACATCTGCCGGATTCACTTGACCGCGCATCACTATGGCTGAGTTTCCGAGATGTTAGCCTACGGCGCTCATACCATTGCAATGCAAAACTTTAAACGTACAGCAACCGTCTTTAAGAAAGCAATTTTGTGAGCTTAGCATCTCAAAATTTTTCAAGGTTAGTAAAGACCAGGAGCATACTATGTCCGAGGTTTAATTCGGGGACCTGATTTTCATCACAAGAACAAAGTAGGAAAGAATAACGGCACCGTGTAGTCCGAGTCGTAGCTGTAACTTTCTTATGCTAGTCTGATAGTCTGATAAGGGAGGAAGCTGGTGGCTTTCATGAGGTCAGTAATTCTGGAAGTCTAGGTAGCTCATACTTTGGCAGTAAGACTCGGCCAGTCCGTGGCTGGGGATGTGCGATTTAAAGGGGTTTGCTACTGCCGATCATGGCGACCGCAGGTCGCGTAAATGTCAGCGAAGATTACCATGTTGATGACGCGTTGTTACACGAAATAGTAGAGATTAATCCTAATCATAATTTCTCACAACCCAACCGAATTACTGACTACTGCAAGTACCGTCGCGGTCAAATCAACGGATCTGTAAGATAGGCAGTCCAGTTAGCCCGGACTGAGAAGCTCAGACGATGGTTAAAATAGGCATGATGTAATTTAGTGGGTAGTCGAACCCATTAATGTACTTTGTGGAAATACGGAGTGGAAATCTTCGCCATCTATCATGTACCGAGACAAGACATACTGCCTTCCTGGCTCGTTATCCTTCCACCTACCTAGTATACTTTTAACTATACAAATTCGATAAAATTCTAAGTTATCCATACAAGTGGTTTGTTATTTCTTAGGTGATGCGATTCTTCATAGTATTTCTCACAGCACTGTGAATGCGTGGGATAAAATATTCTCTTTAGTTCTTATCAATGTAGTTAGAATATGTGATTACAGAGCTTTCTGTTTCTCACACAAAGCAAAAGGGGTCTCGTGAACCTTTTGCCTTCTATGCGCAGCCACAAGATTACCAGGAGGTAGCAGCACACGCAAGAAAACGTATTGCTATTGTTGATTCGCAATTAAACTGCACTCAGTAGCCCGCTGTTAAGGTTGATTGGTGGCACCATTTCTCTTGATTACAAACTAACATGCCTGCCTGCTGTAATGGCGCCACCGCACTTATTTTAACCTCTTTTGGTTTCAATCAAGGCTGTAACACAAAAGCTTGCACTTGTTCAAGTGTTGGACGTTCCATCTGAAAAGGTCACGGTGAACTGATACAAAAATACTCCGGTGGTCGTGTGTCTGGCTGTTAGTAGTCCACGCCACCGTGTCTGATTTGCATTTATTTGAACGTTTCGTATACGCTCGCGGTGAGCAAACCTCTGCCTTGACATACTATTGCGGTCATTTTACGAAGCCTGTCTGCGACGCGGCAGTATCGATTTTGGTTAACTCTCATATTTTCCCAGATTGAAGCAGGCGTTCTGTCGGCTATCATTCCACTGCCCAGAAACGAAACGCACGTGGTTAGCGCTAAATGTCAGCCGAATGAACACTTGAGTTTGTATCCTTTTGACCAGTATAACTTAGGTGTTTCCGGCTGCCAAAACATTCGGACTGATGGATGATGGACATAGGTAGTCTGGTTCACCTCGGCTTTTGGGGTGGGATTACGCAGCACAAAAACAGCACCACATGATCCATCGTATGTAAGCATATAATCTTCAATAACCGTTTATGGTCCAACTGATTTCCCACAGGTGTAAAAGCTGTTCTATAATAGAATACCTGTACATTGTTTTCCATGTTACTTCATGCTACGTAATGGGTCCAATATAGGTATAACAGCATTTTAAACCAGGTAACACTGATATGAAATTGTATGTAATGATAGCCGTATATGTGTCTATGATTTATTGACCAGGTCACATTTTGAGACTTCGGTTTTAAATTTTCCAATGCATCTTATTGAACCTGGATGGTTCTAGTTCCTCACATATCCCTATATACATAAAGTATTCGAGCGAGCATCACACACGTAACGCCGACTAAAAGTAGTAGTATTTGAAGTCACAGGCATCCTACCTGATTAGATTGTGTACTGTGTTTATGATGAGAATTGGAAGGTCAAAGTAAGTAATGCTTTTTCCTTCTAGAGACCAGCTATTTGTATACTGCCTCAGTGGAATTTCTATACCTCACATTGCTTCTGAAGTGTAGGAAAACATTTTTCCAGCGCTATTAAACACAGCAGGCCAAAGATCACCAAGAATCGTTTTGCAACATCGCTTTGATTAGTGTTAACTACATCCTATCCGATACCCAAACGCACGAACGGGTACTAGAATCTTGGGGTATCAAATAGAAAACTGCTTTTTCATTAGACACGTGCTGACTCATGTGCAATCAATCAAATTCGCTGCCATTGGAGGGTGAAACACCGTTTTCCAGCCACATTAATCACATCCGTTTGACCGTATTGTTGTCCCCACTGCAACCACCGTGCAGGTACGTTTGACACTGAAGCGGCGTGAAGTTTGAAGCGGCTACATAGGTCAATCTTTCAAAAATGCACAGAAGTGTATTCGTAAACGCTTCCTATCCGCACATTTATTTTACTGGTTAACGTTTATAAAAACTGGTAACAAATGTCCGGGTTACAAAAGAAGATACACAGTGCTTTTCTAGAAAACTTCCCGTTGGATAAGTAAATACTCTTGCATTTTCTGGCTGCTGCTGTGGGATTCTAATTAAACCTAAGTAGCTGCGGATGTTGGACTACAATCTCTGCGTTATTTTCGACATATTCCACAAATGTCTCTCCGCCAATGCAATTGGAATGACATTTCGACACGCTGTTTGCCAGTCAAATAACCATGTGTACGCATAAGGTTAACATTTATCCCCAATCATCATGCTGTTCCCAGAAATAAACGGTTGCGGAAAAAAGGATCACATTCCTACTAGGTTTTAGACTGTCCTCTTCCTGTAAGCCATCTTTAGTTACTAGACGACCAAGGTACTGCATAGACCGTTCAAACATGGGTTGCTTTTTATGTGTCTCCAAAACTCATTACTAGTAGACGCATTTGAATACCTTAGTTTGCTAAAGGTTAGAAGTGCTTACAAATATAAAAATACAAACTGGAACTTATTATAAGTGCCCTTGCTTTACGTAAAAGAGCACACCTACCTTCTATCGGAGGGCCGTTTTGGAGTACATGTATGATAGGATTGCGAGGAGCAATCACAGTGTAGACCGCGATTCACATTGAACTGAACCTTGAACAGTGCTATCTCTTGGTCCGTAGTCGAAGCAGATGGAAATTGGGTGTTACCCACCCGGCTGTGCAGTGTGTTTGGGCGGGCAACACACGATTTCCATTTGCATAAGTACGTTCTTACTTTGAAATGCTATGGCATCGTCATTGTTGCCTGCGCAAATTGGCCTCCGTTATTGCGTCAGTTCACGGCTTAATGAAGTAAGATACCAAGTGGTCAAGTACATGGAAAGTGGAATAAATCCTTATAATACAAGATTTTACCCATATCTCTCCAAGTACTGATGCATTACAATCCCAACAATCTCCTCGTCTTGCAGTATAACACCTCGCCATTCGGGGTTGGGGTGGTTGTGAGATAAAATTTTCAAGAAGCAACCATTCGTCTCATGGTTTTCGATTCTCTAAAGTTAAAGTTAGGTGAGAAAATTACGCATAACTGGACAGAGACCATGATTGGGCTTCTCCGAAATCACGCTTTTTCATCAATACCTTTAGTCACTCGGTTCGAATTACAAACTGATCATAAACTTGACTATTTCAGCAGGAATTCTTCATTCGAACAAATCAGAGCAGTCAATTCATCTCAGAAATACGAAAAACTTGGTAGGAAGACGAAATCTGGTAGATGAAACCATTTCATAATATCTCACAATCGCCATTAACGCTATATACAACTATATATCTAACAGTGAGTGTGACCTGACAGCATAAAAACTAAACTGAGGGAGTTTCAGCCCTTATGTTCATAGCAGCCTGAGGATGATTAATGCTTGTTTTCGCACACAACGCTAGCTTCAGCTGGCTTAATATGGCAGCTACAGAGAAAATACTGAACACTGGAACAATTATATAATACGGATAAAAAACCAAGGCTTGACAAGTCCCGTGGGATGGTTAGCAGTAATAATGTCAGTTAAAAAACGTAGCACATGTGTAAAAAGTGCAACTGTGGACTCGCCACATTAACTAGCCTAACACAAAGGTATATGAGTCTACCCCAAATTCGTGGGGTTGGTGAGAACAATGTCCGTCTGCACCTTGTCGTCACTCAGTGAAGAGAAATCGGATCAAGTAATGTAAATTATGTAAAGCGTCATCGAGTCGTTTTTAGAAACAAGTGGCATGGGCGCTGAATAGGAGAAGTCAAAAGATCGTTCCACGCTTGACAAACTCGAAAGGAAAGATAATTCCGGCGGCATTCCATCCGATTGTATTGGATGGCAAATTTCAACTTATGATCCCACAATTTCGTATTGTGGTTAAGATTCAGAAAGTGGGAGCAGCCGTGACCGTGTTTCTTCAAGATTCGGTACCCCAGGATAAGGTCAGCCCATAGAACGCGCTATCTTCCGACAGACATTCCATGGGCTCTCACTCGCCTACCGTTTTGCAGGCAGAACAGAAACTACACATTTTTCATTACCCTTCGATTGGTGATCCCGAGCGCAGCCAGACTGCGTTTTACCCAGGTTTGCTAAGCCTGGGTCTCGCACTATCCATGGGGCTTCCCAAACGCACAAAGCATTCTGGGGAAGTAAGAGAGATCGAACCGCCTGAACGCCCTGCTTAACAGACCAACATGTTGGTATGCGGTTTTAGATGCATTCAAGAACTGCGCCGAACATCCGAGGTCGTCTTGCATCAACACCCCAGCGTCTAGATCTTGTGAGGCGCTTTCAAGTATGTCGTCTCCAAGCTTATTTGCGTACGACGGCTTCTGGCAGACTTGCACACTTTTGCACTTGTTCGTGTTTTACGGAAGTACATTTGTCTTTAACCATGCAAAGGCGTGGGCTAAGTCTCGTTGCAGCATATCGTGATGTTCTGAAAGCCGATTAACCGCCATACCTTGTTGTCATCAACAAAAGCAAGAAATTTGACTTGATGACCTTCACAAGGTCGTTCTTGAAGAACAAGTATAACCGCGGCCTCATCACTATGTCTTGTGCAACACCATAGTCCACATTAACAAGATCAGAAAATGTACCCCGATCTCGAACTTAAAGGCGCCGTTGAAGGAGGAAGTTCCTGATCCATCGAAAGAAAGGGTTCCAAACACCACATACTTGCAGATTTTTGAGAAGGGTGCGGTGACCTATACTGTAGAAGGCTTTAGAAAACTCTAAAAGGATGACATCATTGTCGGCGACACTGTCCGCTATCTCGACCCAGCTGCCACGGGCAATCAGGAGCTTGGTAGTACACAACGGATGTTGACGGAATCTGTGGTGCTCCCGTACTATGTTGTTAGACCTTTCGAAGTAGCTCATTACAGCCTCAGCTATGATCGATGCCATCACCTTTGAGAGCAGCGGGAGTAGAGTCCCAGGGCGATAGTTTGTGTGCACTGATCGGCAACCACTCTTGAAAATCGGAATAATGATGCCCTGCTTCCACATTGTAGGGACCTGCTGTTGGTCCAGGCAATTTTAAAAAATTCTCGTTAATCTTTTAGCTATCCTCGGAGCTGCCAACTGCAGTGCTTCGGGGGAAGGTTGTCAACTCCGTGGCAACTACGTTTGCGCAACGATAGCAGCTTCCTCAAAATTGTCGCTGAACTAAACGTGACGTGTGTAATTACTGGCGTCTGGGAGATTGGGACAGGTGTGCTACAGATGCTGACAGCACGTCGGAAAACTGGAGCCTATTGGAGCCGTAGATCGTTGACTGCATCCTCGACGGTTTGAACACATCCATCTGTTGATATTAGTGGGGGAACACCACGTCTCACATTCTGGAGACTGTTCACAAGTTTTGTACAGAAACTTTTCGTTGGCACAAGACGTTTCCGCTGGGTTCTGCTGGTGTACTAAAGTTTCCTCACGCACAAGCGTGCTACAGTGATTACGATACACAGATACTCCAGTTGGCTGGGCTCGGGTTCGGTCTATACACATGACACGCGGCGTCTCTTCTTGTCATGCGTTCGCATTTTGATCCAAACGAATGGTTGTGCTCTTGCAGAACGAAGGGGTTTGTAGACAGATGCAGATTCAATCAGATCAAGTAACTTGCCAGTAAACTCCATGCAAGCACCGCCAATGGGACAGTCGTCAGAAAACTCCCAGATAGCATCCCCCACAAGTTCTGCCAGTATATCGTATTGGGTGATTGTACGAAACAAGTTACAATGCTCGTCTGGATAATCCGTGTGACAAACGAAGTCGTGAAATATAGTTTGGTGGTTGCTCTGCTACAGCGGGCTGTCCATTCTTGGTTTCGCAAACATGAGCACTTCGTTTGTGTGTACTAAATCAATCACAAATGGTTTATTTCTGACTCTGAATGGGGTTGTTGAACTGACATAGCTAAAGAGCGTAATGTTTGCAACATACCCTTGCAGCTCGGCCTGAAACTGCTCGTTGGGGGATACCGTAACTTCCAAATCGTGAAGGTTGCGGTCGCCTGAGATGAGAGCACGGCTGTATCGTCCTCTCAGAAGCCTTCCCAAGGATAATGTCAGGCAGGAGTCCATCTCTGGGGTAGACATTGGTGGACGAGAATCAATGGCTAAAAGGCAAGTGTCGTTGCGCCTCAGTCACAGACTGCACCAAAGTGATCCCGTGGCCAGCATTTCCGGATGAACCACCGGTTCGCAGCGCAGATCGTTGCGGCAGTATAGCACTAGGCCCGCCGCCGCTATGGCGATCGGTTTGAATAAGGAACATACCATGCTTAGTGAATTCGGAGTCGGTAATTTCAGAATACAACCAGGTTTCCCTAAGGAATAAAGATCCAAGGTATGCGACGATTGACGTAGCCACAGTTGGACAACCTTGTTCAGGAGATCCTGTGCATTGGTGTACATGCAGGAAAGTTTACCTGTTTTTAACAATGAATCTTAGGATGCGTGTTTTCAGTAACATGTTGTGCCAACCGGTGAAAGGTAAGCCACTAGTCGTTATTCGAGTTTGGTGAGGATGAACTCATTTGTGTCAGATCCATAGATCTAAGCATTATCACTTTACCTCTCACTTTGCATCCGCTGTACGGGGTGTTTTTGCTAGCTTCGTTGACTAGTTGATTTAGGTTATCCAAACTCATGTCTGGAAGCGGTCCGACTAAATGGCTTCTCTCGTGTGTTTGCTCACAGAGGTTGCTTTGATCCTAAACTCGGAAGGAAGGCTGCCGCGGCCCGCATACCAGCACTCCAGCACCATTGCAGACATTTGTCCAAGTAGAACGACCACTTTCACAATCCTCAGGCCACATCCTTTGTAGTTTGGCGATCGGCGCAATCTGGAGATAGAATACGCTATGACTTTTTCCAGGGTGAGGGTCTGGCGAATGTACCGCCATTATTCCTGGTCGTGAATGGTCGTTTCGCGCTCAGCATGTCTTCCAACCTCGGGAACCCAATGTACAAGAATGATCCAGGCTACGGCTTGCTTCCGGTGTTCGTCCATGTAGAGTGGTTCACCTGTCTGTGCTAGCTCCACGGAATATCCGGGAATAGGCGGTTGGAACATGATCCATTCTGGAGGCGAGCTGTCAAAAAGAGAACAGCTTCTGCTTCATTGACGGAAGGCAACACAACTCGAAGAATTCTTGATTCACAGTAGTGTTGTAAGTTTGGGTGACGGGTAAAGCACTTTAAATTGACGTATTTAGCTATAACACTTATAATGGCACATTTGGAGTTCCACTGGTTCACATCATCCAGTTGTTTTTCTTCTAAGCATTTTGACGTCGAGTATGGAAAGTTGGTGTAGAGTACCGCTGGCATGCAACGTGCAACTCCGATTGACTTCAAATGACTAACTGGTTTGTATATAGCCGATGGAAGCTGCGTGGGTACAGCTTAGTCTTCTACATTTAATCTGGGTCCAGTGGGAGTGGCCGAAGTTCTAGCTTTTCGGTCACTTTCGGCCTCAACCATGTTAGCATCACCACTGGTATCGAAGTCCTTCTGCATTTTCTGAAAGGACGAAAGGACGAAGCGCTGATGGTGCTCATGGCAATCGGACTTGCGGTGGTTGTTTCAAGCATATTAGAGCAACTGGTGACATTGAAGTTTAAAGCCACAGATGGTGCATTTTTAGCGCGCTGCCCAGCCATCTTCCTTAGTTTTAATGCGTGGCCTGATAGAATGACTTGGATTTACTCGCTGTCACGCTTTCTTCAAATGAATCGCTTTTGGTGCTTTTGTTTGTTCAAGCCTTGACACCAGTCTTTCGTGCTTCTGCGATTGTTTATGTACAACCTTTACCAGTGGCATGACTATACTTACTGAACAGAAGCACTGTGAACCTGGTTAACTCTTGTGTAGCTTCAACTGGTTCACTGTGAGCTTGGAACAGATACAATGAAACTTGCCAAGGCAGCTGCTACACTGGATCACAATTCGTAAATTTTCATGGCATGAAGGAAGGCCACAAACTACCGTCGATCTGGATGCGGTCGCTTGTGCGCTGAATTGTCTGCACCTTCAGGGTCGTCGCGTTCTGTGAGTCTGTCCCGAGCAGGTTTAAGCGGATAGATCGTTCACACGGCAGACAAAGCGACTGGGCGATGCGGACACAAAGTGTGCACCTTAGCTACTTTGTTAAAAGGTCCACAGTTGTGGTTGCTGACTCGTCGGATAAAACGTGGAGTTGGCTTTCGTTTGCGACCACAAATATTGCTATGTGGTTTGTGACTCCGTTACTTCCTCGATTGTGCTTTTGCGGGAATGGTGCGAAACCGCACTGTGGAGTTACAAGGCGATTTACACAAGCTAGATCGGAAAGATGGAGTGCACTAGATAGCGCTGATGAATCTGAGTCGAGTATGTGTGAAAACCCGTTTGTGTGAGAAAATTGAGTCGTGAAACAGCGACACCATAACGTGTTCACAGATGAGCGATTAGCACGTAGGTTCTTTCAAGAGTGTCGGGCATAAGAAGGAGTCTTCGGGGAGCAGTGGGAGGTCTGGTGCGCTGGTTAATTTCACCTTAAACTATTTGTCGCAAGTGTACCTTTATTCGCAAAGTTAAATACCTACCGATCTTGCCTAATTAACTAAATTCGTAGTTACCTCCGAATTGGTATACGAGCTATGTGTTGATTCTTATCCTCCGCGGGTCCTTCCTTGTGATACCGATAAATTTCGAGTTCACTTGACGATAACAGTTTAGGCATCGTTGTAACTACTCTGCTAAGCACTACTCAGGCTCTCAGGAGTCCTCAGTAGGGTGAACCCCTTTGAAAAGCAACCTGCTATAGATTTATTGGTTAGCTGTTTGGAACACCATGTCCTTTAGCTCTCGCTACTAACCGTGTTGTTTCTATACATCAGTGAGAGTAGCCATTCACCATGGTTGCAGTTGTAGGTACCTCTAGCTTGATAACCAGATTTTCAGCCCAACTTTTTCTTCTGGTACTTCAAAATTGATCTTTACAAAGGTTCAGGTGCACCATATTGGTGTGAAGCTAGTGAAGTACAGACACTGACTGGATGAGATTGCTGTTCTGCACACGGACTTCTGAGTCCGTCATCCCTGCGACTGATATGGATGTCCAAGCATGGCAGACAGTTTCTCCATTCTACTCCACAACTGGTGTCTATACGGTTAAGCTGCTCTACCAAGTACTCGATCTACCACTCCAATGAATAAAAAGCCAGTTTATCATCCGCATCATACTTATTGTATGGCATCTTAGCCCTTTCTGCAAATGTGTTTCTTTATATCATCGACAAGAAGAGGTTGGTTTTTAATAACACGTTGTTACTTTTTAACGTAGCTTCAACTTCGTGAGCGGTATCAGTCAGCTTGTTTCCGATGCTAAACCGCTGATTTCGGTACTCAGTATGGAACGAGACATAGAACACCTCAAGTTATGCACTGGACAACCCCACATTCTGTCTGCAACTATCGAACCCGATAACCCACGGGTTCCCCAACTCATTCCGCCGATACCCTTTGGAAGCTCAAGAAGGTGGACAAAGTCGAGTACAATGCGAATTGGTCTAATTATTACAACATGGACCCAAAATTAACCCTATCGATTATGAAATGCATGATGAGATATGATAGGTGTTTGTGATCTACTGAAATGATACTTCCATGCTTCAAAAACCGATTCGTGATCCATTTGGATGGAATATGTACCCTGCCTGGATCTCATATCGCTATTACATCTCTTCTCAGTCCGAGTGCACGACTAGAATTATACGGTACTCATCTGGGATTCATCCGCATGAAACCTCTGGATTTACTATATGCAAGGAATACAAGAAAGACAAAAAGCGTAGTCTAATTCACTCCTGAGGCCTACCTCACGGTCCATAGAAGTGTGTTAATACTGATTATTTCGGTCCGATTGAAGAAGCGCTGTTAACACTGGTGGATGTGTACTCGAAATTTATACTCGAAATTTACTCGAAATTTTTATAGATAATGCACCTAACACTACCATAAAAAATGCAATTAATTAAACGCGCTGTAGTTTATCCACACATGGTAAAATGAAAACTAACTTTACTGGTAACAGTCCGTAAATTCCCAAACATAGCATTCAGAGAGTACATGTAGAGCAATGGCATCCACCCCATGAATTCCCCACCATATAACAACTTCCAACGGTTTGGCAGAGCAAAGGTGATATACATAGAAAGCCGGTATCTTGCAACGAAGACAGGGCTCTATGCACACTAGAAGTGACCGGTTTTTGTGCATGGACCGTGCCAAAGCCCTGGAGTCCACCGTCAAATGTCCAGGGGAAGCGATATTCAGGCTTGGTCTACGTGCAAAACTAAAGGTGCAATCTCCAAGCCCTTGTCAGTTCAGGCGTTTCAAACATAACGTGCATCAGACTAGTCAGGCACGCGAATGAAAAATTGCCTTCAAAACGGGAGGCATATACGTAGTTTAGCCCGACGGTTATCGCAGCCTGAAAGCGCGCACAACAGTTCACAACTTAAAGTTGACCTACGTTTGCAAAATCAATCAGTCAGTAAACAGGAAAGTGATTTTGGTCGATTGCGTCCGTCTATCGTACCAGACTCCAAGGAAGAGAAAGCAGTTGAGAAATACTGAGAAGACTAACAAAAACGAAGAAGATGAAGCTGAATGGCCGGTCACCCTTCGTAGACAAAACGTTCACTAAGACCGATGGACTGTTACATAGTACAGACATGATTTCAGGTGCTGCTAAAAATAAAATGAAAGTTCACATCCGCTACCGAGCAGCCATGTTCACAGAGAGTTCCCACCCCCTCTCACGTGACTGGATAATACAAGTTAATCACACTGATCAACAGCAAGAAATTGGCGTTCATCCTGAGTGGTTCTAATTTCCTTTCTTTTCTTGTGCTTTACTGTACTTGGCGGAATACAAGTTCAAAAGTTCTTCTTGTGGATGTGCTACATCTTCTAACTTTCCTAGTGTTGCACATGAAAAATACATACGTTTTCTTCGCGTACCAAGTTATCCGCATGCTTATTAACCAGAAGCCAACATATTGAGAAGCACTGGGTGACCGTTTAATTCTTTCTTACCTAGTCCAGAATCTACCTCTTCATGGCCGTCTTAAATTCGACAATTGTTAAGACTGGCTTAAGGTTCCATCAGGCGTTGTAAGATCAGCAAGAGTAGCCACTTCTTAAGAAGCGAAATCTGTCCTCTATGTGTTACACGCACGCACCCTAGCAGAAAATGAGTATAACGAAATAGCTTGGCGATGTAGTTGATCACGGTGGCTGCCGCTAATCCACTATTGCCCATTGCTCTTAACAACATGCTTTTAGGTATCGGATGAGGACTGTATCCTAACATGGGACGGATGAAGTACCCAAGTCGACGGTTCCCGAAAGCATGACACATCAGTCTAGTGCTTTTCTGCGCCTATATCGGCTGTTTGACGGCGTGACAGACGAATCTACTACGAATATTGCAACAATCAGAAGGTACTAGATGCGCTCATGGTAAATGTGTGAGCAAGAAGGTTATCTGAAACAGGTCCAGATTCGGTGAAGAAAATGAAGAAAGGTTTCCACATGGCCATGGTATACTCAGTCACGCTATAACATTGCTGCGGATAGTTCGCAACGTGGACATCACTTATATAGCTGAGGAAAGGTCCGCAACAAATATGGCCAAGGACATAGCAAAATTCCACAACTAAATGAAGCACCTACACTCCAAACAAGTATAAAGACACTATTACATTTCCAATCCGGACACTAAACATTCCATAGGTGTGTAATATATATATATATATATATATATATATATATATATATAATGTTTTCGGGATAGGTCGCTCATGCGTCAGCAACCTGCTCTTGACAAGGCACGAACAGTTGCAAGCGTTGAGCCAGGGAACGTCGGTAGAGGTCATTTACATGTAGTTCAGTAAAGCGTACGACAAGGGGATCTATGAGGTCCTACTACACAGGCTGAGGTTACATGGTGCATGAGGTACGCCACACCAATTTGTCAGAAGTTTCCTTTTTGGTCAAGGGTGGATGGTCCAGGTCGACAACAACGCAACTGAATGAGATCCATCGTCCATTGGCGTGTGCTTAAGAGTGGTACTGCACCCATTTTCTTCTTAATCCACATAAGCGATACACCTCAGCTTCTCCATTCACCTTGTGCGTTATTTCAAGCGATTTAAAGAAGTGGAGAGCCATTGATGTAGCCGGCGACTGCGACATACTTTAGCATGAACTCGACCACCTATCCATGTGGTCTGCAGAGGAAAGCTTTCTGATAAACCTGGTCCAATCGCTTCTCCTCACTTTTTACAAGCATGGACATGGTAGGAACTACACTGTAGCTAGTCGACCGTTGCATCCCAAGGCTTTTATGAGAGATCGCACGCGACGACTTAAGTTCCCTGGACAGCGGAGTTCGTGTGCCGTAGGCACTCAAACGCTGCTCCAGCGTTTGGTCCGAAGAGCCTACACTCGCCTGTTCGTCCCAATCATTCTACCAATGCTAGCGTACGGCTTGCCTGCATACTGCCCTATCTCCTGGGATGAGGTACAGAGGATGGAGTAAGCACGACATGTGGGTGCCAAGCTCATCTCCATTTTATTCGGTGTGCCGTTAGAAGACCGATACAAGAGGCTAGAACTTTGCACCCTGTCTTGTTCTCGAGTGCGGGCTGACCTCATCATGACTCCCAGCATGTTACGTCTTCTTAATTACCCCATGTTGAAGCCGCTGGTGCATCTGCGTACGCCAAGCAGCACACGAGGACGCAGGTGCCAAGCTTGTAATACCAGATTAGAAGCGAGTAGCTTACCAACTCTGTTTCGAACGGAGAGTGGTGAATAATGGAACAAATCGCCGCTGCACATAGCCAAAGTGAAGTTGGTGTTAGATTTCAAGAATTTCCTGGACCAACACTTTCTCGGGATGAAAAACATCGGAAGTTCGCCAAAATGAAAAAGCAGTGTGCTTAAGGGACTTCAGACCTAACTGCACAGTAATATCTCTTCCTGATGCTTCTCAGTCTTCCTTTTATTCATTTGGTATAGGTAGAAATTCGTCACATCTAGACTCCCTCAGGCAGCCGCCACACGCCCGGAAAAGCACTGTACGCGCGTTTCATCCTTTCGGGAATCATCAGCAGTGCGCATTCCATCGGACCCTTGGTAGGGATCGAACCCGCAACTCGACTGTTGTCAGCCCGTGGTTGAGACCACTGAGCTACGGGGGACGGCAACGACCATCGTAAATAAGTTACTAGATGTGATATAGCGCCGCTCACTATACGCTGATTTACACGTCAGTGCCGTGCAGAGGACAGGGTAGTCTCCTCACCGAAAGGAGCAAACGCGCGTACAGTGTTTTTCCGGGCGTGTGGCGGCTGTCTGAGTGAGTCTAGATGTGACGAATTTCTACCTATACCATTCAACTCCCACTACTACCCGTTTTCATTTCTTGTTAACTTAGATATTACCAGGAAGTGGTAGGCTAAATTGTATGCTATTGGAGGAAATTCTGCACCTTTAGGCGCAGTCAGAGAGCAAGCACACGCATCGGTAAGTTAAAGAACCATTTCTGTTCCTGCTTTTGCGTTCCACCCCTGACCCACCTCCAACTGTCTTTCTAGCTGCACCGTCGAGTAGTAAACAACGCTTGTGTCCTTAGACCCCTAGTGACGATTCACAAAGACATCGCAGACTACAGTTAAATCTTTTTGATCATTGATCCTTCCGCAGACCAAGCAAATGGCTGGTATACTTGCTTCTACCCCTTCGCAGCTAGCAATACAATGAACCTTTCCTACAAAAATTTCTTGATGCTCTGGCCGTCGCAGAGGATAATCAACGGCACCTTAGCTGCTGCATCGAGCAGGGTGGATACGGGTATTGATGCTACTGCTCAAGTCTTCCCGTCTTCTTCTCCCCTTCTTGCGCTTTGTCATCCATATCGTCCTGCTCCAAATTTACTTATATCCCCCATTTTCAATCCCCCAATTCTTGGCCCTCCCCCAGCATTCCTCAGTAGTCGCCTATCTTCTAATTTCAAATCACACACAATCGCAGGGCCTCGCTTCATCCTTAGCGAAGTGAAAAGGACCGTACGATGTAGTCGACCGGCGAGGTCCAGTGTATACAATCGCTCGGCAAGGTGAATCGCGGAGGGTGAATGCCGGCTAGCTGAGGAAGTGGTACGAATTGGAGGAGGGAACACCCTCATACAATGAATATCCCCGACGGTCAGAAAGACTCCGACGGAAGGCAGCTGACGCGAGTCCTTTGGAGGGGGAGGAGTGTGGTGGATTAATGGTAGATACTACTGCGCCTGGTATAAGTAGCGTGGTGGTGCAAGATGACACACAAACAGCGAGCTCCGCCGACTTCCTCAAAATTGAAGATGACATCAAGGTTACAGTTCATGTGCACGAGGAGTGAACACAGAGGCAAGCACCAGTTGGGGAACACGCCATGGAAATCACGCAGATGAGCGGACGCCTCTAAAGTATGGACGAACACACCTAGTGTAAGCCACATTAGCAATGAAAAAGTTACCGCCTGCCCCTTGGGTTCTAACAACAGCACCGTAGTTAATCCGGATTAGAATTTTGATTTATTCCACGGACCAAGGCTCAGATTCCGCTCTTTAGTTTGTTTCCAATTATCTGTGATTTGGTTCCGGTCGTTTTTGAATTTGGACAACCGGAGACTGCGCCTTTTGCAATAGGTTCCTAAGCCTTTTGATACTTACATCATACGCGTCAACAACAATTTGCAAACGCACCGTTCGAAACATAGAAAGTGCTATCAATCAGAGCTATTACCAGTAGGCTTTTCATGCAGGTGTCCTAGTAGGCGGTTGCAAAGTGCAAATCCAACACCATGCTCATGAGATGCTGTGGTGGAGCTTCCCGCTTAGTAGAACGGAAGCCAGTACCATCCTTATGACTGTGCGGACCGGTCGGGTCTCACTGACAGCGAAAGCATCAGTGCCGTGTAGACCGATTTCCTTGGCGACCGGTGTAGTGGGACGCTGGGGTCGCCCATTCTTGTTCCACTCTAGCGGCTTTGCAATGCTGAACAGTCTGATGCTGAGCATTCGGCGCGGAGGCAAAAGATTGCACTTGGCAATCAGGGAGGTGTTGATTTGCGTTGGGGTTTAGGGCTAACAGTTTGGATCAGGGGAAGCAGGGACTAGGAGGGGATAACCTGAGGGGAATAGAAAGAAAAACAAAGGAATTGCCAGCCGTTAAAGGTTTTCGCTTATCCATCCCATTGTATACAGCGGATAAGAGAACCGTCATTACTCCCTGCACGACGGCTAACGCAGTATGAACTTATTTGTAGTTGTGTGACTCATGTTTTTTGGTTAGATTGACGTAGAGTCAACGCGTTCAGACCTGCACAAGTGAATGACTCGGGGCGCAGCCAAAGCTTTTGATAAGATGTACACTCAATTGTTGGCGGAATAAGCACCGTGAGTCAGTCGACTTAAGCGGATGTGCCCTGGCTGTTAGCTAAATGTAGGGTATAACCCTACTCCCACAGCTGTGGCCACGAGAAAGGGTCCAGGGTATGAGACTACGGAAGGTCCAGAGCAGCGGATCTTCAATGTGCCAGGACTTTGCCGACACAGATACCTAATTTGCAGCTCACATAAAGTAAAAGCAGCGGCCTTTGTGACCAACAGAGCGAGCAGCTCTAAGTAGTGCGATGCCAGGTAACTATAATTTACCTTCCATGATGTCCGGCAATAATATGTGTTCAGTGAAAGCAAGCGCATCGGGAACATATTTGTCTACATTTAGCCCCAACTGGTGCATCTTGTTTCATAGGCTACTCACGTTGCTAAGTTCTACTTGAACAAGGGGACAGTGGGTTTATCACCGATTAAAATACAAACGCTTAACACATTCTCTTAGGTAAAGAGTAAAGATCAAAAATAGTTGTATAAAAACCGCGTAGCAGTGCACTTACCGCAACCTTCAGGTGCACACTTTATTTGGTTACGTTATCCCCTGCTCAAATAACTTGGGTACAACCATGTAATGCAGGTGGTGCAACGTATCATCAAGCCAAGTTTTGAATTTATTTAATGCAGAAACGATGACAAAATATAGAAGTTCCATGGCTGGAATACGTGAAAGAAAATGTCCTGGCAGCCTTCCAACCAGCTATATCGTGTGCATTACTTCAACTGGTATCCTCTCAGTGATGTGTTGTGGCTGTTTCAATAAGAGTCAGCGTGGCTGGTTAGGATTATCATGGATCTGATACACTACTATCAGATCATTTCGCAGAAGACGATATTGTTCACTGAAAACCCCTAATATTTGGTCCGAACTGGTAAGGGAGGGGAGCAATGCCTCAACATTTTTGTCGTTCTCCATTGTACATTCTCAAGCGCAGTAATATCATGCTTTTTCCAGGGGTGCCACACATGCATCGCTATTTCTATATGTATACTCACGTACGTGGAAAAAGGATAGGGCCAAACTGGTCAACGCACCCTCCGCAGTAGTCCTAAAGGTGGCTGGCTCTCCACTGCCTCCACAACCTGTTTTGAGCATCTGAGATCGTTATACACCAGCACTCCAAATACCTGTCATGAGAACAGCGCCGCAAAATGTATTCTTCCATTCAATATTCCTAGGTGCCCTTTTGATGTATATTCATTAGTTTGCATTTGACAGCGTTTAACCCAAGCATGGTATGAGCAAAACACTCATAAGCCGTCTTGAGATCCAATTGTAGTGTTGTGGTTGTCTACCCACTTGAATGCTCACAAAATCTTGTGATGGTCCAAAAAGCTTATGAAATTCGAGATTGCCATTCCTGCGAGGTCGCTTATGAATACTAGGAATAGCCGTGATTCTAGTACCGATCCTTTAGAGACAGCACATTTAACGGTTATCGGGTCGGACATGACTCTGCGAACCCGCGCATTTAAACACCGTCGGAGTAGGAATGAATGTATCCAGTCCATCATACGCGGCTCCGATCACACAGCACCGAGGTTTGTAAAGAAGAATGTAGGGATCTAGGTTCTAAATGTCTTCTAGAAATCAACCTAAGCACCGTTGGCTCCTTCCCCAGTGTCGAAGGGTTCCGTGCAGTTGACACTGGCTAACAAAAGTTCGTGGTAGATGGGCGGATTTTACGAAGTCCATGCTGCTTAGTATGAACAACCTTGGCCCGTCTGCCCTCAGAATGAGTTCTGGTAATGCGGATTTTGACCACCCGCAAAACACCTGAAAAAGCACAAGACTGAGCCCTTGCTCATCAGCCGCGCGACTATTTTTGGGGTATTGTTTGCCTTCTTCACTTAACATTCCAGAGCCAGTGGAAGATATTACTGAGCGATTAAGAGTCAGTGCAAGCGAACTTTTGTTTCCGATAATTCCTTCTCCAGCCTATATGATTAAATGCGCAAAAAGCAAAATTGCTCATACTACACAACTGTCGTTAATAGACGTTTAGTTCACAAGCGAATGGGACGACTCAGGAGTGAGGTGCTTCAGCGTCAACTGAATAAGAAACTTATTTAGAGCGGATAATACACGAATTACAGCCTTTTCGTTCCGCTTAAATTAAAACAATCTAATGCTCATTTTGATGAAGCAACCAGAAAGAATTCGCTTGAAGGAGACACTTTCAGATGAACCGCTGCATGCATGCTAGACTCTGAGGAAAATGGTATCCTAGTTAGTTTCACTATCGTCAACATGGAACGAAGAGAGGAAGCTTATGTAACACACAGTAAAGAGCAAGCTCCTTTTTCTGCAACAACCGCTGCTTGAACCCAACCTCCTCATCTTTCTCGTACCACCAAACACACTTTCCTGGTAGTTACATTGCAAATTCCGTTCGCCTGTAGAGGAATGGTAACTAGCGACAAAGACAATAATCATGTCCAAGGCAAATGGAAGTGTGTATACTGCTCCTGTTTCTGTGGGGCAGGTAACATCGGTCATACGTTCAGGCGCATGGTTGACAGCCTGAGGGCACACAATCATGCTTGGCTCGCGACTGGGTGTCGGAAGTCAACCGACGTTACTCTACCCACACATTTCTACGCCAAAGGCTGTGCCACCAAGTTGGCAGCCGTTCGAGTTTACCTAACGGGTGCTGAGCGGTTGATTATAGTTTTACTGAATCCCATGAGGTCATTGCAATGCGGTTTTTCTAGCCGGGTTAGAGGGTTCAGCAAGGAATCTCTCGGACATTAAGCTTACCTTGGTCCAATGGAACTGTGAAGTTAGTCCCACTCTGAAGTCATGACAACAATGCAGTAATTTTTCAAAAATCAGCACATAAATTAAACATACTTTACTGACCCATGCGTTGTAGCTACAGTTTTCTTTTCACATCTAACTGCGGAAGCCTGAAGTAGTATTGAAAAGATATATGGTTGTAGGTAATAGCCTTGATCTTTTCAACCATTAAATATGTGTCAATAACGATTTTTCTCAAGTGCATCCCCACCAGCCTTATACTAGTCATTCTTTTGGTTTATTTAAGTGGCTAACTTAGGATATGCGAAGAAAAGAAATTTGCTTTTTATCTCTAATGCTTTATCTTGAGGCCTTGTAGTTGTTGTGGACCATATTGACCACTTAAAGTAGAATGTTTACACAACTGTAATCGAACACGTATCGTAACAAGCTCAGTCAATGAGATGGTATGACCTTTAAACGGACGGTTGCGTACTGTTCTGTGATGATCTCCATGTTGAGCTGCAGCTGCCGAAATTTTGATTAGAGCAAATGGAAACACGAGCATATTTTGATGAAAGCCTTATCAAGGCTAATCTTAAGTGGCCTTGTGTCAATCATAAACAACTCGCACGTAAATGGCCTCGATGTTATCATCATGTCGGTTCGTGATGTAGGCTATTTAAGTGTAGCTGCTGCGAAAACGTGACCCTACGTGGGCACAACGGTTACGTTTGTGTGCACCATTATGCATATCGCATAGAACACGCCAGAATAGTAAGAAGAACAAATTCCTCGTATTTAGGCAGCACTTTGGGTTTACTCTGCGGGACACAAATAAGCAGTGATGATAATCTACAAACTTAACCTTAAAAATTGTTCTTCGGCAGGGGTATTGCCAGGCCATGTCTACCGGGCTTGCTACTGTTAAGGGACAGTAGTTTTACACATTCCCATGAAAGATTGGCTCTGTGCGGTCAAATTTCCGTAGGATACCATGTGTGCACGACGACCGATTGGGTAGCTGGACCTGTGGTTGTGACTGGGCACTAGCGGGTATCAGTCAGTGTGCATCTTGCAGACATCATTTACAGATGTGTAAATTAATCGAATCACTCATGTTTAGTTGATCGACTGGCATCCATAAATCACAAAATGGAGGGAAGGTCTGTATCGTCCCAGGTGGGCTGAATGAATAGCTTCTGAACACACATAAGACTGTGTACATATGATGAAGACAAAGCTCTTACTAACGCCGTTAAAGTAGATTACCGACCAGACACCAATGGAATCAATAATAACAAGCAAACTGAGCTTTTTCAACGAGTCGTGCAATAAAGACTGCATCTGATATGGATTGCAGTACCTGCGAAGTTGCTACATCCAAACAGCAATGCATAGAAGCAGAGCACGGTTCAAATGGAAACGGCCTGTACTTGGATATTACCAGTCGAATGATGTATAGGAGAGATAGTGACATAGTTTAGTTATGTACATTACTGAACGGATAATAATAGGAAATTACCCGGAACGAGTGATCTTTTAGAAATGACAACTGCACAGTTCACTTTTGGGTACATTAACTATGTTGAGTGATTTAATTAGCCGTGCAAACTACACGCAGTACAACAAAGTGTCAGCATCGTTTTGCAAAATAAACCAAACGCAGTATGGTCTGTAGGTTGGCCAGCAATTCCCGCATTAATCTTGACTACTGAATAACCGAGAGTTGATTCAATTCTATGCGACCTTACAGTAGGTAGTAGGGATCTCTCAGTCGCAACATATGGCGTTGCGTATTGTTTCAGCATTATTAATAAAAGCTTTGAAGCTCGACGGATTATTACTGACCACTCCATGTATTACAACTTAGCGTAAACCATTGACTGTAATCTTCCGCTACAAACTTGTCGAACGACGAATGGAATGAACTAAGGGGTACACTTAAGAGGGTCATCCATTCAGCCTCAACATTATGCCAATAAGACAATCGCACCGCACTAACGACTGGCTCCGAAGCAGCACACGCAAATGGATTAACTGAAGAAATCAGCGTTTCATCCAACGTACGCAAAATTGACATGATTGCACATGAAAGAATTAGGAAACAGTCAGAAGCTACTGCGTGTCAATAATCAGAGCCGACAAACGCGAATGGCAGGAGACTATGTTACCCAAGTTTACAAATAGTACTAAATTGCTTTACAAGCGTTGAATGACACCAGAAAAATTAAGGCAGGAATATTACGACTCAAGAAGCAGTGTAGCCTGAGGACTAGCATCGTGGATAACACACACACTCTACTCCTGCAGTTTGGACCCGTGGAAACTTCACTCTCTAGTCCCCCAGCAAATATCAATGGTTTCATATGCGACACCTTTAACTCAGCAACTGTCGCCTGTGAATTGTAGTCCATCTCAGAAAACGGTGCCACTGTTAAGAACAAGATGTTTCCGACGTTTTTAAAAGCCTTTATCCCTCACCCTATCAGTTAGTTTTACGGCCTATTCCATTGTTAACTTGAGTCCAATGCACTTCAATATCTATGGACAAATGGAATCATGAGTAAGATAGGCGAAGTAGTAAAATGACCGGATCCTTCCAACTACTGACCCATTCTCCTCTGTATATTTTCTTAAACCTTGTGGAGTCGATAGTCGTGAACAAAAGGATGCCGAATTTTGAAGACCTGCGCATCATTCCCAGTCTTCAGCATAGTTTCAGACGTACGCGATCTTATTTCACTATCTGATCACTATCTCGTAACTCATCGAATTGGGCATATGAAGGAGTGCGCTCTAGATTTGAACTACTAAGACCATGCCAAGATATTCTACAGGTTCATTAACTCGATTATTCTCCAGATGCTTATTGGCTGCGAAACCTACGGTTGCTTGCTCAAATAGTCAGGAAGTGCCTTCCACAGGAGAACAAGTAAAGTAATAATTGTTAGCGCGCAACTCAAGAGCCAGTACTTTTGTATTGATGTGCCTCAAGAATAGTTATTTGGGTGTCTACTGTTTTTAGTCACCTGTTAACAAATATTTAATCTCCAGTGTAACTATATGTGGATGGAAGAATGGTGTAAAGTGTTGTGTTGATTCACATGTTTAATACTACCAACCTTGAAAATGATAGAAAAAGAGAAAGATCGGCTTGTGAAAACAAGCTAAAAATATTTTGTTCCATATTTTGTCAAAATGTTCCATTCCTCTTGCGGCATATTAGCTGAAGTGTGTTGCCCACCTTCAACTAGCATGCCACGATGATTATGACGCAATGACTGTCTCCTGTCCACTGATCTCCATGGCTTTGTTGGCTCTATGTTTAGTTACTAGACTGTTGAGATTGGTTGGCGACATCCGGTTTCGGATTTGCCCGTCACTGTGGCCACCCACAGGACGCCTGCGCCTACACAGCGACCATGGATGGCTTGCGCTGCACCATGCACAGCTCTATCCACACACCCCATATCCAGTGTAAACCCGAAGGAATAAGACCGGGAGGCATGTGAATGGGAGCCACGTTTCATCAACGGAGCCGGCCCACACTCCTTCACAGGCAAACGCAAGCACGTTGTATTTGGGAATGAAGCACACACAAGGCAGTGACTGGACCGTAGGTCGCTCCACATTGTGTGCATGGAACCACTCTTCGAGCTTAGCGCGACCACAAGGACCGTGCACCCCATCCCTTCCAGCAACGACCAACTGTCTCCTGGAGCCAGTATGAACGAGGTAGTGGGTAATAGACAGGTAGGCACCTTGTCAACATGCACATCAAGCGCAGCCACACCTGGGATGTCAAACAACAGCCAATCATTCGAAATGCCGATATCGAATAAAGTAAACGCCTATGACGACATAAATACTCGCTAAATGAGCATGTAGAAGAAATTGGCTATAAGTGAATCCGTGATAAGTACAAAATGTCCGAGTTATTTAAAAAAATACCACGCGATAAAATTCCGCAAAGTTAACCACAATTTGCATGAGCGACGTGTGTAAGTTGGGAGAAGATTATCAAGTACGCAGAACAAGAGAAGAATAAAATGTAATGAATTTTTCCACATTAAAATGACCTAGTTTAAGTGTAAGTTGGTTTAGCCCATCTGCGGTGAAGAAGCATCATGAATGCAACATGAGCCTCAGCGTGGGGCACACTGTTGGGATGGTTGGCAGCATCCGGTTTCGGATTTGCCTGTCATTGTGGCCAGCCACAGGATGCCTGCGCCTACAGAGGGACCATGGATGGCTTACGCTGCACCACCCACAGCTCCAACCACACACCCCATATTCATACATATGTGGATGACACCAAGATCTAGAGAGCCTTTCGCTCAATATCTGACTACGCCTATATTTAAACCGATCTAGCTCGGATATTTGAATATGTAGAACTGACCGGCTTTCCTGTACCCCACAAAATGCCGCTTGTTTGCTTGCGCTGCGCAATAACTTCAGCTACGCATATCAATTGAGTTGGAAGTTTTTACAGCAAGTAATCGGTGCAACTAACTTAAGAATCGTCCTTCAAGAAAGTTTAGGAAATTCGCTTCAAGTATTGAGAGCAGAAAAGGTGGCAAATTTGAACTCGTGATTTTAGAGGCGAGCAGCTGGACATTTAGTGGTTGTTATTATCCTTCTCATTAAATCGCATATTCGTTCCACCGCTGAGTATGCACTTCAGTCCTGGTGACCGTGGTTAAAAAGAGACATTATTCTTTTTGCGTATCCACAAAGAAGTGGTACCAAGTATGAATAGTGACTTTGTTCAAGTCATGAGTTTTATTCGGAACACCGATGAGTTAGATGGGTTATCATTAACCCACACCGCATTCTGACAGCCATTTAAATTAATGTTGGCCCCAGCACCCTACAAGCGGCGTGGAGTCCCAACCCCGTAACTAGTAACCCAACATCCCCGCATAAACTGTGGAAAGTTATTTCAATTCTATGAAATCTGTTCGTACTGGAATACATCATCAGTATTATGCACTTCAGCTGCAGGTGCAAAACACCTCAGCTATTGTGCCGCAATACAAAAGAACAGAAAAAAAGAACAGTGGCACGCCTGATGAGTCCCCAGTAACGGATGGACATCGTTCTAAAAAGCTAAGAGCCGTCGATCGTGCCGCAAGAAGTTATGTTATACCTAAAGAAAGCGAACGTCATTGGACGGGGAAGCTAAGCAGGAGGGGATGGATAAAAAAATTAACAGCACAAACGCCACTGGGGCCGGCTCCAAGCCACATCAGCAAGTGTGTCTAATCAAACGTGTTCACCGTCCTTAGGACTCCAGCCAGGCAGTCGGGATGCACCAACCGACGCCAACTTCGAAGTGAGGGTTTTCATCTCTCTCGACCGTCATCAATTGGCCTCCCCTCCTCTTCTTCCAACCGCACCCACAACGCGCAAACAATACACGTTGCGGACCTCGGTGTGCTGGTATGCGCAACACGTGGCCCAGTCATCGGAGCCTGCTGAGTGACATAATGGTGCTGAGCGATTCGCTCTTCCTGCACCAAATACGCGACGTCGAACACGCTCATTGCTCACGCAGTGATGCCACCAGATAGGAGCTAAGCTTCGAAGGCAGCGACGATCGAATGTGACGAGCCTCTTCATATCTGTCGACCTGATGGGCCAGGTTTCACAATCATATAGGAGAGTTGAACGGACGGCTACGTTATAAACCCTGCCCTTCAGAGCGACAGTAATGTCGCGTCTGCGCCACAGGTGGCGTTGATTGGCAAAAGCACCTCGAGCTTTTGCTATACGGTTCGTAACCTCATCTTTGATCCCTCGGGTGCTAATATAGCTGCCCAGGTACTTGAATTCCTGAACGACTTCCAGAAGATCACCACCAAGCGTTAGCGCAGGGTAGGTACTTGCCAATCTTGGAGAAGGACTTTGCATTTCGACGGAGCAAAGCATAGCCCAAAACCACTGACAACCAGTGCTAATCGGTCCAGTGCTGCTTGGCATGTTTGGGAGATGTCACAGATTACAGCAATATCGTCCGTGTAGTCTAAGTCAATAATTCGCTAACCAGGAACTAGCTCTACACCTTCTAGGTCGTGTCCAGCGAAAGCTGTTTCCATGACTTCATCAATAGCGAAGTTGAAGTGGAAAGGTGACAGCGGACAACCTTGTCTCACATCGCTGGTGATACTGAAGGATGGCGACAGTTTGTTATAAATCCTCACTCTGCCTCAACTATATGCGTATAGCGCTTGATAATGTTTATATATTTATCAGACACACCGTTTCTCAGCAGACAGTCCCAAAGGATACATTGATCAACTGAGTCGAAGGTTTCTTTTAGGTCAAAAGCACGACAACAGTGGGTCGCCAGTAAAAATTGTGGTGCTTCAACAACTGTCGCAAATTGAAGATGTGGTCCATTCGGTCCACGACCTCGACGAAATCCGGTTTGCTCTTCACAAATCTGGCTTTCATGAGTAGCAGTCAGTCGGTGGAGCAAACAGAGGCAAGCAATTTAGAGGCGATTTAAAGCAGACTGATTCCTCTATGATGGCCGCATTCCGAACGGGAGCTTCCCTTGAAAATTGGGACAATGACAGAGCGGTTCCAGTCAGTCGGGACAGTCTCCTGCTCCCAAGGTTTTATTAGCAACTCGTGTAAATCATCTACTAGAGCAGGCCCTCCGAATTTGAAGAGGGCTGGGGGAAATCTATCTGCCGCTGCGGCCTTATGCAATTTCAACCGCCTGATCTCAAGTTCGACTTCTGCGCGTGACGGCGGATCCAAAGAGACGGCCCAAGGAGAAGGGCGCTCAATGCCCGAAGAGGAAATCGATAACTCAGGCTGCAAATTGCAAGAAGGGGAGAAGAAGACGGGAAGACTTGAGCAGTAGCATCCATACCCCTATCCACCCTGCTAAATGCAGCAGATACGGTGTCTTTGATTATATTCTGTGAAGTCCAGTTCATCAAGGATTTATTAGAGGAAGGATTCATGGTATTGCGTGGGCAGAATACTGTCAGGTTGCCCAAGCTTTGACAGGAGAACGATTAGGGTTCTCAATCAAAGCCTTTCGTTCGAAAACCTTACCGCAATTCAGTGGGGTTTTGGCACTGAACTACAGAGAACCTCTTTTATGGAGCAAGGAGCCATCTTCATTCCAACCCGCAACCAGGAGGACCAGGAGGTTGAGTTTGTCTGGCCTCTAACCATTGACAAATCTGGTATGAGTGGCTCTGAATGTGCAAAAATGCACCACCCAGCATAGCTCAATGGATCACTGAGGCACGCAAACCATCGCACCACGGTAAGGTCCAGCCTCGTCACTAGCACAGATAAGGAAAGTATTTTGAAATCCAACTATTTAACTTTTATTTAAGTGAGATATGCCTCAATACAGTGTGAAGACTGATAGTTCACGCTTTTCGACGAAACCTTTTATTTTTCCGTTGGCATTTATCGTTCTGCGAGTCATCTAAAGGTAATGGTATTTATCACATATTTCACAACTAAAAAACTGACGTAGTGTTTTTGCCTACTCATGAAATGCTGAAAGAGGTTAGTGGGGTTGTTTTACTTCAAATTCAGTGCTGGTGCATTTTCACTTGGCGAACGGAAACGCAGAGACAACTACTCGATGAAATGTTTATTTCTAATTCGATGCACAGTGGCGTTGATTTTATTTTAATGAGTTAACTAAACTTCAAAGCTCCAATATTCCGCCATCTCTGAGGAAGAGCGATGGCAACAAGAATGGTCACAAAACATGATGCTAGATCGCTTAAGTAAATTAGCACTCTAGCTTCCACAAACAGAACATACGGAAAGCATTGTGCTACGTATGCGGAAGCTGTGATATTGCATTGTTTATTGGTTCAGTGGGGACTTACTGACTGGTGAACAAAACCGCTAGGCGCCTTACACGCATCTAAACTGACGACAGAACAATGTTAATTTTATGAAGTAGATGATCAATATTTGACACAGAGTAATTTGTTCTTATCGTATGCTGTCGAACAGAAGTATCTGACCACTTTATTGTCGTTGGATAACAGCACATAGTAGGCTGTTGCGATTCGTTGGACTAAATAACAGGAAGCTGTACAAAATTCCCTTCGAAAATAACAACTTTATTGTTACCCATTATGCACATTTAACTGTTCTATCGGTAACTAATCCCTAGGTATAACGTTCCGGCTGTGCTTTGAACCAGCCACCCCGTGGCTGCTAATTCAACTCGGCAATTACAGGAATGCACGTGGCCCATTGCATGCACATCACGCGGAATCCAATTCTATACATGAATACATGTTTGTAACGGAGAGATAGCTTATAAATTGTGTAAAAGCAAATACTTGATGAGCAGAGTAGGACACTCAGGTTGAAAATTACAAGCTGAATACAACGTCGATGAAAGTACAAACAAATGTTATGGCGCACCGGGAGGTTTACAGCAGCGTGTATGTGAGCATTCCTGCCTGGAGTTTAAGGGGAGTCCGGTACTGTCCACTGTTTGCTCTACACTAATACCGTCATTTGATGGTCACTTGCTACATCAGGTTGCGTACGCGTGTCGGCGCGTCCTCAAACCGTCTTTTGAGTAGAGATAACGCAGGAGCAACTATTAAATGCGGTGGGAGGGTGTTCCAGCGCTCACGAGGGATAAAACGTTTCGTCGACACTTCCGTCGGCTATACTGTGTGGACAGCCTAAACGAATGGCTCGCAGAATATGAAAGGACGGGGGCAAGGGTAACTGGGATCTTTGAAGATCTGATACCCCGTTATGCGAACATCCTGTAGGCAACGATAACGTCCGCCCTACACCTTCAGATTTCTCAATTTGAGCTGGCAAGGAAGGTGGGACAAATCTTTGAGGTTCTTAGCTACTCTGTTTTACGCAGTCTGAAACACGGTGAAGTAAGCCTCTGATAAGGCTGCTACACTTTAGTCGGCTTGATTCTTCGTTGTGCCACAGTAGTGTTCGCAACTACTACACTTTCCATGGTTGATCAATTTTTTCACCTTACATAAATCCACTGTGCGAGTCAGTATGTTTCACACCCTGTAGCTACCCAGAAAAGAAACAGAAACTGTTCACAGCTGTTCCATTGAGAGTTATGTCTACTCATTCGCGTTCCAAACGCACTGGTGTACCCCGAAGTGTGTACTCGGATCTGCAACGAATAAACTCTAAGCTATTTAACTTGAGCCAGTCCTGTATTTTAAAATATTGCTCAAATGTTACGGGCCTACCATTACATTTAGATTTACAATTGTTGAATCTCCGGTGTAAACAAATTGCACACGATGGTACCATGACGTTGGTCATTTAACCTGTGGCAGCTGAGACACTAGCGGTGATATTTAAAATTCACAAATCAGCAATAGTTGCGCCTGTTAAAACGCTCGTGCATTAAAACGTAATAATGGAGGTATCGGCTTCGGTATCGTTCATCTCTCGGGTTACTTGCACTTTTCCCTTCCCAGGAATTCCAGAATGATGTTCCAATGACAAAAATATGAGTGGGCACAAAACTAAAGGTGATTATTTAATATGCCAGAAGTC
>OX104068.1:62631416-62672417 GCA_944474145.2 Dicrocoelium dendriticum
AATTGGTGTTCTAGGCGGTCCTTCCGAAGTAATGGGATAATACTAGAAAGACACGGAACCGTTTTGCCATAATCCTTATTTGATGCATGGGAGAAAGCGACGGTTGGGCAGTTGCAGCCATTTTCGTGTACTTGCGCGTACCAACCAATCTATTGCTTAGCAGGTCTACCGGTGGACACTGCCAATAAGAGGCAATGTATATGACGTGGTAACTGATAGGTGCGCAAGATGTTTGTACGCTGCTAGGACTTAAGGGTGGCATGAGATGTCTCCTGCAGCTGTGCTTTGAGCTGGTCGGCGGACGTTTACTCTTTTCATCAAATGGCAGTCCAGGTAGCCGGAATTCTTCGGATGGCTGGATCGAGGGAGTCTGGAAAGCGGTAAAGGGAATAAGCGCATTGTTCAAAACAGGTAGATTTCTTTTTCTGTCGAAGGTGATACCCAGTATTCGCGATTTCCTGTGCTGTATTGACAATCCAAGCTGCTGTCTATCCTCCTTAAATCGATCCTGGCGTTCGATTACGGATTCTCTGTCACGAACAAATAGTAGCTCATCTGCATAAACGATATAATCGATTGGACCTGCTTGGGAAATCCACTATCAGACGGTGTCATGATGAAGAGCAAGTGAGAAAGTGGATCTCTCTGGGTGAGTCCTCAGACTGTTGACAATTGAGATTCAGGAGGCATAGTATGACGTTAGGTAACGTAGAAGAAAAATGGCGGCACCAAACCAGGGCTGCCACAAAGCAGCGAAACATGGTAGATGGAATCAAAGGCTTTTGAAATGGATAAATGAATATCATTCAAGTGTGAATATCTTGGGGTGAAGTGTAATATGCTGGGGACCTCAAAGTACGCATATTTACGAAGTAAACCAAATTGAAGACAGTCAACCGGAAATGTAGGAATCCAGTGAACGAATAAAATTCCGTGCAGAAGACGAATAAAGACTGAAGTCACGGAAACTGGGCAAATGTCTTCAGGGCGGGTAGGTTTAGGAAGTTTTGGAACAATCGTTCCTCGGGCCTCGTTTATGGGAATAAGGTAAGGGGACAGGCTAATATGCAATTTAGAAATAACGTAGTGAATCGTGGTTTGATTCGATTGACTTACTTGTGTGTGCCACTGTCTACCCTGGGCGCGGATCCATCTATGGTTCGTGCTGCAGAACTCATTTCCTCCATCTTGGTTGGTTTTACGAGATTCCAGTTAACATTCGTATGGCACGCTGTTATCAGGTATGTTTTGTTGTGACAGCACATCCTACTAGAAGTCGTTGAAGCCCGTGACCACCTCTACATGCGAAACGAATGCATTCTTCAGGCGACCATTGAGTACTGTCGCTGCAGCGTCTGCCCTTCTCGGATGATAGTGGCGTTGTATGAGGCCGTCGTTGACGACTTTTGGAGATTGGGTGCCGGTTGTCTGCGCCTACCGGGCCGCCACACTTGAAAGAACAGGCTTGAGCGCACTCTTTCCATGCCGTTACTAAATGTTGTGCTAGCGTGCTCCGTTTGCAGGTCTTCGATAATTGTTCGCAAGGTAACTGTACGGTTTTCAATTTGTGATGTGCGTTGGACCAGTGTTTCTTTCGCTTCGCCTGAAGACGAAATGCAGCCTGGTCGCCTGTGGTCTCTGTCTTTATGTACCAGGTATTTTTATCGGCCTTTTCGTCGCGGTCGATATATGATTCATCCATGTTGCTTTGTGGGGTTATTTCGTATGAGGCGATGGAGGATAATAATAGACTGTGCGCTGCAGCTTCGGGATGTCGCTAGCCTATGTCATATGTGCTGGCATTCAGGATGAGTACAGAGTCGACTGATGGTCACTCTGATGAGAACTGCGCCACAAGCGGGGTGGAATCACATCTGTGTGGTTCAAATCGGGTGGTGGGTGGACCTCTTCGGCCAGAAGGGAATTTGGCACTGATTGAGAAGAGTGATGGTGAAGCGGCGTGCATAACTGCGATAGCTGAGCAGCTCCTGTTATGTTCTAACTAAAATTTTGGACTCGTTTCTTAATGCATTCATTTGACCAACTGGGAACTAGAATGCGGAGCTAACTGAACATCTGTGGAACATTGGCACAGGCCTGAAGTGCCTCGTCCTCCAGCGCAAACCAATTGCACTGGTGGTTGAATAGAGGCGCTAGGCCCTTCGCGTTGTAAGCAACCAGATGAGATTGACGGCGGCGACAAGACAAACCACGCTTGTTTTTAAACGTTTGGCTGCATGTTGAACATCTAAACTCCGTCTAATTGAGCCGACAGTATCAGCCAAAATTCCCGTTACACTGCGCTGTCTGTATGACAGGTGTCGACCTAAGCCTACGCTTGTGGAAAAAGAGCGCGTGCATAAGTCACAGCAATGCAGGCGTACAGTGTTGGTCGCCGAGTCTAATATATTGGCTTCCTTTGTCTTTTTGCTGTTAATCAGATGGCATGAACGGCTGGTGAATCGGTGCAGCCGTTGCTATCATGATATTGATCTGGGCGCTTGCCTGCTATATCAATACATTTGAGGTAGCTTGATACTCAAGAAAACTGTGCGATGAATGAAATGGTGTGTGGGGCGTGATGTGCGAGCAATTCTGATGGCTGAGCTACGCATCAGCAGATTTCGAGCAGTTCGTGAGTGTTGAAAAAGGGCGAGCATGCCTTCTGTCCAGGCAATCCAGGACAGGAGGCGCAATGAGACAGACCGAGACCTTGGCAGCTGGCTATTCATACGTCCGAATCCACGACTGGAGTAACAAGCGGGAGGGGATTATGGGGTTGGGTTTCTACTTACAGGGTATGGTGTCTCAGTGCAATGTTAAGATCGGAAGATATCGTAGAGGGCATGTAATCACAGTCTGGGGAGTCGCCTGCCGAAACAGTACGCTATGCGGAAGAGTCCTCTGTCGTTGTTGATGAGATGCCGTCTCTCTGTGAAGCCCGTTAGACGTTCATCTTGTTTGGCTGTGGTAGTTTGGTCTACTTGAGATGCTGCGACCTCCTATTAACTTGCGTCCTCCTCGGCAAATATCAGTGAAAGCAGATCAGCAGATTCTTCAGCGCTCTCTCACCGACCTGCAGCTCGTCGGTTAACCACATTAATTTGGCATCTTCTTCGATGTCAATGAGGCTGGACCTTCTCGTGTTGCGAATGTTTGCGTGCCTCAGCGATCCATTGAGCTACGTTGGGTGATGCTTTTTGCATCTTCAGAGCCACTCATACCAGATTGGTCAATGGTTAGAGTCCAGACAAACTCAGTCTCCTGGTTCTGCAACTTGTGAGTCGGAATGAGGGCGGCTCCTTATTCCTTAAATCGGACTCCTTGTAGTCCACTACCTTGCGGTCAGGTTTTCGAACCAAATGCTCTGGTTGAGAACCCTAATCCTTCACCTGTCTAGGCCTGTACAACCTGAAAGTATCATGCCAACGCGATACTATGAATCTTTCTTCAAACTATTTCTTGATGCTCTGGCCCGCAGCGGAGGATAACCGACGGCGCCCTATCTGCTGCATTGAGCAGGATGAATAGTGGGTCGGGTGCTACTTCACAAACCTTTCCCTCTTCTTATTCCCCCTCTTACACTTTTTAACCCTTATCATCCCGTTTCAACTTCACTTTTATCCCCCACCTTTTCAACCCCCAATTATTGGCCTTCCTCATGCTTTGATAGGCGTTTATCTTCTAGTTTTAACTCACATACAAACGCGGAGCGTCCCTGTTGCCCTATCGACAAGCCCATGTCTAACCAAACGGTCAAGCCAGGTTCATTGGCTTCTATTTGGAGCCCCCGAGCCTCCCTCAGTTTGGCATGCCTTGGGGTACGCACATTGTTGCAGATCGGGAAACAGGTATCACTTGCCCGAACATTAGAGACTCTTTTGATCTATATCTATTGCCTATGAGAAACTCGCTTACAAGACTCGAGCTCTGTCCTCACTCTGCGATCACCTTCAAGTGACACTAGCAGTGCTACCTTATTGCGCCTATCCGGAGACGATGCAGCTTCGAGTACTGGCCAAGTCGGTGTTGGTATTGCCCTGAGTCCCCGTGCTGAAGCTGTACTATTTAATTGGATCCCAGTCAGTAGACGGATGTGTGCGGTCCGACTAGCTGGCTCGTTCAATGCTTCGAAGTCGCGCGTGGCTAATAGGTGTCTATTTGTTATCGCTGCCTGCGCCATCACAAACTGTAGCGAAGACTCGTTACAGCACGACTTCTATCGTCAACTGAACGAGCTCCTTCGCCACAGAAGAAGCACGGACACTGTGTTGTTGGCTGGGGATCTGAACTATCAAGTTGTGCATTCGTCCACTGATAAGCTGTATCTTTGCGGCCAACATGATGTGGGCTCAAACATCTTACCTATGGATCGCAATATTCCATAAATAATGCCTAGTAATTTCTACAAAGCTACAAATATGATGATGAAACAATGATTTCTTTCGATGTGACTGCCTTCTTTACGCCTGTAAACTTACAAATGGCAACACCAGTCATCACAGAACGCCTGAACAACAGTGAACAAGCAATCGGGAACATGACGACCAAAAATGTATGCAAGCTACTCCATTTGTGTCTGTCAACCTACTTCTCTTTCAACGGGAAGATCTACGACCGATTGAAAGGCGCTCCAAATGGAATCAACTTTATCAGAACTCGTCGCGGAGATGGTAATGCAGAAATTGGGGGACTATGTATTCCCACTCATTAATCCGAAACTGTGGGTCCGATATGTTGACGACACTTTTGGGATCATCAAACGCAGTCAAGTTACAGTCGCACAGCAGCTATTGAACAACGCCATTGAAGAGATCCGATTTACGATGGAAATGAAGAATGAAAAGCAACTGTCTTTCCTGGATGTATTAGTAACCAGAACCATGTAAGCGAGGCTACAAACATCACTTTACAGAAAATGGACACATACGCACCAACTATAACAGCAACCACCCGAAATGCCACAAAGTAAGCTGTGTGCGGACACTATTTGGTAAAGTGCAAACACTGCAGTACCCCGGAGGCAGAGCAACAAGAAGAGAAGCATCTATTTAAATGTTTCCAACTCAAATAATATCTGCGAAGCTTCATCCGAAGGTGTCTGCACCACAAACCAAACAGACAGTCTACACTAACGACGGAGAGAAGCGTTGTTTTGCCTGATATGAAGAACGTACCCGTAATGGCTGCAAAACTATTCAAACAACATCACCTCATAGCAGCACACAAACCAACTGCCAGGTTGAGGAAAAATGTCAAAACCGAAAGCAAAACTGGAAGCTCATGCGCAACGTAATATTGTATATAGACTACGTCGTAGAAATTGCGAAAAGGACTATGTTGGCCAAACAGGTAGAAAATTAGCAACAAAGACACTATGCATCATCGCTAGTCTCAACGCACGTGGACGAAAAAGAACACAGCTTCGATTGGGTCAAAACATAAGTCCTAGTACAAGGCGGAACAAGAAGGGAAAGGGACTTCCTGGAAGCGTGGTTCTCAGCAGAAGACTCAATTAACGTGCATATCGACATTGACCCAGTTTATCAGCCCCTCCGACGAAAAGAACTTAGAGAAATTACGAGACGCTGCTTGAATAGGAACAACCCGAGCGACGACTTCCACCACGGTGAAATAGGTAGAGATCACGGAGCGCAGATCGAAGCCGTCACTTTCGAAAAGTCACCTGCACGCCAATCATGGATCGACAATTTAATCAGCTAGATTACACTCCACCTCTCAACACACTGATAATGCCACCTCGCATAGTAGTGAAACGTTTGCAAACGAATTTCCAAGCTCGACGAACGAATGAGCAATTTAATGGTGTAGGCTCCCGTAATGATAACGCTGAGCGGTTACTTCATTGATGTGAAGACGCACTTATTTCTTGCCAGCACTGACTTCCGACGCAGCACTCGCTGGATGATGACATGGCGCCCACAAGCCTCGAACCAGCCATTGACGCATATCGATCACATCGCGATCAATTATCGCTGGGGAGGCTGCGTCCAAAACTGTCGCTCGATTTGGAGCAC
This sequence comes from Dicrocoelium dendriticum, assembly GCA_944474145.2. Classification (NCBI taxonomy): domain Eukaryota; kingdom Metazoa; phylum Platyhelminthes; class Trematoda; order Plagiorchiida; family Dicrocoeliidae; genus Dicrocoelium; species Dicrocoelium dendriticum. The sequence goes on from OX104068.1 coordinate 62,637,455, forward strand.
ATGTGTGGACACTGACCATGCACTTGTAGGTGCTGATCTGGGAGTGCGTTTCGGCGGACACCCTCCACGACCCTGTGAGCACATAAACACTGACAACTGACGAAGTCAGATATTCTGAATACGTATCGAAGTACCCTGGCATTCTGGTTAAGGGCTCACTGAATACAGTTGCAGTTCACGAGTCGAATGATCACCAGACCTTACTGGCAGCAACCAAATTCTCATGTGATAAATCCATTAGCCAATATGACCATTGGGTCTTTACGCAGTCTCTGGTACTTATCGATGCTCGTCGGCACATTCCGGCTGGAAGCGAACACAACGAGCCTTGCAAAGACCTGATGGCAAAACTTCATACTAGCCTGGAGAGACCGTCAATTCTGGTGATTTCGTGATTTAGAGATGGAAGTGCCCTTGCTAACCATCATAAGTTATTCCGGCTGAAACGGGAAACGGGCAACAAGGGACCTAGTGTTAGTGAAACAATTTATGACAAAGGTGGACAGCTTATCCAGAGCTTGTCTAAACGCCTGCAAGGTTAGATTAAGCATTTTTTAAAATTTAATCGTCTGAAATTTTTTGATTCCTCACCGGCTTGTGAACGCCCTGCTCCGTGGGCTGTTCCTTTGGTTCCGCTCTCTCGCTCAGAAGTCCAACGTGAAATCTAACTCTTGAGATTTACTAAAGCTACAGTAACAGATGATCATCATCCAGCACTCTTCGAATTCGGTGGCCGTGCTTTGGTTGCTGCTTTAAATAAATTACTAATGAAACTGTGTGAGCAGGAAACTGTCCCAACCGACTGGTGCCGCTTCGTTATTGTACTGATCTTCAAAGGAGGTTTGCGTTCAGAATGTGGCATCCATTGATGAATCAGTCTGATCCCCATCGCCTCCAAATTGCTTGCCTCTGTACGCCTTCACAGACTGACTGTCGGATGTGAAAGCCAGATTCGTGAGGAGCCAATCGGGTTTCTTCGAGGTCGGGGCCGCTTTGATCACATCTTCACTTTGCATCAGTTGTTGGTGCACCGTCACCTATATTGACGGCCCACCGTTGTCTTGTTCCTCGACATCAAAGGCACCTTATATTCGATGGGTCGATGTTCCCTTTCGGACTGTCTGCTAAGGTAATGTGTGCCAGAGAAATATGTTAAATGTTATCCGAGCAATTTATGCAGGTAGCTCCGGCGCAGTGATTGCTTACGGCAAGCTGTCACCGTCCTTCACTATCTCCAGCAGTGTAAGACAAGGACGCCCGCTGTCACCTTTTTGATTCAACTTTGTTAGTTACGAGGTCATGGAGATCATGTTCACAGGACACAACTTAGGTGTGGCTTTTCTGCCAGGTGAAAGACTGCTTGACTTGTGGAGTATGCTGACGACATCGCCCTCATATTTGTCGGCTCCCAAACGTGCCGAGAGGCACTGGACAGGTTAGCACTGGTTCTCCGCCGTTTTGGATTTTGCTTTGCACCCTCGAAGTGCAAACCTTTTCTCCAAGGTTGGCAGGGACCGCCTCCTGGTCTGACCCTAAGTGGGGATCAGCTAGAACTCGTTGAGATTCAAGTTCCTAGGCAGTTGCATCAGCTCCGTTGGAATTGAAGAGAGGTCACAAACCGTATAGAAAAAGCACGAGACGCTTCTGCTAACCTTCTTCAACTATAGCGCTGGCGCAACATCTCTCGCTCCTTGAAGGGTAGAGTGTACAATGCAGCCGTACGTTTGACCCTGCTGTATGGTTGTGAAACCTGGCTCATTGGATGGACAGAGGCTCATTACGTTCGACCACCAGTGCCTTTGCAGTTTAACTCATATCTGGTGGGAACACCGTGTGGGCAATGAGCATGTTCGACGCCTTGTTTATGTCAATGGAAGTGCGAGTGAACCGCTTAGCCCCGTTATATCACACACTACGCTCCGATGGCTGAGCCACCTGTTGCGCATGTCAGCACACGGACTTTCGCGATGTGTGTGATGTGGATGAAAGAAGAGGACGGGTGACCAAGCGATGACTTGGTCAAGAGGAATGAAGGCCCTTACTTCGAAGTTGGCATCAGTTGGAGCGTCTCGGCTCTATGGTTGGGGTCCGGCAGATGGTGGACAATTTTGGTTGGATACACTTGTTGACATGGCAAGGAGCCGACCTTAGTAGCGTTTGTGTTATGAGTTTCGTTGTCTCTTTCCCAACCTGCCTAGCCTCCTCCTCCAATCACGATCTCATTTATTAGGCATAAGTAACTCTTCTAGCGGCACAATAGTCGGCTGTTAGCTCTCCGGAATGATGTCCATCCGTTACTGGAGACTCTAACGACTGCCACTTTTATGTTCTTTCTTTCTTTTATTGCGGCACCATAGCTAAGGTGTTTTCCACCTTTAACTAATATGTATAATGATGATTACGATGTCATGAGGGCACGGTCGTCTTCGGTGTGTGTCCGTTGGTAGTGCATTGTCAGCACTCTCGCTGAAATTATCTGCTGCAGACAAAGCAAACAGTAGATTCCGGTTCTTGGGACTGGCGTTTGTCTAGGGGAGTTACTATGTAATATCCCATGTGGCAAACCAGTCCAGCCGGAGAGACATAGGAAGCACGGCAGAGTATGCATGTGTACAGAGTGGATGCTGTTTTGGCAGTGATTAGACTGGAGGTACAGTGCAAGTGAGTGGGTGGAGATAGTTCTGGGCAGAATCCATGTTAAAGGTCCTTGACTGAGAAACACGAGTGACCATGGAGCTCTGGCAGCATGCATGAAAAAAATGCGATGCTGATGGATATAAGTGAATAGCAACTTCGTATTCCCTGTTAAAAATCCTATAATGTGCTAAATGAAAGCAACTATAGAGTTTAGCAAACATACAAGACGACAGTGGCAGGGGTGTGCAGTTAAATAAGAGAACAGCAAATAAAAAAGAACGAGGAATGCTTAAAAGCATCGGAGCCATAAATTCAACTAAGCAATTCAAACAAGTTAGAGTGAAAGACGTGACAGCAGATAATTAATTGCAGCAAATATCTTTGGTAAATAAAAGGTGTTTCCACGGGTTAGTAGAGACCAATAGGTCAATAATTTCCCCGTTAAAAGGCAACTACTTGTCTGCGTATTGTAATATAATCATTTTGAAACACAGAAACGGAACCCTAGGCAAAAGAAGCGGGCAAAGTTGGTAATAAGTCATACAGCTGTCAAGCAACCGGCAAAACTAATAGATGCAATCCACACAAGGCTTAAAAATGACCCCTCCAATCATTATAGTCATAACTCAAAGGCAGGTATGCTTCTCCAGTTGTTTGGCTATATCTAAAACAGCAGCCCGGCGTTGTCATGCTGTGGTCCACAGCTTGGTCGGTTCTGAAAGGTAGTGATAAAATGCGTTGAACATGTGTCTCTTCTAAGTGGTTAGACAGTTTTAGAGTGGAGTCGGTGTTAGAATGTGGTCAGGGTTGCATTTTTTCTGCGACAGAACTTTGCTCTTTTTCTTGCAGACCCGTGTCATGCAAAGTAATACAGTATGATGAATGGACACCATGTGTTTGACACTATTCGGAATAAAGCAAACACGAAACCTTGGAGGCACTGCACATACTTGAATGGATTTTTAATCAGAATGATTGGTTTGTGTGCAAACCTGGAGGGCCTAAAGGGCGTTGTTTATTTCCCTCACATAGGTGACACAACTGTTCTGTCGTTTAAACAAGGTCATGGTGTCATTTTTTATCTGTGCTTGCTGTGTACATTTTCTCACAATGCCAACTTTCATCCATACGTGTTTGGGTAAAGATTTCCACACACTTATCTCCCGTTGCGAAGGTGAACTGCGCTCAAGTAGCTTGGGAGCTGAACTAAGTGCCTGAAAAGCGTTAGAATCAGTCTTGCTCATTCGTCCCGAATCAGCGGCTGTTGGATGTACTCTCCGCTGCTTCTACTCCCTGAGGTGATTGCCAAAGTACCTAGGTGAACTCACGATAGTAATTGGAACTCTACCTATACCTTCGATTAAGTACTCTACAATTAATGCAGATAGTCAGTGCTTGTGAACAACCGATGTTCGGTGTGACACCAGTTTCTTCGTATTCTAGCGTTCTGATCTGATTGGTCCGGAGATCGTTTATCTAACATGCTATTGTTCACCTTTGTATTACCAACCCGCGTGGCATTAATGTAATTCTCTGCCCAAAGAGCCCAATAATTATCTCCCCTATTTATGACGCAGTTTTTCACATCGATACATTCCATTCTTACTTGTTCTCTTTTCTTTCCATGGACGCTACCGTATGTCCAAAACTGACCACTGAGTTACTCAAATGAGGTAGACAGATTGGCGCCCGATACAAGCATAGGATGGAGACCTGATACGAATCACTGCGAAGTTATAATTCATTTTTATTTTTTGCTTTCTACCTCCGTAGAACAAACCAGAAACCTCGCAGGCCACACTGCTGATCCACTCTTTATACAAAAGATTGCATTCATCAGCTTGAATCATCATGCGGCAATTGAGCGATTGGATACAATTCGGGCGTTTCATTTTGGCTCTCACTTGTTGGTCGAAGTAAGTTGACCACTTTCGGGAAGGATGTTCATGATTGTTGCTTATCTTCCAATGCCGTTACTTTAGAGCAGCACATACTTATCCTTCCTTTCTTCTCCTAGGGACGCGTCTAGTGGGCTGACACAGTCAACCAACTACCAATCACAACTTGTCTCTGCATCAGTTGACTTCGTGTTAGATACCATTCCCATGCCACATTGCGATAATTTGTATCGTCAACATGATATACTGTGACTCATCCGGACAAAAAACCTAGGGAATCGATAAGGTCAAGCATTGCCCGCTCTGAACACTGCACCGTTTTTGTGCTGGTTGGCACTCGTTACGTGATGGCAGAACGGCCACTCCAGCGTGGACCGCACAGCCTGTCGACCGAAGCCTTTACACCTCTGTCACAAAGCCACAGACATTGGTAAATGGCTCACTGCGGCTTCAAAATAAATTTCACAAACGATGTAGGGTACTGTTACTTTATTGGGGTACGGTAATTGACCCGTTTTGACACTGACGATCGTTTAAGTTTGCCTACTACCATGACTGTGTGGCTAGATGATTCCCGTTTAACATGTATCGCAAGTGTGGCCTTTCACTTTTGAATAGCGATTGTATGCGGTTTATCACCAGCCTTATAGATGTGACGTCCATCTCACAACCGATTGCGATGTAAGTAGCTGACCTTCTAAACTTCTCTGCCCGCGCTAGAGTTCACTCCTACCAAAACCATCGCAGCTCATTTAAACGAAACATTGGTAGCTTGGTTAGGTGTGCAGTTGTATCGTCGTTCACTGAGCTGTGAAGTTGGGTTGCAACCTTTTCGAATCCAGTCGATGTGACGTCATCAGTGCTAGATGTTTTGTAGCGGAAGTTGATGGAACTTAAATCTGGATTTGTGATTACTCTGAAGTACAATTCATGTTTCCACGAACGAGCTGAAGCGTTCAGGTCGGTCATCAGGCTAATTTACTCATTTTTATAATTTCTCTTTACTGATTGGAGAATGATAAGGGTGGGGATCTTGGACTGTTTTTCAGTCCATGACTTGGACTTCACCAATGCATGCTCCTCACATTGCGAGCTCGGTGCTCTGTTCACCAGCACAAGTGAGGAAACACATACGCCACTCTTGAATCAAGAGTGAAACGGGTTGAATACCTTGTTGTTCCTCCGCCAGTCATCAACTGTTGTCAATTTGCTGCACACCTCAACTTTCCTCCCGCTTACTTTGAACTTTTATCGCTGACAGTTGAGGGACACTTGCATTGAGCTTAGGTTTTGTGTCCGCACAAACTAAACCATTTTCGGGCTGTTTTTCTCTTCCTTACTTTGTGTGGGGTTGTGTCAGCTAGGCTATTGCTTCTTTTCTAATTACATGGTTTAAGTCTACTTATCCATATACACATCGTATCTGACTGATTACGACTGCTCTGGAACTTGGGATTATACCCCATGACAGTTCCAGTGTTGCGGAATTGGCTACCACAGCTCCGGTTGGTTACCGTCGAGTATTCAAATAAGGGCCCGTATTAGGTGGGTAATTGGTTCTGCTAATGGGCCCTAGTGGATGATGGAGATGTGATGCTGGAATGGTTTTTCTAAAACTTCCACTCGATTCAACTTCTCGCAAGCTGTCACTCAGTAATTAGACTAGCCTGCTGAAGTGTACTTGCATCTAGGGGTACTCTGAAAGGACTCATCCCCGAATGACTTTTCTTTGATTCTTTTCAAAGATGGTAAGTCTATTGAAACAAATAAATGAAAAAAACAGTGGGATGATGAGTACTGCGAGATGATCGAATTTGATGCTTTCTACTCACTTGCGACCTGTTAACCTATTTTACGTTCACGTGAATACATTACTCATTTTGAAATCCGTTTGAAGGGTACTTAGGTAGAGATAAGCTGACAGATCATCGAGTTGGGGACTTTAGAGGGACGATTGATAGCTTTGGTACACACAGAGTAGTGTGTTGGTGGTTAAGACCCAGAGTGCCGACAAAAATAAGTACTCTAGGGTTTCATTTTGCTTGGCAACCTTAAACTCCGTGTCGTGATCAATCTGATAACCCATCCGTAGTAAGCGTCTAGTGATAGACAAAGTCGACAGCTTTCGACTTATGCGTGCCCAGTGCCCTTTCTCCATGCTACTTGTTATCACCGGGCTCCACCTGTCAGTCAATAGGTCTGCTTACAGATCCAATCACTGTCCTGGCTCTGTCGATGCAGAATTCGGTGACCCTTGAACTGGTCGCATCATCCCTAGGATGAATTCTATCGTGTTCCGTTATAGCGTTTAATCAATCTGCTGGGTGAAATCAACCACATCATCGTTCTGTTCAAGTGGTCCTACTTTACTAGACCTTCACTGGAGGCGGTACATTGCAAATTTTACTGCATTCCGATTCACTCCCGATATTCATGGTGCTGTGTAACTTGGACTGCTACGTTAAAGCATCGATGTCAAGAAATCTGTAAAATCGACTTCGATTCGCATAGTGTATCTAACAACAACCTGATGGGAATGGTTCTGGATGGATCCGTTCTTTGTGCATTATTCACCTATTGCTCAAGCATAGCGCCGCTTTAGTCTTACTGTCTGGCTAAGAAAACGAAATTGAGTTAAGAAAAAGCGCAAGTCCTTACTTTTTGTTTTCACTAGGGTTGCATAGAATATGTCGCTTTTAAATCGCGTTGTTTCACATCCCGCGGTTGTGCACGTTTTCTGCTATGCGGATTACTAGGACTATTTTGGGACGTGAATTTCGGCTTAGCGATGATTACCAGGTATCGCAAACCATTTATGTTTTCTTGGTACTCAAATCTCGCTATCTGCCGTGCTTCCTCTGCCTCACGTTGCTGAACAACGATACACGGAGACTTGTGCCAACTGCCTCAAATTTCATTCGGTGGAAGCAACATCTAGGATGATTTTTCATCAATCAGATTTTGTGAAATGTAAATGATTCGGCGCGGGAGTGTGTTCAAGCGAGCTAGTTAGGCGAAAAATATGAGAGGGTTGTGTGGGATTTCTGTTTTCCGAAGGGTTTGTTGCAGTCGAACTCAGCCACCACAAATCCGGAAAAGCGCTAGGCGACTTTTTCATCCTTATGGTACTGGTCAGTAGAGAATATCCGGATACTGCTGCATCTGAACCAAAAAGGATTTCCTTACGTGTCAGCGATTCAAACCACTGAACCACAGTTGACGGCGCTGCATCGTTAGGACTGTTTACTGGCTGTGATACAGAGCTGCTCATCTTCCAATTTTATTCCTTACAATGATCGTACAGAGGATAGGACTGGCCTCCATATCCACGACTACCTTTGAAAACCGCCACCATTCAAAGTGGCCTGTAAGCTGCTAAGGCGATTACTGATTGTCATAGACTGTCAAGAGGTTTGTTGGGTTTTAACAAGGTTGTTGGCAGCCCAACTCTTTGGGTTTATCAACACACATCAAGGAATGCGTTAGATGACTGTTTCGTCCCATTAGGACTCACGAGTAGCGCGTCTCACAACTACTGCACTGACGAGGCCCAACAAATTGTGGTCAGCATGGTGCACCTGAATTAGCCGCCTGGCACCACTTGCTTCCGTGATAAATTTTCTGAACATGCTCTTATTTTTCCCCGGATACACGAACTTTTGGGGAAATCCTGATGATCATGTCGATGCACTATTCACAAGTTTCTGACAGCCCCACCAACGAATATGTGTAGTTGGATGTCAAAAATTGTCTTCATGATATGCAGTGTCCATTGTCATTTTAGAAACTTCCCATGTCACAGTGCTTTCGCTCAAGCTCTCGTCGTCTTGTCTCTGTTCTTGACAGACGCAATCTGCCTCTTGTTAGACCAGCCGGTTATCAGTTTTACTTTCATTCCGAACACTAGCCCCATTGGTCTTGCTGGTGGTGTTCCTCACAGCTGCTCACGTCAAGGTATTATCATTCTACCTATATCGATTGAGATACAAGTTTACTCAGTGGTGGCGACTCCATTTCGTCTGAAACTTGATGGAAGAATGGACCTGACAAGTTAACCAATCACGAAAGTCATAGTTCCCACGGATCACTTCTAGTCGCCATTAGAAGTGAAGTTTGACTACTCCACTGGCTGGCTTCTGACATTTTAAGCACTTTTCTTACATTAAACACACTGCTCCTTTATTTGCCTTCAGGGGGTTCGGAACAGCCTATCAGGATTCAATGATCTATAGTCATAACTTAAACCCCAACTGACCTCATTATTCGTTAGTGTCAGCGATGCTAGGTTTTAGCTAACGGAAGTCGATACATTATGACGGTTTCCTCAACATGACAAATCCCCGAACGCCTCATGCTCATCAGTCCATACAACTTTTGGCTACCCCCTACCGGAATGATCTGTTGCTTGTTAAATCTCCAGTTTTATCACGATATGACCGCGTTTGTTTTTACAAGTCCGACATTCCCACCTGAAACCTTTCAGGTGGATATTGTCCTCCCAATGTCCATGCCACTGAAGGAAGCGCACGATATTGGCGAGGGTCTACAGAACAAGCTGGAGAATGTGGATGGAGTCGAACGTGCCTTTGTCCATTTGGATTATGAATTTTCTCATCATCCGGAGAGCGAGCACAAATACGCCTAGTCCAGGAGCTGTACACGCCACATTGTTGCTGTTTCCGTTCTATTTTCTCGTCTTCTTCTATTTGTGCAGCAAGTTTCCATTCGTCTTTCGAGTAAACATCTCTTAATTTTTGTCATTATTGGTGCTCAACACCTTTCCCCCATCCCCAGCAGATATGGCCCAAATAATCGTAAACCATTCACCCAGATTACACTGAGATGGTTACGATGTTTTGCGCTATCCGTTCAAAAAAGAAACTTGCGTACATCGTTTACCACTGTGTATTTTTTCGATTTTTTATTTCTTCTTGGTCGACCGTATTTTCGCTCATTTTGCAGATCGAAGTTTTGTGAATTATCCTTCCTCAGTTTACATTACAAATGGTTTTCCATTGCTTGGTTCGGCTGTATCTTCGTTTTACAGCTTACTGTGATGACAGGTAGAAGCGGTTCTCGACCCTTTTCATCCTTTTTCGCCTTTGTGAATAAGAAGGGTATCGTTTCATCGTACTTCGTCGACCCCTCGAAAAGATTATGGCACACATCTTTCAGTGCATTTGTATAGAAAAACTGTTGAGTTAACACGGTTTTATTTCCATACACTGCTGTCAAGTTTTCGCTGTCCACCCAGTCATTTCTTTCATCTTCATATCAAGCAACTATGCGCAAACAATCGGTTCGCCAGCATGAGGAAACAGATGTAAGTAGTACTAGTAGTAATCTCAGCAGTCTAGCAACTAGACACAGATGTAAAGTTGCGGAACGAAGTCCCGCACCATCTTCTAATTGTAATTAGATGACAGTCTTCTTTTGGGGTTATAGAATCCAGGTTGTAGAACTTATAGTCGCCACTATCTTCCTGAATAACTATGTATATTAACCTCCTGTCGAGGCTGACCACGACAGCCACAACTGTTCTCGTTTAGTTTCCCCCGGTAATTTTAGCACACGTTTCGCTTCCTCCACTGTTGTCTACCGAGTTTTCAGTGAACTTGGCAAATCATTGGAAGAGAGGCTTACCATATTCATTCTGCAGATGACAGGCAACTCTCAACTAAACAGCTGCCAGCAAAATGTTATATGTGAAAGACTTATTTCCAGCTTCATTCAAATTCACTTAACTTCCGAACTACACACCAGGTCGAATGGCGTTTCAGACTATTCAATGTATTTAAATTATGTAAATTTGTGCAGATGTTATTCTTGAACTCTGTGATCAACACCTGTGTGCAATCACATGGCACTGCAGTCAAATGTTTTCCTGTGCTATCTCAAGTGGAGCCGTTGTGCTGAGCTAAGAAGTTATTTGTGATCAGCTGACACGGTGTGGTCAGTTCGCGGTTGGCCAATAAGACCATTTTCTTTTCAGGTTGTTTACCTTGGCTGCATGTGCCAAGAAATTTTTGTAGCTGGTTACATCGACCACTTCTTGTACAAAAATATTGACGATGTTGTGTTGGTAGTGTGGAGCGTATTTGTTCAAAAACTCCCATTGAATGAGACACGCACCTCCATCTATCTGCTTGCACTTGTGTGACTTATGTTGCATTGGGACTTTGTTTGTGCCATTCTCCACCATCTGCTCTGACTGAATCAGCCCTGAGGTTTGTGTTCATTAGAATTCTTTGGTCCTAATCCGTGCTGTTGTTTGGGACGACGCATGAGGAGATTTGTGGGTAGTTCCGGAATCCTTGCAAGGCTACTTGCCATCATCGCTAGTTGCACGATTAATACTTTACCAGCTGCTCTCTCTCATGTAGTCGTGAGTAGTAATCAAATAAGAAAAAAAACAAAGGTTGCTCGGTTTGGATCAGTCACTCACATTTCATCAACATCTCAAACACCACTGAGGCACAGTCTCCAGTAAAACACTTGATATTTCTCAGTTGATTTGACTTTGTGCCCTTAACCCACGCCAAACATTGGTCTCATCCCAAGATACAACTGGAACCAATGGCCTGTAGACTGCCAACCCTCGATTTAGTCCCAAACTACTCTGCCAATGCATTGACAAATGCTTGGAATCTATCGATAACTCGCTTTCAGAAAGGTTTGAAAACAACAGGTTGGTATATATTGTCGGCAATGTTTCGCTTTCGACACAAATGCTTCGTCTGGCCGAGTGAACCAGTCGATTAATCACGAAACTTGTTCGAACCTTTCAGCATTTGTTAGTATGCACAAAGTAACGTGTCTGCTCGTGAGATATCGTGGGTGTGTAGGTTTGCACGCATCAGCACACCGACAATAGTTAGAACTGTTTTCAAATCCTAACACACTGTAGTGGCGGTCACTGAAGGAAGCATCATTTAAAACCACTTTTGGATTCAAAATATAGATTGAGCTCGTTCGCACCGATGACTTGAACTGCATTCTTTTTCTTGACTGGCTGCGATTTTTGAAGTCGTTATGTTTCTCGTCACGCTGATAGTCATTCCGCATTCCTAATCCGTTACCTACGTGCCTTCCGGAGGTTTCAGTAGTCCATTCAACTTCCGAAGATTCAGGCTAGACGATACCGAACCTAGACAACCTTGCTCGAGTTCAACTCTGGTGTGAATACGACTAAGCTAGAGTATTATAGCGCTGTGCAATCGTGCAAGCGATCCATAATAAATGATGCGGAGAAAAGTGGGAGCTATGTGCTCACTTGGAGTCGTTGGTTCGACGAGATCTATAGCACAACTAAGATCAAGCCCACAGTTTGTAAACCAAATGGGATTAAGTCGTTATCGTACGTGACCCATACCTAAAACATTGTTCTGAGTTTCCACAATTTTTCCAGTGGCACTCGGTTGAATGCGTTTGGCTATCAGATGCGAACAAGGCAACTGGCTAGTACTAACTCTTATGCTTTTCCCAGGATTAGGGTAGCCAATTGAAACGGGCCAATCTGACACAAGCTGTGAGATCCAGTGCCGTTGTTGATCCACGAGCAATTGGCAAGTGTGGTAGTCAACCGCCCGCAAGTTGCTTCTTGCCTGTTCCACTGCAGCTTGCTGCGTTAATTGTTTGCTTCGTTGAGCCACTTACCCTTCATTTGGGAGAGATTGGATACCACCCAAAAAGTAACGCGTGCTTGCTCCTAGTTGCTTTGGTCTCATGCGTGCACAACATCGATGGCGAACAATGCAAGTGCGAAAGTGCAACATCCCGCGCTGCACAGTCACTAGGGCTCCGTTGCAGAGCAAGCAATATTTAACCTTATGGAATGAGATGTCGCCGACATGAAGTGTCCCATTTGCGCTTAGAATGGTTTCAAGATAGAAGTACGCGAGCCTAAATTGTTCGTACTGTAGCAGATTTGGTCACATAGCGTTGAAATTAAATTAGGGGTAAGATCACTTTGACATAATGATGTCTGGAAGTTCGACGTGCTTTTATTAATCCTAGGGTGGTTAATAGTAGCAAATCAGCACAAGTAAGATAATAATGATGGTTTTTGAACAAGTGTGGAGACGGAATTGATATATAACGTATAAGGAGTTCATCAATGATGGTGTGGGTGTTTTTTGAGTGAACAATGCAGTTTAATTACCTCCTAGCATCAAGGTTAATCTCGTTGTTGTTTTGCATCGCTTAGTGTGTGTGATTATTATTACCCAAAGCGCAGACGCAATGGTGCATAAATCCCAAATAACCTACTTAATGTCTATTGATGAATCAACTACAAGCTGTTATAGATCCTAATTGTGCTGGAATTGTGAGCGTTCACAAATTATGTGGTGGATCAATGATGCCACGTGTTGTCGCTATGCCAGGTTGAGCGACTGCTTTAACCAGTCGTTACCAACATTTTTGAGACTATTACCCATAAAGCGGGTTCAGTGTAAACAAATCTCACAAAATGGTAATTAAAACCCGAATTGTCGGTTGAAAATTCTTTCCATTTAATTCCCGTCATCCAAACCAAGAGGCATCTAATCTTCAGCAATTTTTCTGATTACATCATAAGGTAATGAAACGGTTGATATTGCTTAGTTTTAACAATTTCTAACGTTTGGTGCTGTTTCGGCCAACGCACATCGTAACACGTGCCCAGTGAAATCACTTCCTTGCTTTTGTTTTCATTGTAAATTGTGGCGAATAGGGTCAGTATTCTCAGTGTTTTACCGATAATGATGGACACTTGCCACGAATCTGCCAAAAATGTTTCTGATTTTATGTTTTCGACGTCAATTCTATTGTATTCCTGAAGTCCAGGGAATTATGCTTTGGTTTCCGTTTCAGTCTATATATGTATATACACATTTTATTTACATATAGATAATTGGTGGCTGTTTGTGAGAAGTGTAAAGTTCGTAGAAAGTAGAAGTCACGATTAAAATTCACGCACAATAGATAATTATTTTATAAATCATTCCTTACGATATTACATTTTCCGTTTTACCTTATCTGATAGAGGTGACTGTAACGTAGGTGACATTTTCGTATGCATTTGAAAATCAACGCAGTGCTATACCGCTCGTAAAATCCTATTTTAATCATTTTGGTGGTTATAGCCCCTAGACTGCGAATCACTGGCTTAAAGCATCCGTGGTACTGTTTCCTTTTTCAGCAGCCATGCAAATGAGTGTCATGCTTTTGCTCCGCAGTGAGTTCAAGGACGAATAAGGAAATGCTGCCACTGGGGTCCATCACGTGATTTCAGATAGCATTGATTTCTAACGCGCCATTACGCTACCACCTCCATCATATGTTGCTCGATTCATCGTCCATGACCTTATATGTCCTTCCATGCGGTAATTCACTAGGCTGTAGATAATACGATTGAGGACTGCATATCATTGCTATATTGAGTTCGACGATTTTAACGAGCGTTCAATAGTCAGCATTGCTTATCCCATATTAATTAACATCCTGCATTAACTGTTATTCCTATTTTATTATGAAGACGAATCAGTGAATATTACTAATTACGCGTGTCACACTACAGCAATTCCCTCGTTCTCAGTTCACTTTTCTACTTGCCATGGAGCGTACCGTATCCATTGCACTTTAAGTATAGCCCTTGACTTGTTACCATGGTTTAGTATACTTCACCAATCCACTGTTTGTGTTCCTGGATGCTTTGGGTGTGGCGTCTGCAAGTTCGGCTGATTCCCAGTGTTGAAACAAAATCCCTCCATATCCTCGAGGTTTGGTGTTGGAAGTGTAATTGTGAAATGTTTTTCAGCCCAACCCACTTCATGGACAATTGCCATATCACTGCTTCCACGGCGTTATGCTTTTGGGTCGAAAGATTTGGTTGAGGACTCTGCTGCCTGCATTGGCCTCCTGATCCATAATAGTGGACCATCAGGCGTAAGTTCGAGTACATAGGCAAAATACAGCCAATGGGGACACACAATTAAAGAACGATTATGCACACGTGTGGCATAAACGCGCTTTCAGTTATCACCCGTTAGATGCTGACTGGTTATTCCAATTAGCCAACCTCACTGGCTTTAATGTTATGAGTTGCCTTGTCCCTTCACTTCCCGCTTATCTTTCCAGTCTAACATTGATCTCACACCGCATGTGTAATATACAGCTTAGCGTTGTATTACTTGCGTTTTAATTTTTTATTCTCTAATGTTTAGTATACTTTGTATATCTTAAATTTTATATACGTCACAGTTAGGTGAAGTGTATTTCTTCCGGCAATCTCCAGGATCATGGAGTCCATTTTGTCTAAGCCGCTCACGGGGTACCTGTAGAGTAACAAAACTCACGTTCAGAAGCAGCACAGATTTTACCAAAATCGGTACTGTACTACGAGTCCGTTGATCACTCGTGCATGCTGGACAGAATCTGTGCTTACTTGTGTAGAAGTAGATGCAGCCCACCTGGATTTCTCAAAAGCATTCGAACATCTATATCATCAAATTCTACTGCACAAACTCCAGAATTATGGAATCGGCGATCCCGTTCTGGGTTAGATAAGCAACTTTCGTTTTAACGTCACCTGAATTTGTGGGCTCGTAGCACCCTATCGGAATTAATCAAAGTTCAGCCCAGTGTACCTCACGGCTCAGTACTCTGGTTCCCTAAATTTCTGGCCCTCATAAGTGATCTTGCGAGCGTGCTTGTGCAGGCGCCTACAGATAAGATTGATCATTGCGTCCTTACTTTTGTAGGAGCAGTTTTTAGGTGTTGGATTTAGAACTTATGCCTCTTCCTCCATGGATACCGCAAAAATGTAGACAATTGGATTCCCATTGATGCACTTTGATGCTTCCACAAATGAATAATGGAAGGACAGAAAGAAACCTGCGAAGTAAGGCTGTGAGGTGTTGATATGCCTTGATAAGCAGTTGTTTAAAGTTCATGTATCGCTTGCATGCGAACTGTAGCTTTTTGCATGATGAACAGTATGGCATCCGTCACGTGACTAAGAGTAATGTCTCAGCAGTCCTTGTGTAGCAAAAACTGTGTGGTAAAATAATGGTGTTACTGCATGCTTCCCTACCAGTGAGACCAGGAGTAAAAAACCCGATGGGAATATCCCATAGAAACTGACCTCTACCTGATACAATGTCCCAAGAACTAATAGCTGCTGAAGCATGGGAAGCATGCATTCTAAAATCCTATGTCTAAGGTACAAGGAAATTTGGGAGCTAAATCAGGTCGGCAACAGAAGTGATGGTATTCTTTATGTTGTTAGTACACTCCTGTTCTTCCCTTCGTCTTGCTAGAGCTGTGCTTTCGCGTTCTGCCAGAAGCTGAAGAACCAAAAGCGAAAAAACTGGTAGCAGATAGTAAATACAAGTGAACAGCATAACGTATGTTACACTAAACGGTCTGGAAAATGAACTCCGCATCCTAACCGTATCTGCCGTAACTTTGGATGTTAACTATAGTGAGTCACTTTCCACGAGCTTTGATGATTGCTGCGTACTTATTGTGTTTCGAGGACCTGTTGACTTCTATTCGCAAGGTTATTCTATGTGCGCTGGCTTAAGCCGGTCTACAGAAACCACATCTACTTTGCCATTCATGTTGATCTTATAGTAGTTATCTGCTCTAGAGATCAGTACCTGTGGCCCTTTGTATGGTGGCTGTAATGGCTTGCGGACTGCATCATTTCACAACCACACGGACCGAAAGGCGCATGAACCATCTATTTGCTCACCGGCTCCCAACGGTTTGCGACCCCTTCCATCACCCTGCTGCCTTGTAAGTTAGATCTTTGCTCAAATACTCGGGGTGGGGCCCCCTAATACAACCCTCTACTTCGGCCTGGGCGACCGGGCAGTATCACGCCCACTGACGAATCATGGACCACACTGCCTAATACTGTTCTTGATATGCCTATCATCTCTACGAAGTCAACTCCACAACCTCCACTCACAGATCACCTCACTGCCCGTTCTTCACCTATATGTACTCTTATGTCTTCTTCGGTCATCGTCACAAACGACCCACATCTCTCAACTGATGTAAGTAACGACCAAATTCCCGGTTTTCAAAGTCCTGCGATCGCAACCGTCTCTCACTTCATCGAAGCTCCAGCTCTTCTCCAACCTAGTTCTCCATTCATCCTCGCAGCAGCTAGTGTTCGAAGTTCGATGCAGATCGGACGACAACATGTCTGTTCTGTACTCTTGAAACGCTCTCGGTAGACATCTGTTGTCTTTCAGAGACCAGATTACAAGACTCTAGCGCCGTCATCAGAATGGACTTCCGGTAAACCCTGACGCCAAATACCACTTGCGGCTTTCCGGAGACCCAGAAGTTGCCGCCTCTGGCCAAGCTGATGTTAGGATTACACTGAGTGTCAGGGCTGTATCAGCTCTGTTTGACTGGATCCCCCCTCAACACTCGGCTATGCACACTCAGACTACGAGGTTCATGTAATGTAAACAGGCGTCGAGACGTTAAGCGTACCTAGTTTGTCGTATCCGCCTACACCTCTACAGACTGCAACCCGGATGCAGTCAAAGATAGAGCTTTTACCAGAAGCTACATGAACTTCTGCGTCCCTCCAAAAGGACTGACATAGTCATTTTTGCCGGGGACTTTAATGCAAGGGTGTTCCGCCTTCCATCAAGCGAGCACCACCTTGGGGGTAGTTTTGACCTCGGTGGCAGTCAATCGGACAATGGACACCGACTGCTTGCTTGTTTCTTTTGAGCACTAGTTTTCAGCACTCGAGGAGACACACTGTTACTTGGCACCCGCCCTCACAAACGCAACAGTGCTCCTAGTTTGACCACACAGCAATCAGCTACAGATGGCGCTGTATTTACCTATAATTCAACTCAGGTTTGTCATTTCACACGATTTTCAATACTATCAACCAAGTACAAATCATACATTGAGTTGATTCTACGTGGGTTTGCAGGGTGCAATCGTTCTAGTAGGAGCAATACGATGGGATTCCAGCAATCATTATACAACCATTGGTAAACCAAGCCTCAGTGTGGAACAGTGCAAACGACAGAAATAAGAGTCACACTTATGTTGTAAACCCCAAAATTGAACAAGCATATAAACAAACACAATGCCACAACAAATGTGGATTAATCTGCAGTTAGATAGACATGTCAGATGTATGGTTGGAGCCAGGTTGGTATAACCTTAGCAGACCGGGATGCGACAATGTGCCACGCACGGCTTTCGGCGTAAGTCAGCACTTGGCACTTACTCCTTGGCTCGAATCTACGCTGTGCAACAGCGTTTTATAACACAAAACCGCGCTATGGTGCTCTCAATTGGCCGTAAAACGAAGCCACTACTGAAAACTAATAACTATTAGACTACTTATATAGTATAGAGTAATGCAACTATAATAGCTACATTTCATAATAGTCCGGGCAATATAGGTGTTAAATCCCCGAGTGGGTATGTTATCAACATTTTACATTAAATACCCAGAAGTGACTAAAATAACTGTTAAAATGCAAATTATCTAGACGAAAAAAGGCATGAGGTGCGAAGATGCCACTCGCGTATGCAGGTAGTGAAGTGATTATGGTGAATCACGCGTATTTACTCTTAAGCGCGCAGTATCGGAGCCCAGTTCGTCAATCCGGACCTTGAGTTTTCATGTTACGAAAACGCCTTTTGATTAATTTGTGAGTAGCAAGCACAGCAACTTAAAATTTGTTTTCAAAAAATCAGCTCAACACCGCTGGTGATTTTGAAATAATGTAAACAAAGAAAACGTCAGTAATATCTGCCGAAAACCTTTGAATCCGTGGCAGAGAAGGTGAAAACAATGTTTAGATGAAAATGCAACGACCAGTTTAAAGGTCCTGCCATGTACGAGGAACATACCAAAACTTCCAGAACTGACATACCTGAAATTACCTTTATTACCGATATACGCTACCGTTAGATTAATTCATTGAGACATCGTAAGTAAACCATCAAACAAATCGCGTAGCTTTCCTCTCTTTACACCTCAGATTTGACATCAATGTATGAAAATGGGGAAACATTGAGAAAGGAGATTTGTAAACTAAGTATTGCTGAACGGAATGACTTTACGAGAAATTCGCAACCATATGTTGTTTACATTAAAAACCAATGCTACTATTTAATCAAAAGTTGCAAGTGGCATTGAAGAAGGGAACGGAGCACGGAGTAAGTTGATAATGTTGAATGTGGTGGGTTTTCACCAACGTTGGTGCTTTAATAAATCTAATCCATTTTTACGAGGCAATCAAGCCGAAGGGAAGAGAAGCAAGCAAAACAGTAACAGTGTCTATTTGTGTTTTATTTGGCAATGTGCACTCTATTTTTATAGATAACCTAATGTTACGAAACATCAGTGCCCTGTGGGTGCATGCATCATAACCTCTGGAAATGGTGTATCGCGCCTCGATGTGACAAGCTCGTCTGCATTTCCTTCAAGAGGATCGGATAAAATTCAGATCTCTTATTGGGACTACGGATGGAACCTGGATCCGTCACTTTGATCCTGAAACCAAAATAATAAACATGGTGTTGAAAAACACTATTCCAAATGAGTACTTCACAAATAGACCGTACCCCACCCATCGGGAAGTACAGATATTATTTTTTAATATACTTCCTCTCGGTACCTCGGCAAACAAGGTTATGGCACTCAAATTCTGGGACAATGCAAACAGCTTTGCTCGATTATGTGGAAAAGGTTCCAGTGTACTTGGACAAGTGCCATGGTAATATCACAGGAAAAGGGGTATTTCTGCTAATTCCTTGCATAACCAACAGCAGTTAGATTTTACTTTTCCGTTACCTGTCCGTAGTAATTTAGGAAGTTGGCAAATTTTGCGTGCTGTTCCTTCGCCGCTTTCTCCACCAGAAATCATCCTAGTAATTGATATTAAAGGGATTTCTAGTAAATATTTATTTTTTTGTAAACTTTACTATTATTACTATTATTATTGAAAATGAAACACAACCAAATCCAACCTGCTGCTTGTAGGACTTACGTTGGAAGAGGCGGAATTACTTTGGATGCTGTCTCTTACCTTCCATTTGCTGTTGTCACTCTCAGAGGATTTCCGCTTCCGTTTACCACTGTGCTGAGTCTTAAAGGCGCCTTTGGTTCTTCTTATAATTTCTCATCTCTTTAATGAGTCTATCTCAGTGCAAACGTGTCACTCTTGCTATATCTGATTAGAGCGCTCGTCGATTGCATTGTTGTCTGCCGTTGACCAGTTCACACCTCTCCACACCTCTTCTCCGCTAACCTCCCAAATTGACTTATTCCTATCATGAATTCTGATGACAGTTGGCTCTGGCCCTCAAGTTTCCTTCCTCCTGATTCCGCGGTTATTCTTTCTAAGTGAGTTGTTTCCAGTCAATCACTGACCCGCTTGATAGAACGCAATGCGATGTCTGTAATTGCTTGTATCATGAAACCTGTCTTAGGTTGAATCCGAAACAGGACCGCGTAATTGCCAGTAGCGAGAATTTACTCTATAGCTGCAGTCAATGTCGTACAAATAGGGCTAAGCCTTCGCACATACGAATATCAGTTTTAGTTTTGTGGTCTCTAAGCCAGTAAATATGGAAAGCCTATTGTCTCTGTTCACTTCTCTCTACAAGAAATTGAGGTACGTTGAAGGTCTAAGTGTTCTCCGTTAGGAGATATGTGGGGATCTAGACAATCCATCAGACTTGCTAGCTCCAAACGTTTCCCCATTCAGTAAGTGAGTATCTGTTGGTGAGTACCCTCTAATTCCATTGTTAGTGAGGGGGAATTTCTTTCTCCTGCGTCTGCCAAAAGAAAGCGAATGAAGGGAAGGAAGGGACCAGGTTGAAGGGAGACTTGTTGCATCTATACGATAGTCCTTTCTCCTCATAATCATTAACAAATGCTGCCCTCCCGTCGTTTAAACTTGTGTCTTGCATGAACATTGAGTCTACCAATGCAGCTGCCAAACCACAAGCGCTTGGATTCGTAGCGCGTGCTGTACATACCTGACGTTGCGTGAACGTGCGTACTGGCAGTAGCGTCATTTCCCGAAACCACGAAATCCTCCGCTGCTCTACCAAATAAACATTTGCTGGACGACCTGCAATGGTCTTAAATCTGTGTCCTTAGACTACCGCCACCCGGATTTCCTAGAGTGATTGTAAGCAAATTTGCCAGGCCTGGTAGCTTACCAGTTGATCAGTGGAGCTTTGGAGGAGGTTCAGTCCACGCCTGAAGAGCGCCAGGCTATTGTAAGTTTTGCCTTTAAAATCAAGTGCACTGCTGTATTGATGTTTAAACTGATGTTCCCTGGAAGGTTGGATCAAATTAAAAGCTGCTACCAAGCGTCTTAACTCTAGTCGCGAGGCTAGAGAGAAGCGCATCCGTTTAGTGGGGTTTTGGCGTGGTAGCTCGGCAGCCCACTTCCTCACTGCCTTAATTTTTTCTGAGTGCACTCGATCCCGGATTCAGGATAACAGTTTCATTCAGGTGGTCTTCAGTAACAAGTGTAAGCTGCGAAACAAAATGCCTAGGGTCGGTGCCATATTGGACTGCAGTTTGCCGGACGCTTTGCGTTCATCGAAACTTAGTTGCCGCCGGATAGGATGGATGACAAAATAAGCTTACCAGGCTACGCAATGCTGAGATGTAACCACGGATTCGACCGTCGCGATGGGGGAGTAGCTTTGTGCTTCAAATACACTCCCATTTCTTCTTGAAAGTACATGAATTGTTCAGAGGAGGAAACTGCCGAAGCTCTTCTAGTTGAGGTTTATACCTCGAAGTTCAACATTGTGTTAGTATATAGAAGCCTTGGAAATTCTTCTATAGGTCTCATAGGATTCATTCGTAGCAACCGGGCTAACAGATGCCTCCCAGAAGTATATTGACATATCTTTTAGTGTTATTCAGCTACGAGGGGGATTACGACCAAAATTTTTGACTGATGTTGCAATTTTACCTACACCAGTTAGTAAGCCAGCTCACTGGATTTAGTGACCTCTTAGACCTTCTATTTGCTAAGCCACTAAACTTTGTCAAAAACAGTAATTACTAATCACATATGGGGGCTAGTGACGACGTTGTTTCACATTCAAATATGTTGTCTGTAGAGACTATTCAGAAACCCGCTCTGGAGTTCCGAATATAGCAGGAGCGATTTCTATCCAATCAGATCAAAGGCCGCGGTTTCGCCTTAAATTGTTTCAATGCATGACGATGCCCAGACTGCGTGGTAATATTTTGAGCGCACCAGTGTTGACTCTTCCTCCACTCCGAATCGCTGGGAGTAAAAAGGTATCACGACTGCAGTTTGATTCGCCTGGGCGCAAATTGGTAAAAAATAGACCAAGTGCTGGCGGACGTATCTAGCGAAGTTAAGTCAAGCATGTAATTTTATGCACCCGCGACGGGTGAATTTTCAGCCTTGCCACATATGCTATTAACGGCAAAGAAGCTGTTCAAAAAAGAAAGCACAAACAGCAAATTGCACAATAAGAGATGTAGCCTCACTGGCCAAATTTACTGGACAGTTCACGAATAACAGCACTTTGGTCAAAAAGAAGTCTGGCTAAATAGGGAATGACTAACTAACCATAAGCCTTCGTGCGGGTATACATTGCTCTGCACTTTTGTCTAGTCGATGAGGTAGATATGCAATTGGGATGTAAAGGCAATAGGCGCGAGAAGTTCGCCGGCAGCATTCAACTCATTGTGACCATCTGGTTTACAGATATCTTAAAACCAAAGTCCCATCAATGGAAACCGGATCAGCTTTCCGAAACGCTTCCAGTCAATCATTTGTATACAATGATGTGTAGGAGAGTGGACTTTGGTATTCGTTTCCATGTTGAAGGTAAGCCGTAGCATTTTGTAGTCCCTACCGGGAAGGTCATTTAATATGTCAATTTATGCGTCGGGAATACCCACGGTGAAGATTAAATCCAGTACGTTGGCTGACCTACTGACCCACTGATTCCACCCCAAACTCTGTGCAATGATGGGGATGGTTGTGGTGGTCAAGTAATATTCGGTAGATCACAATCTTCAGAGATTATCTTTAGACCATGTGGTAACACCAATTGCGATATACCTGGTTGTCGCTTTCGAGAGGTTTTAGATGCAAACGAGAAGCATTGTAGAATGGGTTGCAGTAACCGATAGCCATGGAGATTCTGGGACATGGTTTAACTGTGAGTGTTCGATAAGATCCGCCCTGGAGTTTCAGTGGAAATATACGACACGCGCCTCGTTTCTTCCTGCTGCGATCTCTTTAAAAGATATGATAGGATTAGCTAAAGTAGGATCCAAGATATTAAAGGAGCACCATGTTTCCGTGACGAAGGTTACATTTGGGGCGCTCAGCTGATTAAGCATGCTTGCACAACGCAACTTGTTTTGTATGAGTCGCGCTACTTAGTACAAATGAATATGTGTTGTGCACAAAAGCATTTTGTGTAAGTACTTAAGAGCACTGGCAATCGAAAATGATAGGCAAATAAGTTAAATAAAGGTGTGTTGAAAACAAACGCATCGGTGAAATGCTTAGGTGTAAGGATATCGGTCGCGGGCGGGGGGAACAACTTGATGTCCAGAGGCTGGGTTGGGATTTAGCTGGTATTGCGCTAACCGTGACATGTGGATGAACTGCCAGAAAAGTGGAACAATATAGAAACTGTCTCTGTTGGGTGTGTCAGTGGTGGGAATGGATGCGGAACCATTTCCACTTTCGCTAAAAAGGGTAAAAGTGATGGATTGTGAGCGGTTTCACGGGTTTGTCATATGACAGGTAGTATTCTCAGGTTTTCAACGTCTTTCCGGTTTTCATTTCTTTGCCTAGGGTTGTAGTAAGTGGGAGGCTGGTAATTAGGCTGCTATGTTGGAGAGCCCATGGTGTGCTGAGGCTTGTGGTAGCTACATCCTGACAGATGAACTACCCACTGCTGCTACTGTTGTGCCATGAGTTCCGGTCCTGGACGGCTCCTCGTGGCGATCGCTGGGCGGGATTTGAGTTGCGCACTTCACCTACTAATGCTCCAGAACACCAATCTGCATGATTTAGTGAACTGAGCATGTGCTAGACCTGCTGTCTTTCGAATGTACGTTTAATCGAAGGCTTTGGCTAAAGACCCCAGTCATTCTCCTGTCCGGTGTGGGCGCCCTGCCTGTGTCCTAGTCCAAACCCCATCCTCTTAGGATGTTAGGAAGTGGTCGATGGCCCTCTTCCCGTAAAATCTGGTCATAGGAGACAACAGGTCCACGGGTTATAAGCTCACGGCTGAATTGGCCCGAGGCGCGGGCGTCACGCATTGTCTCTTACGGGGGGAGGGCACCTCCGGGTGCTCACTCGTTTGCTACTGCCCGCCTCAAGCCAGGCAGCTCCTGGTCAAATTGGCGCAAACCCGGCCAAACCAACCTGCGTCTGGTCGTGGTCGCAGGTGCGTATCATACTATGGTCACAAAACCTAAATGAATTGTTCCAGAACTTCAAAGGCTGCGTGTGATTGACCTCAAGCGGATCCCAATCTGTCTCTACAATCACAGTCACAAACAGGACCTGGTCCCTACTGCTTGGTGGATCTGGCTGTTAAGCCAAATTTTCCGGGTGGAGTCCCTCAAGCAAACCTCCGAAGCACAACCACCACCACCCGTACGATTGCCCACCAATGCAATTGTATGCCTGCGCGCAATACGTTCTACATCGGGTGCTGGAATGTGCGCACACTACTGGATCGGAACTCGAGTGAGCGCTTCGAGCGACGAACTGCACTGGGGGCGATGGAACTGGCGCGCTACAACATGCATATTGCGGCGCTCAGTGAGACTTGACTCACTGAGCAAGGTATGTCGCATGAATCTGGTGCTCGCTATACCTTCTACTGGTGGGAAACGCCACCTCAGCACCACGTAAACATGGGTCGGATTGGCACTATCCGATCCCCTAAACGGCCCGCTAGTAGGTAGGTAGGTGAACCAACTGGTATGATCGCGCGACTGATGACTGTTCGCCTACGACACGGAAGAGGTACATTTGTCACTTTTATATGCAGATACGGTCCGACCACGTATTACCCTGATGACGCACGTGCTCAATTCAACACTCAGTTATCCTACGCGATGCAGTCTGTACCGATGAGCGACCGACTATTTCTGCCAGGTGATTTTAACGCGCGCGTTGGGCGTGATGCATCGGTGTGGACAGATGTCATCGGTCCGCGTGGCATTGGCTCAGCAAATGCGAACGATGAAAGGCTGCTCTCACGATCCCGAACACAGTTTGCACTGAATGTGAGTGATATAGCAAGTTGGACGTACCCACGGAGTGGTCACCTTCACCTATGTGAGCATGTCATCGTAATTCAGCCTGACATGCGTGAAGTGCGCATGACAGGTGTATTGAGTGTAGCTAAATGTGGCACTGGACACAAGTTAGTGCAGACCAAACTCTACATACATTTTCCTAGCTGTATCTATTGCACTTCTGACATGAACCGGCGTAAAGTTAATATTCTGTTGCTCGGTACTGTGGAGAATCTTATTAAGCTGGAGAAGGCGATGGCTGTACACCTTTGTGGTGTGCAATGCATAGCCACATAGGGCGACCTGTGGCACCAGATTCGCGACCAGGTGACAGCTGCTGCCGAGGAGACAATCGGGGCATGCAAATCGTAAGTGGCCCGATTGGTTTGATGAAAACATTGCGACGACTAGCGCAGTGGCGTCGGAGAAGAATGCAGTGTTTGCTGCACATGTGGCGCACTCCAGTGACTTAGGGAGGAAGAGTCGGTTTCATAAACTTCGATGGTGACTGACACGAGAGGTCCGTCGCATTCAAATGCATAATGGAGGGAGTAGGCGAAGCAGATAAATTGCTACTCCGAGCGCCCCCAACACAAGGAATTCTTTGACTCCTTGAACTCGGTATATGCATCTAGGTTGCTATTCGATGGTAGTTGAGGCGCCACCTGCACACACTGCAGACACAATGCAGATCTGGCGAACTCACTTTGACCGTCCCTTGAACAACCGTTCAGAGATCAATTAGTCTACTTTGAAGGGCCTGAAGCAGCACGAGGTGAAGGCGAGCCTAGCCGACTTCTCGACACTGGATGAGAAACAGAGAGCACTTGCTCAGCTACGAAACGGCGTGTCGTTGTCGAGGGGATCCCGCCTGAAGCATTGAAACACAGCGAACCGGCGTTATTGACTGCGCTACACCACTTGGCGCAAGGCCTGTGGATTGAGAAGGCGTTGCCTCCTGATCTGAATGATGCCCTTGTGCTATATAAGTGCAAAGGGAGCACGCAATGTTGCACGAATTATCGTTGCATCATCTTGCTGAGTTGTGTGGGTAAGGGGATTGCCCGAATCTTGCTCAATCGCCTCGTCAGTCAGGTTGTGGAACCGAACGCGACAGAAGAGCAATGTGGATTCCGTTCGAGTCACAGCGCTATCGGTCTGATGTTTGTGGTTCGTCACTTGCAGGAGAAGTGCAGAGAACGATATCAACCGTTGTACTCGCTTTTTGTTGATTTCATCAAAGCATTTGATACGGTGTACCGCGAGGCATTATGGCCAGTTTTGGTTAAGTTCGGTTGCCTGCGTAAGTTCATAAGTTTAATTAGATGTCTGTACAGTGGGATGCGGGTGACGGTGCAACTGAAAGGAGAGACATCAGATGACTTTGCAGTTGTCTCAGGTGGGAGACAAGGCTGTGTGTTAGCTCCTGCTCTCTTTAATAGTTGTCTTCATACCATGAGGTTTTGTGCGTTAGATGCCGCTTGTGCTTACGGTGTTCGTGTGGAGCACCGTATTGATTATGAGTTGCTGGATATCCGTCGTTTCGGTGCGAGAACCCTTGTCTGTGCGACAAGTATCGGGATTTTGCTGTTCGCTGATGACTGTGCGTTATTTGCACACAGCGCGGATGAGTTGCAGCACATGACTAGTGCTCTGGCTTCAAAAGCGGCCAAATTCGGGCTCACTGTTAACACAAACAACTCTCTCCCTTTCAGCCTTCACCAGAGGTGCAATGTACGAAGTTGCTGCAAATCAGTATTAGGGACGAAGGATTAGAAACCACCTCCAACTTCTGCTATCTTGGGAGTGTGGATTCGACTGACCAGCAACTACACAGTGAGTTGCGTATCCGCGTATCGAAGGCAGCGACGGAATTCGGGAAGCTAGAGTACTGAGTGTGGAATAACCATCAGCTTACCGTTGGCACGAAGCGGTTGATGTAACAATCCATGGTGCTGTCCGTTCTTCCATTGAGCAGCGAAATGTGGATGATGTACTGGCGATATGTGAGATATCTCGAGCGGTTTCATTAACAGTGTATGCAACGGATTCTCCGTATCGGTTGGTGCGACAGAGTTGTAGAGATGGTGCAGCACCAAAGTGAAATGAATGCAGTTGACTGCCTACATTCGCTGCGACACATGTGGTGGCTCGGTCACGTGTGACGTATGGATTCGACGCAGATACCGAAGCAGCTATTATGTGGTCAACTGACTGTCGGGAAGCGGCATATGGGAAAGCGAATCTTCGTTACCAGAACATGATCAAAGTGAGCCTACCACGTTCTAATCTTGATTTCAGATGTTAGGAATCGAAGGCCGTTTATCGACGTGCATCGCGAAATCTGATCACGTAGGCAGTTGCCGAGGTGCGGGAGAGACCTCATGCATGCAGAGAAGAAGCGGCAAGCGCCAAAGTGTTGTACACCATCGACATCGACCGCATGGTGCTATAGGACATGCGGTCGCGAAGGCCTGAGTCAGACAGGCATAGTGAGCCATGAGTGAGGTCACTCGGGGACACCACCGGATTGACGACGGGTCCTGCAAAAAGCGTAGGCAGAACCGGTGCAGCGTTTGTAGGTACACTGCATTTGATTTACTAACGGTGTGCTTGTATGCTGAGTCTCTTTATTTTAGGCGCTTGGTTTGCTATCTTTTTTAATGCTTACCTTGTTACGCCACTTAGATGTTTGTCTGAATAAGCATCTTTTTATTTACACATGTCGCTTACGCAGATTGTGGTTATATTCGTTAACTTTTTCGCAGCTGTAGTATTAAAAAACATCTTTATCTGACACCTCGAACTTACCGCGGATTTGTTGATAACCAATTTATTTCATATGTTCTTTTCGCGAAGAGTTAGGTCCGTATATCCTTATGCTTTATTCGAGGACTATTATTTGATATGGCCATTTCAATTGTTTTTCTGTTGTTTGACATCTTCTGTATGGCCACGCTTGATGTGCATTTTGACAAGGTGCTTACCTGTTTAACAACCTTCACCTCGAGTACCTGAGCCAGGAGACAGTTAATCGTTGCTGGAGGGGACGGCGTGCTTGGTCCATCTGGCCGTGCTACGCTCGAAGAGTGCTTCCATCCAGTGTGCAGCGGGCTACAGTCCAGCCATCTCTTTATTCCCCAAATACAGGGTTCTTGTGTTTGCCTGTGAAGGAGTGTGGGTCGGCTCCCTTGATGAAACGTGGCTCCCATCCGCATGCCGCCCGGTCTTATTCCTTCGGGTTCACACTGGATATTGGGTGCGTGGATGGGGCTGCGGGTGGTGCCGCGCAAGGTAAACATGGTCCATGTGTGAGCGCAGGTGTCCTGTGGCTGTCCTATAGAAGCGACAGTGACAGGCAAATCCGGAACCGAATGCCACTAATTGTGTACATATATATATATATATATATATATATATATATATATATATATATATATCACAACCAATAATACACTTGGTATGGCGCCATTACGTACAGGAAATAAAAGAAACCAACGAAGAGTGAGGAAAATATATAAACAAATGTTCATGGGAATAAAGTGACGCAATAACTCCGTTAATATTAATCCTGTGCCACGAACCTACTGCTTGCACGCGACGACTGGACCGAAGCAGTCGAATAGGGGA
The DNA here is from genome assembly GCA_944474145.2 of Dicrocoelium dendriticum. Lineage (NCBI taxonomy): Eukaryota > Metazoa > Platyhelminthes > Trematoda > Plagiorchiida > Dicrocoeliidae > Dicrocoelium > Dicrocoelium dendriticum. The sequence goes on from OX104068.1 coordinate 62,665,934, forward strand.
CAGGGACCGATGTCATATACTTGAACTTCTTGAAAGTCTTCGACCGATTGCACTATCAAATGCAGCATTAGGGTGGATCGATAATCTTCTCAGCGGTTAAGTTCCGTATATTTCTGTCCGATCCTATTGGATCAAGGTGCGGCGTACCACGGGCTTCGGTAGTTAGGCCTCGCCAGTCATTAATTTTCTTTAACTATGGGGCGAGGATTGTCACCTCAACTTAATTACTGTTCGCGGTTGAACATGTGAATGGATGACCCCCACATCATCCTGCGCGACTTCGATAAGGTATGGCAATGATAAGTGTGGTACGCCATACCATTTAATTTGAAGAAGCCCCGCGTTGTCCATATCCACCATCAACGCGCCTACATCTGTAAACTTGGGGCGCACGAGCTGCTGACAAGCTCTCAGAAACATTACTTCGGGTGTGCTGGTAGAGGACGACCTCGGTTGTTCCAGGAATTCAGATTCCGCCACAAAACTGTCAACCGGCATGTTGGTCTATTACGGATGGCCAGCGAAATTTCGGATTCATCTATCTCCTTTATGATGCTCAATGTCTACTTGCTACCTTGCGTCAAATTTGCAATCCTGGCTTGGAAAACTTTGCTAAAGCGTGACCTTCCAGCGTTCGAAACTCTCCAACGTCCAGTTTCGAAATTTTTGAAAGTTTGCACCTTCCGTATAGAAACGACTGAAAACACTCGGAGGGCTTAATGGAGGCTACCGACGGCTAAGCGGTGACTTCATATTAGTTTACCAGATACTGAGAGTCCTCTATCACGTGTGCCACCATCTTTTGAAACTCAGCCCAACCACCAAAATCAAGGGCAATAGCCTGGAAATGACTCAACCATACAGTCGTCTAGATTGCCTACGAACTCATTTCTTCCTCCGGGTCTGTCAACCCTGAAACAGCCTTCCAAACGCAGTTATTTTTGTCAGCAGGTTAGCTGTTTTCAAGTAGTGATTAGATAGCGAATTGAATGCACTAAAGCTTGTTACATGAACGCATATGCTGGATATGTTCAGGATAACTGGCCTCCTTGTTATTTCGACCCACTTTAACCAAGTAAATCTGTGCAGTGGGGTGTGAAAGCCGATTCCTAGTATCTGTTAGCATTAAGCATAACCATTTTTATGTCTGTTTGCCTGACAATATATCACTTCCGCAACCCTCCTTCGATAGGTTATAACCACTGCGCACTTTATCTGGTTCACTTATGCAGTATGCTAATTTTTCTTGCATTATTCTCAGCCTACGCGACATGTTAAGGCTATGCTCTTTACCGGTCGAAATTCATTGTTCCATTGTGGTGTACACACATCGTGAAAAAAGCACGTGCTTAAACTTCAGTATTTATATGGATTCGCGGATGATGATCTACATAGAAACACTGAAATACTGATTATGCACAGCAACATTCTTCGGCCTAATTTGTTGCGGCTATATGTCATCTCAAAATGGTGTAATCTTCCCGGTCAATTAGAATAACTATTTCCCATGATGTGTTACGATGTACAAGTTTCCCATTTACCCCGGATAGAATTCACACTGTTGTTTGATGGAATAAACAAAAGCGTACCACGTGGTTCTGTGTGCACTGAATACGATGCCTCACTGAGCACTCCATTAGTATTGATCACTTGCCAGAAAGCATTTCATAAGAATCTGTAAAAACAAAGAATTAATTATGGCACCGGTATTTTTACAGCTAATCTATTAGTAGATAATCTTGAGGAAATGGGCGGAAGCGCAGCCTGTTGTTTAAACCCTAGCCCCCATCGCTTGGATCCAGGTTACGAAAGTGCACTCTCGGTATGCCGACATTAAGTAGAATGACAGCTTGATTGATTGTACCGACCTACGTCCAAAGCAAAAATATCGCATTGGAAAAGCCCAGCTCTAATGCACCCGTAGTGGCAGGATCATGTTAATGAGCTGGTTTTCCTTATATTTTGGCAGAAATGTCTCGATTATCTGCATTTTGATGGCGAAAGTACACAAACAGACTGAGTGCTGCTGATGAAAATCCTGAATCTGTAGACACATCTGTAGACACATCAGTCCTCATACTAACGAAAAGCTTGAGCATAGCTACTTATCTTTTGGATCCACCAGCAAATAAGTAAAAATTTGACTGTTGATTCATTGTATACCTTTGAAGGTGCTTGCTGTGTTTTAAGCAACTGAAGAATAATTACAATGAACAATGAGCAGTGAATTTCTACTGGTTAAGGAGTATTGCTATGCAAGTCCCGTTGGATAGTTGGTGGGGATATCGAAAAAACAATAAAGATAAGAATTACAAATGAGTAGACGGATTTGGGTATGGTTCGAGTCGGTTCATCGCAACTCGAATCATACCCAAATCCTTCTACACACTAGTAATCAAAAATCTAAACCCTACCAGTGTTCAAAATTGCTGGGTGGATTCACGTGCTGGGAAGGGAAGACATGACCGTGACGACCAAACACTCTCCTCTGCACGGGCAATAACCTGCACGGCAGTGGAGGATGGGTCGGGCTATATCGCGCTTAGGTTTCAATTCGTAATGGTCGGCTGTCGTCCCATGTGGCTCAGTGGCATAAGCTGCTGACTAGTTGGCGTTAGCCTCTAGTGGTCATGGGTTCGAGCCCCAGTAAGGGACTAGCCTAATAGGGTGAAACGCGCGTCTGGTGCTTTTCCGGATTGATAGCTTACCTATGCGGCTTGGAGTCTAATTGCGATGAACCAACCCGAATGATAATACTGCTAGTAAAACAGTTAGTACTTTAAATATAAAAATAAGGACTTCGTTTGTTCCGCCGTAATCCTGCAATCCGCTTAGATTCACAGCACCCGCTGTTAACACCAAATAATTCCATGGTAAACTCCGAGTGTAACGTGGAGACGTAGAGATAAGTGGCAAACTCTAAGTGGATGAGTGCGTCATCCAACCGTCTTTTAAATACTGTTAGTGTCGGTGCTGAGACGACCGATTCTGTGACAGCATTCCACGGGTGACAGGCACGAATTGAAAATATATTTCTACGGCACTCCTGGCGGCTATACTGTACAGCGTGTTTCAATGAGTGGCCCCTCAGGTTTGTATTGCTGCTATGTTGAAGTAAAGGGTGGCACACATGATGTGGGTTTTGCAGAATCAAGTATGCCATAATCAGGTCGCCTCGTAGTCTGCGATAGCTTCTACTGAATACCCCCAATCGTTGCACCTTCTCCTGGCATGAAAAATTGCGCATTCAAATTAAGTTCTTAGATGTCCGACGTTGTAGCTGCTCCAGTGCATTAAGGTCGTGTTTCAGCCATGGATGCTAGGCTTGAATTGCGTATTCGACATGGGGGCGAACACAGGCCCTGGGCATCTGTCGAAATGTGGAGCTGTTTATTTGTCCAAACGTCCGTCGCAACAGCCCGTCGTGTTGGTTCCCAGTCTTCGAGGCCTTTTCGGCTTCCCTGTAGCAACACAAGTCCTCTTCAACCAAGACACCCAAGTCATGTTCGAGAGTTGATTGTTGTAGTATATTCGTTATACTTTCGTTATCTTTGTTATACCCACAAATCTCGAAGCCATCATGCTAAATATATCGGTGCAACGCAACGGTTTAACATGTTCCCAATGCTTCTCATAGATCACACGACATAACGACAAAGAAGAGAATCCATCGTATAATAATGTCGTGCCGAAATTGGCGGTAAATTTTTGAGAGCAATGTACCTGTTTTGGTTATAATTGTATTGAGACGCTGTGTCTCGATAAAATATTTTTCAAACACTCAGCTTAATGTGGGATAGGTGGAATCTAAAGTGACAATTACGGTCAATTCTGTTGACGGAGAACATGTGCCACTTTTATGCGCCAGATCATAGCAAGCAAGACCATAATCTTAAACATGTTACAGAGCTGTCTGCGCGCTAGTTAAAGTTCGTTCGTAAATTCCTGCTTTTCGTTTTACAAGCTTTGTCGTAAATTAGGTACAACGGATGTAGTGAATATAAGAATTAGACATAGTGCGTATCTGTTTGACCTTCAATAAACTACCTTCATACTACAGAGAAGTAGTAGGGAGAGTTGAATGGTATAGGTAGAAATTCGTCACATCTAGACTCACTCAGACAGCCATCACACGCCCGGAAAAGCACTGTACGCGCATTTCATCCTTTCGGGAATCGTCAGCAGTGTGCATTCCATCGGACCCCTGGTAGGGCTCGAACCCGCAACTCGACTGTTGCCAGTCCGTGGTTGAGACCACTGAGCTACGGGGGACGGCAACGACCATCGTGAGTAAGTTATTAGATGTGATATAGCGCCGCTCACTATCCACTGACTTGCACGTTACTACCGTGCAGAGGACAGGGTAGCCCCCTCAACAAGCGACGAACGTACCAAACTTAAGCCGCCAATTAACCTATGGCATTATAAGCAGTTTAGTCTGCGTACTGATTACAGAGTAGTAGGGGGAGTTGAATGAAACCTGTCAAATTTGCCTTCGACAGTAAGGGAGCAAACCGATCTTTTCCACCAGTTTGACTTGCAAGGATGTCTATAACAGTAGCGAATGACCGCCATTCATTGATTTGAATTAGTTAGTAATGTATGCAAAATTATCTCTCCTCTATGAATAAAACGCTTAGTAATTGTATGATTCAGTGACCGTAACTGCTAGGTCCCAAACCAAAAACAATGGATTAATGAAAAAGCGATTGCATCCCAACTGACATTTTCCTCGAAATCAACTGCGTATGGTCATAGTTGGTTTCTGTGCTCTATTAGTACATCCACATACGAAGAACGAGTATGTGCTCAATGCGCAAAGCGTGAGGTGTGGAACATAAATTACCTACGACGTAGGCTGCCATTGTTTGTCCCGTTGGCTCGAAATAATGGTACGCCAATAGGTTTGGTGCAGCATATTTTACCTTTAACTTTTTTCGACTAAGTTACCAGTGGACTAATGCCTTGTGTTTACCTTCCGGAATCACAAATATTTAAAACTATGATGTCGAGTGTGACAAGGCTTTATCCACCGAGTTCATCCTGAGAGATTAGTAGATAAACTGCTTGTTCAAAGTCATCAAGCTTACCACTTTTCACGTTTCAGGCGAATTGACTACTGCATACCGCCTTGACTTATTCTTTAGAAAAGTAGAGTGGGTATACGAATAACGTCGTTATATTTACGTGGTACACAAGACCATACGGTGTAAGTAAACCCATAATCAATGCATTTTGAGCACAACAATTTTATACTTCTAATATAACGTCATTTAGCTGCATCATCCGCTCATTCTGTAAAACATCACAATTCATATATTCACCCATTGGATAAATGTCCAGGAGTGTTGTCACATCCAGGCTAAATGAAGAATACTTAAATGTCGAGTGCACCATTAATGGTGTTACTGGTTCCAAACAAAGCCTAACAATATTTTTCATTAATGCAACTTATCAGAATTTATTTAAACAGGTTAAACGATTTGTGCGGAAGTGCCGACGTAGATCCAGCACAAGATCTCACAAAGGATGCTATATTTTCTCAAGTTTTTGATTTGACAATGCAGGTAATCTTTTTAATTAAAGTAGGAGCGTTATACACGCAGAAGGTGAATATTCGTCTGTTACACATACGACTTCAGCCATGTGAAAAGAATGAAACCTAAGACAATGAACATACAGGTGGTTAAATAATTGATAAGGACAGCCGTTTGGTTACAACACAAATTTGTATGTAAAGTCCGAAACAACTCTTTGCCATGCTCTCTCATTAAATAGTGACAATCGGAAGAATGTTTCAGGCGGTTGCTATGCCATTAATGAGGTTATTTATGCGTCCTTCAGTCTCGGTTGAGTAGCTCCGGTTGTTGCACACGCTTTTCACTAAGTGGCAGGCTAACAATGCAAATTTCGATTCATTTGCCTGGTGGCCACCCAAGTTTATGGCATGGTGGCAGCGATCTTCGCATCCGACTAGCGAGAGGCATTCGCTTTACAAATGCCAGCCATTCCATAGATGCCAAGTCGCCATGGTGATCCAAGCGACGGAAGATTGAAAGGCCAATTGAGATTCATAACAAGCAAATTCACCTTGATTTAACGCAGGACTGTTAGCATAACTTTATGTGCGGTCATCGAAATTGCGCTAAAAAAACATTCCGAGTGCTTACTTGAAGTTATCTGATATGTGACCATGTAGTATTAAAAACCAATAAGCAAAGCTTTGCAAAGACTATTTGTTGCTTCTGCGTTAAGCTTCCCTGAGTTTTCAGAAATGTGTGAGCGTTTACCACTATCTTTCAATTGCTGAATCTATGTCTCCCAAAAAGTGCATTCACATACGTTGCAGCAGAGCTAACTTCTCATGTGGTCGAAGTTCGTTTAATCTTATTACTTCCCCAATGGCAAAAAGCAACTTACCTCATTCCACCACCCGAGAAATGAGCGCTTTACATAAAATTGAAGTTTTACACAGTGCTGCAAT
>OX104068.1:62672914-62705866 GCA_944474145.2 Dicrocoelium dendriticum
ACCAGGCTCGTTATGACCACGACGTGGATTTTCTGAAGAGCCTGTTTGATAGGCTTCTCCACGTGAATGAACAGAGGTTGAAGGTGAAGCAAATCACTCGTCTTGGAAAGAGCGAGGAGGGAAAATCCCGGCCTCTGCGAGTCACTTTTTTCGAGGCCACGAGTCCGAGGCTTATAATATCACGCCTCGGTAGGCTGGGAGATATAAAGATCCATATTCATTCCGATTTGCATCTGTCGGACAAAAAGAGACTGAAGTCCGCTATCGTGGACTTGAAGCGGTGAAATGATAGTGGAGAAACCAATAACCACATCGTAAATTTTCTGGCAGTTTCCCGGGTCCGCCGAACCCAGATCATCAGCTCGGTGACGGTTGGAGCGCGTCTGCCGATTCCTACCGGGATCTGCGCGTAGCCTTCACAAATGTTTGTAGTTTAATAAACAAACGTGACCACGTATTTTACTTCGTTGCCTCAGGTCGTCCGGGCGTACTGGGACCATAGGAAACACGGTTACTTACTTAGGTTACTACATATCAATTCCAGAACAGTGCTGAATCCTGGTTCCGGTGTGACAGACTATCAAACGATCTTGGAGGCGTTCTGTTATACGTTAAGTCCATAATGTGCAGGAAGACTGGTACCAACCTACCGTAGCAAAGATTGTCGATACCTGAATTGGTTGCAGCATGCCAGAAACCAAACGAGTGGCAACGGCTTCATGCTTATGAGTGATTTTAAATTCCCGCGAATACAGTGGCCTGCGGTTCAATTTCTCCTCGGGTAGTGAGGAATCAAGGCGTAGTACGTGATGAGATTTAAACTGGGGCAGAACGACATGTCTGCCAAACGAGGCGCATTACACTGAATTTCGCTGCATCGTGCCTGAACCTACTACTAAAGAGTTGCGAGCAACCTGTACATGAAATTCAGTTCCTGGAGCCTGTGGCAGCTCGTGACCACTCGATGGCGTTAGTCAGCCTAGGGCTGCCGCTGCCCTACTCGCGTCTGCCAGAGCCATCCTAAAACTATTGGAAGACCGAGGTCAATGGTCTAAATCGAGCAGCAGTGAAGTAGACTGCTCTCTACCACAAGATTTATCTGTTGAAGCCTGTTGGTCTGTTTTAAAAGAGAGTAGACAATCGTTATGTGCTCTTTCCGTAAACCTCAATTATCGGAAAACTGGAGCAGTAAAGCTAACTTCCTTCGACTGCGAGCAAATTTAATTGTCGCAACCGCGACGCGTATTGTGGAATGCATTCCTCGTGTCTGTTGCCGCCTACAAAAGGCGGCATAATCAATACAAAAGCGCAAAAGCACGAAAGCCTCGACAGTCCAAAGAGAAGCTAGCACCCTCAGCGAAGGTGGCCCCTAGAATGTTTTTGCTTTCGTGAAGCGGCGTCTGAGCCTCACAAGGGATGTTCTTCCGCGCTGTCGGAGCACTTCGCTTCCGTATATACAAACGAGGTTCGCCTGCGCTTAGCTGGATATGTGCATCAACTACTGAGCTCGAGGGCCGTGATTTCGGGGTAGAAGATCTCCGCAGTCTATTCGTCAGTCTTGGTGGAACGAAACCTGCCGGACCCGATGAAGTCCTCATGGTCCAACAGTTTGCATGCCGTAACCCATCTGCTAAACATATCGCTCTCCGTGTGTGCACAGACGAGCGACTGGAAATGTTCGGTAGTAAACCTGATATCAAAAGGTGGTAACCCAGACAATGTGGACAATTACCGGCCGATTTGTCACACCACTGTTTAAAAAGGGCCTCGATGATAGTTAAAAAGGGTCTTCTTCAGATGCCAGAGTAGAAATATCTCCAAACCACGGCATAGCACGGCTTTGTGAAGGGTCGCGCTTGCATCACCAGCCTGCCGTCGAGGAGGCAAAAATGGTTGCAAACGTTTAAACAGGGGAAGTCAGTGGATATTATCTACATTGATTTCAGTAAAGCTCCTGACAAAGTGAACCCCGAGGTCCTGCTCCACAAGCTGAGGATGTGTGGTGTTGGTGGCGCACTACACCAGTGGATCGGTGAATTCCTTATTGGGCGAAGATGGCGGGTTCAGATGGATGACCACCTAGAGGCATACCCCAAGAATCAGTACTGGAGCCAATTTTGTTGCTGATCCAAGTGATACCTCAGCTTCTATGGTCACCCTGGGTATTATTTGCGAATGATCGGAAGATTTGCAGAACTTTTGATTCGTCCAGTGACTGTGATGTACTTCAGCAACACCTCAACCGCCTATCCCGTTGGTCTACAAAGGTTCACCTACCGGGCAACCGGGGCAAGTCATCTGCTATGAGCCTGGAGAGGGGTGGTAATGGACGTGTGTACACAATGGTTGACCACCCGCTGCATACCACCACTTCAGTAAAGGATCTAGGCGCATTCTTACGCTGTGATCTGAAGTCTGTTGACAACACGGACAGACCGTACGCAAAAGAACTACGCCTGCTTTTGACCTTTCGAAGCAGCTTCTACACTTGGTCTGCAGAGATTACCAACCATCTATTCTCTCCCATAATAAAACCGGTGCCTATGTACGGCTCACCCACATATTGTCTGATCAATTAGGTGAGATGCAGAGACTAGAATGGGTCCAGCATGTGCTACCTGGCTTGTCCTCAGTTTAGAGGGCATATCGTACGAGGACCGATATGGGATACTTGGGCTTTATACCCTGACATATCGTCGACTTCAAGTTTGTTCACATTAGAACGTACTGGATACTGCACTTGGACCACTTCCCTAGGTTGAAGCCACTGATGTACTTTCGCGCACCAAGCAGCACACGCGGACACCGGTACAGACTAGTGACACTGGATTTAAAACACATCGCTCACCCTCTATGCTTCGAGCGTTGAGTGGTGGATAATTAGCACAAATTACCGGAGACGCTAATTGAGGCAAAATCAGTGCCGGAATTTAAGAGATTGCTTGACAGCCACCTTGCGGACTACAGGTATAGGGAGCGTACCGCAACCGGATAAGAAGTCTTGCAGCTGCGACATGCTACCATCGCGACGGAATTAGTGACGTGATTCCACAGACGTGCACGATCCACCTACGATGGAGCTACGCAGACGTTTATATTCTTGTTCCCTAGTCTCTGTATTAAGTATTTGGTACTCAGAAGATGCTTTCAATAGTAGTGCATGACCAAAAACAAATCTGATTCCAAGTACGTTCGCAGATGTTGAGGAAACCGGCATTTCGATTCCACTGAACGACATTCATCCGCTGCTAAGGTGAACTTTACGGGATACCACAAGGATAGTGGAAGGGATACTACTGTGTTCCCAAAATGCAGACAAGTTTGAACCCAAAGGTTTAGATCAAACTGAAAATTGGTCCAAGAGAAATCATGTTGGAATACGTTGAAGACCAATAAACATTCCCCGTATTTAAAGGATAAAACAACAATATGGTGGCAGATCACTTTTAAGCAACCTATACACAAGGTCACATAAATCGAGAAAAAGCAAAGAAAACAATCGGGAATTATATGCATGAAGTCGGGACTCGAGGAGACATTTCACAAAGATACCAAGGACGCGTTGCAATAGTGAATGCGTACTCCTTTCCTAGTAAGTACAAAGATACACGATCAGCCTTACAAATTTTAAAGTCGCAAGAAAGAACAACATCTCGACAGGATTAGCTAAATTTTATTATTTCGCGTATTTCAGCCATTTACATAAAATTAGTGCATACAGAGACATTCAATGTGTAACGTCAATAGTCAATCAACAAAGATCGGAGTATATCTGATGCTGACCAGCATTCCGCTTAGAGGAACGTGGTTATCAGACTAATCAAGGCAGGGCAAGACTGGCAACGAAATCGGTCTGCTTACACAAAGTGGATTTTAGCCGCATAATTCCCAAAGCCTCAGCGAACTGAAGTAGGCGAGTGGCGCTCTGTCGGTTGATTATCGTCGGATAATCTAGGTCATAGATGATTCACGTGACGTCGCACACAGGCAGCAATCAAGCGTGTTACGGGTGACTGAACTGGCGGGCAGCTTCAGACCATCAGCGAGTAGGTTTCGCATAATACGCTCTAAAATCCTCGTGGATATTCTCTTCTCGGTTCGGCCGAGGTAAACACTACCGCAAGTGCAGTGAAACAGGTAAATTAATGAGGCGGTACCAACGGAGTCTTGTTTGTCCTGCTTGCAAGTAAACAGCATTATTCTAACGTGGTGCATATATACAAACATGGCGGAGTGATAACACCGTTATCTAGATTGACTTATTGGAAAACGCAATCTACTGCACTTTTGGTCTCCTCTGAATGTCTGCGTTATGAAAATTTTTAGTAGGTATGTCGGTCATTTTTCTGTTCCTGGTTGCGCGTTTGCATCTGGGGGCTGTGTTCTGAACCCCTCCTGATATCCTTTCTATGTAATGGCGTGGAGACACTTTGTAGCTCGCATTCGATCGTTTCCTCAAAGTAGACATGTGGAGGCCTTGTAAAAGTGGAAAGAACTAGAGGTTTCTGTAATTCACAGGACAGTAACTTTATACTTGTGACTGTTCAATGTTCTTTTGAAGTACACAAATCGAACGAGTGCACCATTCGGTTTATTTTGCTATATTGATTTCCACAGAATGGAAGGCACTGGAAGCTTCGTTTCAGCTGTGAAATCGATCGCGAGATAACAGCATTATAGAGCACAACTTATGTTTTCTGATTATCCGGCAGGATCTACACTGACGAAATAGTCATCTGTGTAGCGACTGTATGAATGCAATTTTGGTGTGCGAGGACCTAGCTCAGTGCTTTCCAGGTGACCGATGAAGGTATCAGTCTAGACACGACCAAGAGAAGTATCCATGATTATACGTGTTGTCTGTCCATACAGCGTACCATCGACTAAACTGGAAGTCATTCGTGTATACACATAGCAGCTAATTCAGTGGTCAACCGTTGCACTGGTCGAAATATTTTCGTTGCTCCTGACTTTTCAAGTTTTTGGATTCAAATTTTTCGCACATCGGCCTGGATACCTTTATTCAATCGGGCTCCATCAGGCCTACTCGTAGCGTAAACTTGCTTGAGGGTACTATAAACGGATCAACGTTAAATGCCGGTTTTCTATTTTGGCTTTGTTCCAGCACAGTCGTTTGCCTACCAGTGCACCAGTTTTCTGCCTTCATCAAGGTTCTTGGAGTTACCGGTAAGCTTATTGCTAGGTCTATTTCAAGAGATGTAAACCAACCCTATCGGTAGCTGCATAAGGCAACTATACCATTTTCCAATGAAGTTAGACATTCGGGAAAAACATTTACGCCTGGGGGTCAACGGGGTTGCTCCTCCTTTGCAATGAAGTTGAGTCTTCGCTATGCGGAATAGAATTACTCACTGGCATGGTAGGGGCTGTTTCATTGGCCAAGCGCCTTCAGCCAATAGGACCTGAGACGCTTGGCCAATGAAACAGCCCCTACCATGCCAGTGAGTGGTTCTATTCCGCATAGCGAAGACTGAACTTGATGGCCCCGGAGGAGCAACCCCGTTGACCCCCAGGCGTAAATGTTTTGCCCGAATGTCCAACTTCAATGGCAAATGGTATAGAAGTAATTATATCTTCGTACACTGCCTTCGTTGGCCAAGAGCTCTAAAGCCGCATTATGAATCGCGTTCTATCGTATGCACGCAAAATTTCTTTGTTTGGCCGGATTTGTGGGGGCGCGCCTGTTGGAACTCGCGGCATAACGTGACGCGTCACGCTAAGGAGTTGACCTCAAGGCTACCTGTGCACGGAGGGGTCGACTACTGAAGGACAATCTACCCTTGGCGGAATTTAGACAACTGAGCACTCTTACAACCGGTTGGTTTGTGTCGATCGTTGCATCTGAAACCGTGGCCTGCATGTACCCTTGTGATTCTCGTGCACTTTAGATAGGTCGTATAAGCCCTAAAATCCCAGTCTGTTTCCTCGGCGGTTTGCCGATGATTGTTTGATTCCTCTTGATCACTCTAACAGAAACGGTGAAACTTGTCCCCTATTTTCTTTCCCTGGTCCACATAAAATAGTTTTTACAAGCCCTAAAACCGAGTGACCAATCAGTAAAAATGCTCGTTACCTCAGTTAAAACAAGAAACTCAAAGAAGAGACAGGAAGCCACTGAAACGCTGGCAAAACATCCTGCTTATAACCAGTCCGTCAGCACGGAAAAATTAAAGGCTCATCATCTAAGATGAATATAAAGCCGAAATTGCGCGTAAGAGTAAAAAAGCAATCAAATGATAGTTCTCATAACGTTTCTCAGATAGAGTACAACGCAGTTACTGCAGAATCGCCCTCTAAAGCGATTCAAACGATTGCTGCGCTTGAACTACAGCTGAAGGACTTGAAGGAAAGGTTTGAATCTCTGTACCAAATCCTAGAGCAATTTAACTCGCTTAAGTATCTTTTTAATACTCCAGATACACCAAAAATGGAACACCTTCGATCCGTTGGGAAGTTTATACAACATGTTGCATTTGAGGTGCATGAGCGCATTAAACGCTCCAAAACTGTTATAGCATTTAATTTATCAGGAAAGTTGTCTCTTGAGGCTATCTCCTCCGCAGCGGCAAACGATTGTCGTATCGAAAGAAAGCAGTTTTCTTGCGTGAGGCTGCGAAAGAAGTCTCCGAAGCAGGTTTGTCCAGTACTTTTTAAATTTTCAAACAACACACTTGCTGAAAAATTCATTTGCAGTACGAGTGCATTATCCCTTAAGAAAGATTACATATCCATGGTCCTGAAACCAGATTTAACAGTACTATAAAGGGAGTGCAAAAAAGCCTATTTCCGACAAACAGTCTGTGACTTAATTGTTCCACCACTCAAGGAAACTCAGGAACTTCCCCACCTGGTTGACCTAGATGACACTCTGGTCATAAATGAATCAGCTCTAAGGTTGAAATCAAATAGCAACTGTCATAAAAATATGGCTTCTGACTCCATTCAGTGTCACATTAGTCTAGCATTACCGCGAAACACATCCCCGAACATACAAAAATGTTCGATTGCGCAAACGACTATTTCTACTCACTCTTTGTCGTTCACCAACCAGGTGCATAGACGCTCTGGTACGAAACTGAAAACCTCCTCTCCTAAAAGCTCTGAACCTCTAAAACTGAGGAACAGCCTTGTTGCAAAGAACTCTGGTAACACAACCTCACGTGGAATCTATACGGGTGCTCCTAAGCACAATAAAACACAGCTATTTTAAACGTTCCACCAAACGCTGTCACCACTGAAAACCTGCAGACAATCGGCATATCACCAACCATGCAGCATTTGAATATGCGACCTGTGCGCTCCATAACTTGTGAGCCACTTGCTAGGGAACTTCAAGTAGCTGAGAGAAATTGGCACAACCAAAATCCTCTCCAACTACCTCAACATGTAAATAATCTTAACTGGCACGTAGATAATGTGCGACAGCCAGCAAACTGTAATTCCAAAGTAAATAAATAAATAAATACATAGTATATTCTAGGTAAAACGAGACACACCTGTAAAGGCGTGATCAAATATGCATACAAGCATAGCTTCTTTGGAATGTTAAAACATTTCGTTTTAATGAAAGGTATAAAAGAAAAGATGTTGTCCGTATGAGTGAGCATACTGTCAGGTAATAGTCAGACCAAGGGACATTTTGGCGCTGTGGCGCGCAAAAATCCGTCAAAACACAAGTTGGGGGTAATTTCTTCAGGTAGTGATCCGTGAGCACAGGAGCCTAAACAAGGTTTTGTTGAAACCAATAACCATTACGAGATAGGGATGATTTGTGTTCCAACAAAGCATTCTTCATAGCAGAATTAGTTGCACAGGTTCGATGTAGAAGGCTGAGGACTGCGTCAGTGTGAAATGCTTAGCTGTGACTTTATTTTGTGGCGAGTCACATCCGATTGATCGCTGAATCCGACAGTCTGCGCGTTACGACCTCCATCTGCCTCTACCGCCTGACCTTGGTACGGTTGAACAACTATCTATTCGTGTGCGTGTTCTGACCTATTCGTGCGTCACCCCTAGCGCAAAGAACACTCATCAAGGTGAGCGCTTATATGGGCTTTACTGTAAACAATAAGAGGACGACTAGCGTTCCAATAATTCAACGTCGCCTATGTTGCGCATACAACTGCAGTAAAGTGCTTAAGATCAGTATTACCTCTTTTAGCTACATTAGATCGTACTGCACACAATATGCAGGCAAATCCGTCCAAGAAGTGAGACAGATAAACCAAGTTGCTGACACAATTCGGCTTTGCCCAACCTGTCGTCATTCCAGTTGTTAACTGCTTATCTTTACTCATGAAAAAATGCGACAGGATGACTGAAATAATCGCGCATTTTGTAAATACTAAGACCTTTACCACGGAGGTAAATATGGCCACGATGATACCTCAGCCAGCCAAAGTTAGCTCTGAGTCTAAACCGAAGAAAAGAGCTAGACGCTCTAACCCCACTGCAACGGCTGTGACTCTAAATCCACTGGGTCACCTCACTTCCATAAGTGGGCAAGCCTCAAACATGCCTGCTTCCACGTCTCCAACCATAGACGCTTCACTTGGAGATTCAGTCACGACACCGATAGCTCAGAGCCGAAAAAATCCGGTACAGCTAACAAGCAGGTAACGTAAGCATCGATTGCCTCGACAAACACACCGGGAGCGACACACATAGGTCCATCTTCAGTACCCAGCAAGCGTGGCGCAAAGCAGCTCTCACCGTCAATTCTAGTGGTGTCCTCTAAAAAAACCCGAATTGCCGGTAAAATCTATAATGCCAACACTCGATAGACAAAACCACGCTGCGCTAACTCTCGTGTGCACCAACGTTCCCGAATCCAAATCTGGCACAATAAAGGACAAGTTGCCAGGCTATCACAACCAGTGGAGTTCCATCTGCGAGGCGATTGGCATTCGGGTTGAGCTTGCAATGCTGCAGCGCGTAGCGCCTCACCTGACCTCAGTACACTGGTGAATCTCGAAGAGTTCTAGTAACACTAGACTCAGCAGATGATACAGAGGCAGTCCTGCTCTCAGCAGTTCGTCTTCGCAACTCCCCGAGCGGAGTGCACATATTACCTGATCTACCTTGGAAAGATCACCCAAAAGTAGCAGTTGAGGAACGCGGCATTCCTAATAGGGATAGCAAGAAAACAATATTCGTTCATGGTGTTCCGAGCTTCTGCATTCTTCTGATCACGATGCACAAACACATGACCGAGAGCAGTGGTGCTACACCCGCGAAGCACCTTCTGTTGACAATGTTATTGCGAAATCCCTAACAAGAGTTCCGTCATCACCTAACTACAAGGGCTGCGGTCCAAAGCTAATGAACGTAATACTACACTCCGAGGGAATAACGCAAGTTCTGTTTGATAGCTGGTTAAAGTTTCGAGCTAGATTGCCAACCGAGATCCGGCTAAAGGCAGCAGGCGAACGACAAAAAGTCAGAAGCCATTCAAGGGAATTTGCAAACGCAACAAATTCTTTATTTGCACAGTCATGCGGAGAGACCGACACAACAGCGCCCATGGCACACAACAGGACAGAGCACAGCACGAGTGAAACGACTGTTCAGGAACGCTCAACAATGCCATGCAAGTTGACTGAAATACATAAACCAAAAACGATTAATTGCCGGCAACCTAATGGTCGGCTTAAAAACTAACACAAAGTTGTCATCTATCAATGAACTCCTAACAACAAAAGCCCTATCTTGCATGGACACAAACACCCAAGGCCTTCTAAGCAAGTTAACCGAACTTAGAGAAATCCATGCCTCACAACCGCGGGACCTTGTCGTGATTACAGAGGCATGGCTAAACCCTGAGATAACCGATTCTAATATCAATTTACCCTGTATGTCGCTGCTTCGGACGGATAGAACAGGAAGGGGTGGCGGTGTGCTTCTTCACTATAATACAAACCTCCGATGTGAAGTTATCGATCACCCGGAAATCCGAGCTCCCGACTCGGTATGGTGCCGCCTTTGGTTGCGAAACAAGGACACATGTCTACTAGCAGGGATTTATGGCCCACCAAACTCAAAGTCGGCAATAGACTCAAAATTGAACCACGTTTTTCAGTTTGCTTTGAACAAGTCCTACACCCACATTCTTATCGCTGGAGACTTTAACGTGCACGACATAGAAACGCCAGCAACCAAAGGGATCAGTTTAAAGCCTGCTTGCAAGAGCTTATTGCTAGCCACCTTCTGTGCAACCACGTAACCTCTCCCACTAGATTTCGAACTGCTAACAAGCCGTCGATACTGGATCTTGTGCTCACTAACGAAGAACTCATGGTTAGCAGGATAGTTACAAGCACACCACTGGATCGTAGTGATCACGTTACTCTACTCTTTGACTATATCTGCTATGCGGAGTACCCTGAAAAGGAGGTTGATAGAGTGCATACTCTCACACACTACAATGTGTTGTCCAAGCTTGTTAAGAATACATCTTGGACTTTCTTAACCGAATGCCCCCTAAGATGTTGCCTGGGAAACCTTTATAAGGTTGCGCACGCATCGGAACAGAAGTTCTTCCAACCCCAAAACAAGCGTAAGTCATTTCTGAGGAGCAGAACACGTAAATGTATGTCATGGAGGGATTTGGCATGACGAGATCACCAGGACTGCTCGAATGCCGAAAACTGTACTGCATACGTGACACATCGTAACTTCTGTGTGAAACTGATCCGCGAAGACAAGGTCATGCATCAGCAGAAGTTAATGAAGCGATTCCGCAATAAACGCAAACTCCTGTACAGGCACGTTAACGACCTTCGAATGGTGAAACGGGGTTGCAGCACTAATCACGGCTAATGGGTACATGCGATCAGCAATGGAAGCAGCACATCTCCTACGGATTCATTACTCCCAAAGTTTCCAACAGGTAACGAGCCCAAACATTCTCCTCATTTCTAATACTCCAATATCTGGTTTAGAAAACTTCACCTTCACTGCGGAAGCTGTGTTAAAGACGTTGTTATCCTTGCGTATCCACAGTTCTCCCAGAGCTGACAACATCCGACCAAAGGCTCTGCAGGCGGTAACTAGTGATCTAGCAGAACCAATGACTGTTTTCTATCAGCGATGTCTAGAAGAGAACCATATTCCACCAGTATGGAAGCGAGGGGTCATCACTCCTATCCAAAAAAGTGGCAGCCGCACAGATCCTGCCAACCGCTGTCTAATAACTCTACTTCCCGTACTACCCAAATTGGTGGAATCAATCATCGCAGATGTGCTGACACAGTATCAGAAAGTCACAGCTTAATAGCCGCAGAGCAACATGGCTTTCGTCAAAAGCATTCGTGTAATACTAACCTATTAATTGCACCTAATAGCTGGACTGAAGCTGTTGAAGATGGAGTAGGAGTCGATGTAATCTACCTGTACTTTTCAAGAGCGTTAGATCGCTTAGACCATGGTATGCTCCTTCATAAGCTTCGGAATTACGGCATTGGCGACCCACTCCTAAGTTGGATTGGCAATTTTCTACAAGAACAACGGTAAGTGGTGACAATCCGAGATTCATTGTCTCATGCAATCAATGTGGCATGTGGAGTACCACAAGGCTCGATTCTTGGACCTCATCTATTCTTGGTGTTTATTAACGATTTGGCGAGATCAATTACTTCCGATTTCCTATTTTTTGCTGATGATATCAAGATATGGCAAAGGATCAGAGGACCGGACGACCACGAACAGCTCCTGTGCGATCTTAACACAGTGTCGAACTGGTCAGTACAAAAGGCCCTACCAATCAACGTAGAAAAATGTCGCGTTGTACAATTACGCCATGGACATAACTACACCTATACACCTAAGACAAACGGGTTGCAGAATATCCCCCAGCAACGTGACCTTGGTGTGATCGTACAGAACGACCTCAACCGTTCAAAACAGGCCGAGATAGCTGCGAAAAGAGGCAACCAGCACGTCGGCATGCTGCGAAGAGCACTCGGGAGCTTTGCCCTCTCAATCTTCCCAATGATGCACAATTCCTGCGTACGCCCGCATGTGGAATACGTTATCCAAGTTTGGCAACCTTGGTTAAATCGCGGCCTAGAAGCGATAGAGGCACCACAACGGACAGCAACAAATAATGTAAGGGGTATGCGCTATCACGCTTACCAACGAAGGCTGAAGTCACTGGGAATTTTCAGCGGACGCTATCGAAGATTGCGCGGTGATCTCATATTAGTGTGTCAGATACTGAGTGACCCCCACCACGTATGCCGCCATTTGTTGAAACTTAGCCACAACACGCAGCTCAGGGGTAACTGCTTAAAGTTGAAGGAACCATATATCCGACTAGAGTGTCGACAGAATTACTTTTCCATTCGGGTTTGCAAACCTTGGAGCGCACTCCCAGACTCAGTTGTATCCTCTCCTACCTTGGATGTTTTCAAAAAACGATTAGATATCGCTCTTAGCTCCCAACATTTTGTTACCCAAACTCCGCTACTGTGGATTACGCCAAGCATGCTTTTCAACAGGATTTGTGTATCAAATGGATCTAAGTGAGCGACCATATTTTACTTTGCTCACCCCTTACATCAAAGATCACTGCACCCCGGTGTCTTTCTGAACGTTTACGTTAGGTAATTTTTTCTCTTTTACACGGATGTTAATTAGCAAAGTATTCATCTCGGCAGACGTTCGGTAGATGATCCAGATATGTTTTGCTTTCATCATATTCACCTCAACCATCCTACGGGACATGTCAAGCACTTGCTTTTATCCCGTGATAAGTCATTGTTCATTGTCCATTTTTCAATTAACAAACACCTCATTTCGAACATATATACATAGATAAAAAGAAATGGTATATACCTCGGCGATGCGAGGTGCAGTCCAATTATGTGGTGGGATCAATATATATATATATATATACATATATATATATATACATATATATATATACAGGGGTTGCATCGCTCTAGCCGAGCGATTTATATTAGGCAGGTGTATCAATGCATTCTTAACAGTTTTAACTAGATTTTAGGATGACAATTAGAAAGTAAACCATAGCCAGTGGATATATCCGGTTAAATGTCAGAGGGCTATAGGTCATTCAGGTAGCATACTGAACTTAGATATTAAATAGCTGCCTTGCATTACATGACATTTAAATTGCGGCTACTTTCAGTTAGATTTGCAGTACTCGCCGAGTGTTTGAATTTCGACATGCAATCTCTATTGAGACCTCGGAACAGGTTGAAATAGCCAATTGTTCATTGTTTTTGTGATGACAGTTCTCCGCTTACTTATAAATAAATAAATAAATAAATTGTATATTCCTCGACTATGCGAGAAGCTGTTCTCTATAAGGAACAGATCAAATAATGGTACAATTTTTCCATGACATTTCATCAATACATTTTCAGAGATAAACATGGATGCAATTGCAAATTATGTTACACAGAGTAATCAGAATCGTTCTGCTATTTTTGCCTGCCACTGAATCAGGATTCTTTACAATCACATGATAGATATTTGGGCCGAGAGAAAAAAATGTAATGAAAGTGGCTGTTGTCCGAAATGTTATGTGTATGTGCTTCAGAAATTTATTCAGGCACCATGGATACCGTTTTCGAATGCGTTACCTAGGGACTGTGATGTGCCCAACATCTTAATCACGTTTCGGACGGTTAAATGCTTACTAATAGTAAGCTTAAAATTGCAAAGCGTATAGCATGTTCTGATATCACTTGGAAGTTTGTTCCAAAGCTTTGAGTATTGGGTTAGAAAGAAACGTTCTCTGATTCTCGTAGAAAATTTTGGAATCATGACTTTTACCTCTTTGTTACGTATTGGGTATCTGTTGTTTACAGATATGTGAACACCGCTTTCAGGACTGCGAATTTGACAATTTATGATTCTGTAAAGAAAACATAGGTTCAGCTTCATTATCCGAAGCCAAACTGGGTCAAATCCAAGTTTATCGCATCGCTCCTTGTATGTCAACTTTGAGGAATATCCACATAGCTTTTTCGTGAAACGTCGCTGGACCCTCTCAAGAGCGTGCTGGTCAGACTTCCGTAGATTAGACTGTATCATTGAACAGTATTCCATACACGGCAATACATATGTTTTGTAAAGGGATATGCGAGATTCCGTGAGGTAAAAATGATGGCAGATATAACCAATGGTCTTCATGGCTTTCGAAACTTGGAAGTCACAGTGTTCAGAAAAGTTAAACGTAACTGAATATCGCACGCCCAAGTCGCGAATTGTCCTGCATTGCGAGATATAGGCACCTTGTAGTAATAAACTGTCTGGCGGTACTTGGCATTTGTACGATAAAATATTACACTTGTCCACGGCAAATGACATCTGCCACAGTTGGCACCAGGAGTCAAGGGCTGATAGGTCATCCTGAATGAGACGTACGGCTTCCTGAGTATTTGCACGTGGTTGTGAGTAGACAACTTTAATGTCATCAGCAAAGATAAATGCAACACCATTTCTTATTCTCTGGAATATATCGTTAATATAAATTAGAAAAAGAAGTGGACCAAGAACACTCCCTTGAATCACTCCACTAGTGATTGCTTTCGGTGTAGAGAAATGATCGCCTTTGCGCACAACCTGCTGTCTACCAATTAGATATGAAGACAGCCAAGAGAACATCGGTTCTCTAATGCCTATAGCCTTCAGTTTTTCCAGTAACCTTCTGTGAGGCACTCTGTCAAAGGCTTTTTGCATATCCAGGAACAGGATTACGACACTGTTTCCGTTGTCAATGGCAGCCGTTGTATGGTTTAAAAAGTCAGTCTGGCATGTTGCGCAGCATCGACCTTGCATGAAGCCGTGTTGCGAATTGCTGATAATGTTAGCTTTGTTCAAGAATATAAATAGTTCATCTTTTACTATCCTTTCCATTATTCTAGATACGATGGGTGTGTGATTTATGGGAGGAAAGTTTTTAACCTCGCGGGCAGCGCCATTTTTATGTCGCGGGATAACAACAAAAGTTTTCCATTGAGTAGGGTATACTCCGTTGTTAAAAGAGAGTGTGAAGATGTTGAGCAAAAGCAGAAGGAAGTCACTACCACTGCGTTTTATTAAATATGGGGGTAGTCCATCAGGGCCTGCGCACGTTGAGGAGTATAAGCGAGCGACTTGACTAGTGATTTTCGCTATAGTGAATTCTACTGTGCATAGACCTTCATTATTTTGCGGCGTGATAAATGTTGGTGTGTCTGATGATTCAGTGAGCATTGATTCGGCAAAATAAGCACTGAAAGCTTCGCAGATATCATCTGGTGCGTCGTAGTATGTTCCGTCAGGCGTGGTGATAAAACTGAGATTGTCACTGCAACGCGAACCCCGGGCACGGAAGAGTTTGGCTAGCTCAGCTGTTTTGCTAGGGCCATTCAGAGCTTTATACTCTTCTAGAATGAGAGTTTTGTCTCCTTGATGCCTCTTTTCTTCCACGAGCTTCGACTGCTGTAATAATAGCGCAAAGTCAGCAGTTAACTTGAATTTCTGACGAATCTTATGAAGCTTTCGCGCTGCCTTCAATGCCTTGCGATCGGATTTGGGTTTGGTTTGGTAAGCACATTTTAGTGGTATTGCTGAATCGATGCAGAAGTCGATTATACTATAAAACAGGTCCGTCGCATGTTGAGGGCATGAAGAGAGAAAGAATTTATCCCAATTCATCGAACGGACCAGGTCCTTGAATGAGTCCCAGTTGACAGAATTGAACAGACGATAATGCTTTGTTTTCTGTACATCGGCCATGCGTAGTCTTAGAGAGCATTTGATTACGCGATGATCGCTCCCCGGAAATTCATCAAGAACGTTAACACTGATTGCAGGTATACCCAATGAAAAAATGAGATCCAGCGTACTTTCGCCTCTGGTAGGTCGAGAGACTTGTTGCTGCCAACCATTCATTTGGATACAGGAGATAAGATTGTGGTATTTCAAAGGAGCGGTTCCTATTGGCCATGAAATCGAAGGCAGATTGAAATCACCTCCAATAAGCTTATGTAAAAATGGTAGGCCAGCGGCGCATTCAAATGCAAGCGTCAAAAGCTCTAGGTCTTCTTGACTGCCGTTTGGCGCGTTGTATATACATCCCATAAGCAGCTGTTGCTGATTAACAGGTATCGTTAGCCAGAGTGATTCCTGAACATTGTTCAACACTGGGTTATCAAATGTTGCTGCTGTGAGCGAGTTTTTTAGATAAATTACGCAGCCACCACCTCGACGACCAGGCCGATTCCTCATAAACTTGTTATATCCGAAAATAGTTAACTGAGTGTCAGACATGCCATCATGGCACCAAGATTCAGTTATAAATAATATGTCAGGATTATTCACCAAAACAAACGAGCGTAGGGTGTGGATCTTAGAGTAAAGAGAGCGAATGTTTATCAAAAACACTGAGATAGATGTGAGATATGAGGAAGATTCTTTAGATTGTGTTATAAACCCTGGAGTTTCAAGCCGTGTGCATGGGCCCAGGTTAGAAATTGTTGAAAAAGTGAGCTTATTGCCAGCGGTGGAAAATGATTTGGAGGTGGCCATAGCGGAGGGGGTTGGGACTGAGTATGGCCCTCTAGAAAATGGTTTGAGGGAAAAAGTCCATGATTACTGCAATAGACTGTGGGAGCTGGAGAGTTAGGTTGTATCCTCTGCAACATGTCGCTAATAGGCTGTTGATTACGTAACGCACTGATAGGATTCAATGGATTGCTGTTATTTCCATCTATGGGTAAAATCCGCTTACTTGCGCTCGATATACAAGGATTCACTATACGCGGTGGAGGCACACTGGTGTCAATCCATACACCAACATCAGCATAATCCATGTGGTTCGTTGATAGGTTTGGAACGTCATGATACCCAATTACTCCGTGTGTAAGGTGCAAAGATAGCGGCACGTCTTCCGTAACTTTATGATCAATGGGTGTACGTCTATCCAAACAAAATGACGATATAGAGTCAGCCAACGATGCCTGCGATAAATCAAGGTCAACCGTCCTTTTACTATCAATCAATTTGACCGGATCCTTCGAAATTCTCGATGAGGTTGGACACTGGCCAAAGCAGACTTTAGGCGGGACATGACAGTTCGAGGCTTGAGGTAGCGCCTTTGCATGCAACTGGGATTTAGCAGGTAATGCAGTTGTTATTCGCTGATCCCCAATGTTGTCACTTCGCATAGGGGAAAGAGTATTAGGAAACCCTATATGACTGCCAGAACTGATTATCCAAGAGGAAGCACCATGTACATCACTAGTTTTGGGGATTGTAGTCGTTTTGGGCTTGGTCGGCTTAACACGCTTAGCCGTGAATCTGTGGCCTAGTGGGAGTCCTTCAGTTACCAATTTTGCATCTGACGTTGACCTTAGCTTCGAAGGGCGAGAATTAGGTGTTCTACCGGACACATCATCTAATGCAATAGAGTGGCTCGCATATGCATGTGATTCCTTGTTAATTTCAGAGATCATTTGATCATCCAACGCTTCGTCCCTATTTGCAGCAAGCGGAGTATTATCCTCACATTTGTGCTGGCCAATAAGTGGAGCAATATCAACTGGGTGAGGGGCGCCATATGGCTGTTGGGTATTCTGTTTTACTTCAGAAGTTCTCCTCCTTATCTCTCGTTGTAGCGGGGTTTTGTCCTCCATAATTTTCAGACTTTTGAAAGTCGTATTAAGCACAATGAGGTTGCGCTTTAGAATAAATTGTTTAGCGATAAGTTCATTTTCAAACTGGAAAAGTATGGGACAAGCGTAACGCATTACATTTTTTCGTAGTCTGATGCAGCTGGACCAACAAGATTGCATACCGCATGCAGTAAGAAGCAATTTCTGAACAGTTTTTAATGGTAATTTGTCTGGCACATTAAATACCACAGCATTGCGTGAACAGCGTACTCGATTATGTACTTCGGTCGAAATGGAGTCTATCAGTATACTGCACTTCATGAGGTTCATTCTATCAACATTTGGGGGCGAATCAAGTAAGACAGATAGACTCTGCAAGGGTTGCAATATCGATGTGAGCATGTCGACCTTTGATGCAAGTTCAGCGTATGCAGTTTCAGCTACTGATGGACATGTTTCAGGTGTCTTTCTCAGGTCAGCATGTAGTCCAAGGGAATTTCCTACAGTGCCTACACTGCTTCTGGTATTTCCTTTACTACTGCTTCCAGTCTTTGTGCAAAGTACTTTAGTTCGTTGTCTCAGATTTTGAACTAAAATGGAAGAATCCTGGCCCATAATACTTTTTTTCCTCATGGAGCGTGTCCTTACTGTAGTCATGATAATGAAACCGAAGTAAGATACACTAAAGCAAAATCAGAGGAGTTTAGACAATGGGTGTCAACTTTTGATCCTTAACTGAAAATCCACGTCTACTTATAATGTTGGTGAAAAATGGCAACTCCCGGAAACTGTGCGATTTAATTAGGAACAAAAAGAACGCACCGCAGTGAACTATTTGAATCTCCGCCTCCGAGTTGCACACGCTGTTGCTTAGGAAACGCGATCTCTCCACCAAGTCCAAACGTGTTGTTGTTGTCTCACCTTTACTTGAGCCATGATTGACCTTCGTTGCTTTGTTCACGCGTGGACCCGCTGATAAACTTCGCCTTCCCATGGCTTAGTGACTCGTATGCACTTTAAATCACGCCGGCTAGCGGTAACCGTCGCTGTCCGGGTTTGGTGGTGATGGGTCCTGGCGCAAGCGTGTATGGAATCACAAACACTTCGTGTGGTAGGGTGCACGAAGGAATATAGATGAAAGGACAAAATAGCCAATATCTATGGTGTATGGTGGTGCACAGTACTAAGCTATATGTCACCTGATAGCTTTAGAAAAGCTCTGTAGAATGGTTTCTTAAATTCACTGAGATTACCTCCAAAAAACAAGCTTTCAAGCGTGGTTCTTAATGTACGAATTGCCGAAGACGCCGGTTGGGATAAAATAGCGAGACGGAGGACTTACTGCGCAAATATAAATCCCGTTCGATAGAACTCGGCGACCCGAAACGAATGGGCGTATTTCCGAGAATGTAGGACAAAAAATGAACGGAATAATCCAAGATTACCACAGAGCACAGAATTATGCGACCGTCTGTGAGCGTGCGCGTGCAGCGTAAGACATAAATATCCTTAACAGTATCACTAGACTGTGGATGCATTGACACAATCTAAAGTGACGACAACTAATTCCATTAAGCCACTCGACAAGATTGTTAAGGCTGAAGCGAGTTAGGTGTTTTGTGAACAAAAACCATGGTACTATTTCGTGGCCAAGTCCTACAAAGAGCAGTGATAGTGTGATCTGACATGCAGAAGTGGTGAACAACCTTTCAAGCCATCGCAAAAAGAAAGCAACTATGCTCAGAGCATAGTACAGTGGAACCTCCGTTAGTTGAATTCCCAAAGGAATGGACTAAAGTCGTCAAAATAGAGAGGTGGTCAAAATATAGAGGTTCTATGCCAAAACTTAGCGTAGCCTACTTTGCTGTTGTAAGTAACATAGCATGAAGTTTCTTTTCACATGAACCCGTATCGAACACATTAAACGAGGTCTCACGTAACGGCAAACGCAGTTCAATCATGCATTGTTATAATCCATCAAAACTTGATAAACATTTCGCAAGTTAAATCATTACTTGAGGAAAAAATTAAGCTTGGTCTGCTTCTATCTCTTATCACGAAGGTAACTGAAAAAGCGCTCCCAGCACAACCTAAGCTATTCAGCATGCTTAGACATTTTTCCACAGCGAATGATTTCAGATTTATTAAAAGATCCCCGACAGCAGTAGCTTTGGATTGTCTGTAGTTCACATGTCATCTTCACTTAGTTCTTTCCTATCAGCAAGCGTTTCTTGTTTGTTCCCATAGGTGCGTACCATAGTCAGTATTTATCTAAAGGTGTCATATTGGTCACGCTCACCTGCTCGACTCTGTCATCGTACGTCAGCGTGATATGCGTGAAGTGCGCATGACACGTGTACTGCGTGGAGCTGAGTGTGGCACTGATCACAAATTGGTTCGAACCAAACTGTACATATATTTTCGTAAATCGATGTATTGCACTCCCGCCGTGAATCGGCGTAAATTTAACATTCTCTCCCTCGGTACTGTGGCGAAACGTACTGAGCTGGAGAAGGCGATGGCTGCACGCCTGTGTGATGTGGACTGCCTAGCCACTGTGGGCGACCTGTGGCACCACATTCGCGACCAGGTGACAGCTGCTGCCGAGGAGACCATCGGGTGCGCAAACTATAAACGGCCTGATTGGTTTGATGACAACAACGTGACGATTGGCGCATTGGTGTCAGAGAAGAATGCAGCATTTGCTGCACATGTGGCAGACCCCAGTGACTTGGGGAAGAGTAGTCAGTTTCGCAAACTTCGACGGCGCCTGACCCGAGAGCTCCGTCGCATTAAAAATGCATGGTGGACGGAGAAGGCGAAGCAGATGGAATGCTACGCCGAACGCCGACAACACAAGGAATTCTTTGACTCCTTGAAGGCGGTGTATGGTCCGAGATTGGAGCCGCTGAAGACACTGATCGATGGTAATTCAGGCGCTACCTGCACCCAGACTGCAGACATAATGCAGGTCTGGCGGAAACACTTTGACTGTCTCTTGAACAACCGTTCAGAGATCGACTGGCCTACATTGAACGGCCTGAAGCAGCACGATGTGAAGGCGGATGTGGCGGATATGCCGACACTGGATGAGACGCAGAGAGCACTTGCTCAGCTGCGAAACGGCAAATGTGCCGGAGGTGACGGGATCCCACCTGAAGTATTGAAACACGGTGGACCCGCGTTGTTGACTGAGCTGCACCACTTGGTGCAACGTGTATGGATTGAGGAGGAGGTGCCTCCTGAGCTGAAGGATGCCCTTGTGCTACCACTGTACAAGGGTAAAGGTAGCAAGCAATGTTGCACGAATTATCGTGGTATCAACTTGCTGAGTTGTGTGGGCAAGGTGATTGCCCGAATTCTGCTCAATCGCCTTGAGAGTCAGGTTGTGGAACCTAACGTGGCGGAAGAGCAATGTTGATTCCGTTCGGGTCGCAGCACTATAGATATGGTGTTTGCGGCTCGTCAGTTGCAGGAGAAGTACAGAGAACGACACCAGCCATTGTACTCACTTTTTGTTGATTTCACCAAAGCATTTGATACGGTGAACCGCGAGGCATTGTGGCTGGTGTTGGGTAAGCTTGGTTGCCCGCGTAAGGTTGTAAGTTTAATTGAATGTCTGCATAGTGGTATGCGAACGCGGGTGTAGCTGAGTGGAGAGACCTCGGATGACTTTGCAGTTGTCTCTGATGTGAAGCAAGGCTGTGTCTTAGCTCCTGCCCTGTTTAATATATATCTTCACGCAATGTTGTCTTGTGCTTTTGATGCGGCTTGTGCTTACGGTGTTCGTGTGGAGCACTGTATTGATGGTGGGTTGCTGAACATCCGTCGTTGCGGTGCGAGAATTCTAGTCTGTGAGACAACTACCCGTATGTTGCTGTTAACTGACGACTGTGGGTTGTTTTCACACAGCGCGGATGAGTTGCAGCACATGACTAGTGCTCTGGCTTCGACAGCGGCCAAATTCGGGCTCACCATCAACACAAGCAAAACTGTGTGTCTCTTTCAGCCTGCACCGGAGGTGCAATCTTCAATATTGCCGCGAAGCAGCATTGGTGCTGAAGTATTGGAAACCACCTCCCGCTTCTGCTACCTTGGGAGTGTGATATCGACTGATCAACAGCTACACGTTGAGTTGCGTAATCGCGTGTCGAAGGCAGCAGCGGCATTCGGGAAGCTGTAGAGTACCGAGTGTGGAACAACCATCAGCTTACCAATGGCACGAAGCTGATGGTGTACAAATCCACGGTACTGTCCGTTCTTTTATACGGCAGTGAAACGTGGACGATGTACCGTCGGGATGTGCGATATCTCGAGCGCTTCCATCAGCAGTGTCTGTGACGAATTTTGCGCATTGGTTGGGGCGCCAGAGTTGCAGACACGGAAGTGTTGAGCCGAAGTGGGATGTATGCAGTGGACTGCATACTTTTACTGAGACACCTGAGATGGCTTGGTCATGTGAGCCGTATGGATTTGACGCGGATACCGAAACAACTTTTATACGGTCAGCTGAGTATTGGGAAGCGGCATGCTGGCAAACCAAAGTTACGTTACCAGGACATGATTAAAGTGAGCTTTTCACGTTCTAATCTTGATTGCAGATCATGGGAATCGAAGGCGGTTGATCGGCGTACATGGCGCGATCTAATCACGAAGGCAGTTGCTGAAGTGCGGGAGAATGACTTCATGCATGCAGAGAAGAAGCGGCAAGTGCGGAAGCGGCAAGCACCAAAGAATTGTACTCCATGGACATCGAGCGCATGGTGCTGTAGAACATGCGGTCGCGAGTGCCTTAGTCAGGCAGGCCTAGTGAGCCATGAGAGAGGTCACTCGGGACCAATGCCGAAGCGCCGACGGGTCCAGCAGTGAACGTAGGCTGCACCGGCGCAACGTTTGTAGGCACGCTGAATTCGATTTACTAACCGCATGCTTGCATGCTAAGTCTCTTTATTTCAGGTGGTGGGTTTGCGATTCCCTCCTAATGCCTTTCTCATATAAATGTCTAGTGGGCCATGAGCTAGGCCATTTGGGGCCACTACAGAAGCGACGACGGGTCCTGCAGATAATTACAGCGAGCCGGCACAGCGTTTGTAGGCACGATGAATTCGATTTACCAACCGCGTGCTTGCATGCTAAGTCTCTTTATTTCAGGTGGTGGGTTTACAGTTTTTACCTTAATGCTTTTCTTTCTCATAGAAATATCTTAATGTACTCTATTCCATTAACTTGCACACCTCGCCTAAGCCAATTGTATTCGATTTCCGTAGCATATTTGTGTTCGTGGCATTCCGTGAACTATATTTCCTGACCTCGTGCACTTAGCTAGGATTTATTTGTAAACAACTTATTACATATGCTATTTACTCAAGGTTTATATCACCGTTTCCTTATGCATTAATCGAGTTTTTCTCTTTTTCTTTCTCTTTCTCTCTCTCTCAAGTGTTTGGCTGCTGTTTGATATCCCCGGTGTGGATGCGCTTGATGTGCATGTTGACAAGGTGCCTACCTGTCTATTACCCACTACTTCGTCCATACTGGCTCCTGGGTGACAGTTGGTCGTTGCTGGAGGGGACTGGGTGCACGGTCCTTGTGGCCGTGTTAGGATCAAAGAGTGGTTCCATGCAGTCAGTGTGGAGCGGACTACGGTCCAGCCACCGTTTTGTGTGCGCTTGATTCCCAAATACAGTGTGCTTGTGTTTGCCTGTGAAGGAGTGTGGGCCGGCTCCGTTGATGAAACGTGGTTCCCATCCGCATGCCTCCCGGTCTTATTCCTTCGGGTTTACACTGGATATGGGGTATGTGGTTGGAGCTGTGGGTGGTGCAGCGCAAGCCATCCATGCTCCCTCTGTAGGCGCAGGCGTCCTGTGGCTTGCCACAGTGACAGGCAAATCCGAAACCGGATGCCGCCAACCATATTGGTCTGGTGCAGTGCAGATTGTTATCATCCAGAGAAACAAATATTTGAAGATGTATTCCAGAAACTTATACCGCATGCGATAACGGGTCACGGAGCGCAACGCTTTGCACAACGGCGAATGACTAATTGGAGGTTGGATTTTGGATTACATGTTTTGTGATTGTATTACGACGCGCAATCTCAATGCAGGCCGCGCTTCGAAATGTACCTTGGTCAGCGCAATCACTGGGACATTAGCCGAAGTTGGAAAGTGAGTGTTGCCTACCCGAAAACAGTGCACAACCGCCAGATGTTCCGATACAATTACCCCTCAGTTGGTGGAGATAGCTGGGCTCGAAGCCTATAGATTTTGGAGCAATGGTGTCCATGACGGACTCACAAAACGTGATCGTGCTTGATGATGGGGGGTTGTCATTTTGCAGACAATGAGAAGACACATGCGATTAAATACATTTGGTTGTTTTGTACGCAGAGGCGCAGCATGGGGGCGGGGGTGACGGTCAGCCCCGGGCAGAGAGTGATATGGGCGGCAATTTTCTTACCGTCGAATGTTCGATACCAAATACAACGGACATGATATCCGGATAAGCTGTGGGCTGAATCTCTTAATGTTCCTCCGTATGACCAACAAAACATTTGCGCCATGTTCCACACCCATGCAAATGTTCCTTGTAGCGATCATCTTGGTTGTCCCACTGTAATCGCCTTCACCACATTCACCTCAGTGTCAAAAGCGCACAGTAGTTTTCATCGCAAACCATTGTACACCTTACCGATCGTGTGATCTTCACGCGCTTATGCGTAATGAGTTCACGACCAGCTCGGGGGCAAAACTTCTCACCACGCCACTGATCGCATGGAGAATTGGACAGCTATCATCCTGCGACCCACCAGGAGGATAGCATCAAGCTACAGCGAATCCATGTTTGAGTGCATGACTCAGTTGGGGTGCACATCACAGACATCAGTTGATTTATATCCGAGATATTGCAGATGATCGAACTCTTCGATCTGATTATACATTGGTGCATTTCAATGGCTATAACATTACTTTAGTATTACGCTATATTTTTGGCGGGTAGCGATTAGGAAACGTCTTTATCTTGTATTGTGTCAGCCGCTCGGAAAGTAGACATGTCGCTTTCGGCATGATCAGCTCAGTCGATACCTCTGATAGTTTGCTAATCACCTCGGAAACAACGTGGAGCGTTCCGACACTACGTTTCTTCGCACAGCTAGGTGTATTTATCTTCTGGGATGCAACCTGCTTCCATACGGCATGCTTGAATGCTAAATTCATAGCAGTATGGGGATTCTGGTGCCATTAGTGCAGAACTCGGACTGCTAAAGTGGCGTCGAGTGCACTGCAGTAGCAATATGCATCAACATTCCATTGTATCGCGCGGTTTCCTGAATTGTTTTAAACTATGGTGCTTCCATCAGGACTCACTCATACAGCATTTACGGCAGACACGGTGATGAGAAAGCTGCTATCTATGCGCCTGCAATTTTGTCCCGGAATCGATGGCATCCGCCCAAAGACGCTAGCTGTGGCCGCTAACGTTTTGGCTGAAACATAAATTCGACATTGCTCTCTAATTGAGTAGTCATTATACGCGTTCGTTTAGACATAATTTCCCTACCAAACTTTACTTAATGCAAGCGTTCTCCACTAAAGACACAGAAATCTCATCTCCACTTTTCTTCCCTCTATTTGTATTGCGCCTCGATGCATTCGAGAATAAATTGTTTACAGAGGAGTAGTAGGGGGATTTGAATGGTATAAGTAGAAATTCGTCACATCTACGCTCACTCAGACAGCCATCACACGCCCGGAAAAGCACTGTACGCGCGTTTCATCCTTTCGGGAATCGTCAGCAGTACGCATTCCATCGGACCCTGGTAGGGCTCGAACCCGCAACTCGACTGTTGCCAGTCCGTGGTTGAGACGACTGAGCTACGGGCGACGGCAACGACCACCGTGAATAAGTTACAAGATGTGATATAGCGCCGCCCACTATCCACTGACTTGCACGTTATTAACGTGCAGGGGACAAGGTAGCCCTCTCATCAAGCCACGAACGTACCAAATAAGCCGCCAATTAACCTTGGCATTTTAAAAAATTTGGTCTGCGTATTGATTACAGAGGAGCAGACCAAACTGCTTATAATGCCGTAGGTTAATTGGCGGCTTAAGTTTGGTACGTTCGTCGCTTGGTTAGGGGGCTACCCTGTCCTCTGCACGGTAATAACTTGCAAGTCAGTGGATTGTGAGCGGCGCTATATCACATCTAATAAATTGTTTATTTATTTAAATAATCTCGCTGCGTTTCCCACCCACGCATTTGATTGCCTCACCCAAGTCATGCAGACCCACTTATTTTGGTCGTATTAAGGTGTGCACGTACCTCTACTGATGGGTCTTTTTTCATCTACACCCTACATGCTCAGAGTGGGACATTCTGAGGTCTCCGAGCTCAAAGCGGGAGGTTAGGGCGTCCCGCCCGGCATTTCTAAAACTTCAGGACGACAGCTTAAATTGCGGGACTCTCCCGCTTATATGGGGACGTATGGTCGACTTAATCATTGCTCAAAACACCGGACAGTTGCGATGTTTACTGGAACCCATTCAATGAGTACAGCGTACTTATGTAATTGCTGTGAACCGAGTCACATGACAATCGTCCTTGAGTAGGGCCTGCGTCAGTTCGCCATATGCAAGCCACAAGTCAATTAAGTAACTTCTTCCTACAACTGCGTACTGTACTTGAATACTACCGCTAACACATGGTCCGTTTTGCATTTGGTGTAGTGTCCGCTAAGGTGTGTTTCTCATCTTTCAACTAACGCTCATTGATGATTATGATGAATGTCCGCTCACACGGATTAAAGTGGCAACCTTCACTGGGTATAAGGCTTACTGCATTCAAAGTTCCATAACGGAAAGTCCAGGACCAATTTCAATCACCCTACTTTTGTTGCTGCAATCTTTTACTGGGCGAAAACCTTGCTGGTGTCAGTTACCTTGACTTACTTTAGCAACTTAATCGCAACTAAAATGAATTCTGCGCCTATGACCCAAAAATTCCCATACTACTGGGAATTAATCATTCAATCGTGCCGTGTCGAAGCAAGTAGTATCCGAGCAGATAAAATCAACTAGCTGTGTAAAGCAATGTAATGTCGGAATAGTCCACATTGTTTACGAGATGATTGGTAAACTATCAGCGGTATGACTGAGCTGATAATGCCGAAAGCAACATGTCTCCTTTCCGAGCGGCTGACACAATTCAAGATAAAGACGTTTCCTGATCGCTAAACGCCATAAATACAGCATAATACTAAAGGAAAAGTATAGCCGTTGAAATGCACTAATGCATAATCAGATCGCAGAGTCCGATCATCTGCAATATCCCGGACACAGAACAATTAATAACTGATGTGCACCCCAATTGAGTCGTGCACCCTAACAGGGATACACTGTAGCTTGCTAGTACCTCCTAAAGGGTTTTTGGAACATAGCTCTCCACCTGTGTTTAAATCCAACAGTGCATACGATTAGTGGCGTAGCGACATTTGCCGCCCGAGGTGTTTGTGAATTTATCACTGACTGCGGGTAGCATAGGCGCGTAAAGATCACACGATCGGTAAAGTGCGCAATAGTTTTCATCGAGCACTTCTGCGCGCTTGTGACACTGAGGTGAATGTGATGAAAGCGACCACAGTGGGACAACTAAGAGGATCACTGGGACAAGGTTTGCGTAGGTGTGCGACATTGTCCAAATGTGTTGTTGGTCACAGCTTAACATTAAAGATTCAGCCCACAACCTATCCGGATATTATGTCCCAAATATTTGGTATCGAAAATTAGACGGTAATAAAAACGCCGTCCATGTCACTCTCTGCAAAATAGTCACTTTCACGTACTAACATCTCATGGATTTGAAAAATGGTATCTGAATGTTTTGCGAGACCATTCATCCTTGTGGAGCGCTAATCCCTGATGAAAAATTGTGCTTAGCATAACTGAGTTCATGTGAGTTGCCGTTTCGAAGCACCGTGACGTAATCCTGTGCTGGGTTGGAATGTAGCCAGCAAATGACAAATAACCATCAGGAAATTTATCCCGGCAGATCGTGGTGAACGTTAGTTGCGCTTTCCCTAATTACTCTGGGTATCCGCATTGACCGTCCGTGCTCGTTGTCAAGTCGCGTCCTGCCGCCTGCATGGGATAATCAATCCGGCAAATGGCCACACAATCTACCCATATCGGTCAAGTCTGTGTAGTTCGGATTTCTTATTCGTTATGTCCTTATGAAAGTCCATATCCACTGCCTCACTAAACACAAATAGTGACAGGCGATTAGTCCCATATGCTGACCACATAATCGTATTAGGGGGTGCACCAATGTATCAATCTGTCGCATGGTTGTTCTACAACGCGAAACTAAAACGGGTATGCCAAGCGACTATGCGCACAACTACCCGAGAAATCGATGGTGTCTGCGCGATTGGAGAATTGTCTGTGTCTAGCGGATTCTAAAGTGCACAATGACCCAAAACTATAAGTAAGAACGAAACGCGCTTAAAACAGATAGTTTACTGCCAGCGGAAAGTTTTACAGATCAGCCAAATGAACAACACGTCCATAATTCCTACTGACATGCTGAACTATTTGTTTGCAGTGCTACTACGTCACTAGGGCCCCTGTTTCCGACATCGCGTGCTCCAAAAAGGGAATCCGCCACTCGCTTTGATTACCATGGTCTTCACGGTCCCGCAGGAGCTTCTCAGAGTACCGGCCCCTTGTTATCTGTTTTATATGAGGCTATATAATGCTCCATATTCTCTCGATATGATTGTGTGATGGAAATTTCGGATCAAGGCGTAGAAGCCTTCCAGGGCGGTACGGTTCCTCCAGGTGCTTGCGACCGGGCGCGTTGTCGCAAATCCAAAGGCACCTTTCCTTAAACCCTGCTTCGTTGATATCAAGCACTTGTCGCAGCCAACGATCGCACCTTTGCTTGTTGTAACTTCCTCAAAACCGAACAAGCTATCAAATAGTTGTTTGTCATGGAGCCGACAATCGGTCTCTAGCTGTTAGTCCTTGTACACTGCGCTTGAATACCGCTTCGTGAGCGGCCACGAGTTTGGGCGCAAAATAAATTGAAATTTATCATTCCAGACTGGTTGTTTTTCTCCAAGGCCTTATTCATGAGCTACAACATCAACGATCTGCGTCGCCTTTTGTTCTCTAGCGTGTTCATGAATTCCGGAACGGTTTGCAACTTTATCATTGTTATCATTCTGCTATCCAAGTATCCTGAGACCGTGCTGGTACTTCATTCAATTTCGAACTTCGGCTACATAGGCAAACGAAGGAGATCAAGGGTAATAGTGGGCTCCGCAGAAACCCAATCCACTAGGGAGTCGACGTAGCTTTCTCCCAGTGCTCCGTGAAAGAATCCTCCGTACTGCCCCACCCGTTCCTTTATTCGTACACCCGTATCAAGTTGGGGCAAGTTTTTACGTTCACCTTCAGTGTGCAAGCGACCTGCTTCCAATCGTCTCCTTCCTAGTACGCTTTCAATATTATTTTCTCTACCTCTATCGATTGATGCGCGTAAAGGGCAACAATTGAAATGTGATCTTAAAATCACACGGCAAACTTATATTGCCCGTGGCTCGTTGTCCCAAACCAATTATCGTTCGAAACTCTACCCTAGTCCTAATTGGCAGGCATCGCATTGTTGGACACAGAAACACAAGCCCTCATACTGCATGGGGACCGGCACTAGGAACAATGAATTGAAACGGTTCAAAAAGCGTTGCTTTACAAGTCCCGTTGAATAGCTGGTGGGGATATCGAAATAACAGTAATGATAATAATGAGAGTAAAACAATTAGTACTTTAAATATGAAACTAGGTACTTAACATTTACTCCGCCTTAGTCCTGCAATCCGCTTATATTCACAGCACCCTCAGTTAACATCAAATAAATCCATGGTAAACTCCAGGTGTAGAATGGAGACGTCGTATTAAGTGACTAAGTGAAAGTGGATGGTGCATCATCTAACCGTCTTTAAAATACTGGTAGTATCGGTGCAGAGATGACCGATTCTGTGAGAGCATTCCATGGGTGACAGACACGAATGGAAAAGCAATTTCTGTGGCACTCCAGGCGACTATACTGTACCGCGAGTTTCAATAAGTAGCCCCTCATGTTTATATTGCTTCTGCGTTGCAGTAAAGGGTTGATTGATGTAGTATGTTCCTTCCCAGCAGGTATGAGTAGCAGTTCTGATGTAGAATGGAAAGCACCTTTTATTTGCTGACGTTGAAAGGCAGAACGTTTTGGTTTGAATTTTGATACACCGCGTCTAGGTCACTCTGAAGCCCATATCGGTCGGCGTTCGCATGGCTCCTGCACCAGATCTTGATATCGTCGGCAAACATTAGGAAGTTTGAAGTGATCCCCTGTGCAAGGTCATTACTAAACACCAAAAACAAACGTGAACCTGGAACCGAGCCTTGCGGCACACCACACTCGACTTGTATGGGGTCCGATAAAGATCTCCGAACTCTGACCACTAATTGCCGTTGAAGTAGAAAGCTGGTGATCCAGCTTAAAAGTGTGTCTCCGATCCCGTAATGCTGCAGCTTGGATAGTAGTATCCGATGGTCTAGACGATCGAAAGCCTTGGAAAAATCCAGGTAGATCACATCAACACCTTCTCCAGCGTCGGCTACCTCGGTCCAACTACTGCGTGCAATTAGTAAATTATTTGTACATGACCGCTGTCGGCGGAAACCGTGCTGTTTAGGAGTGATGAGGTTGCAGTTTTCTAGATAGCACACCGGTGCATCGGCAACTATGGATTCCATAAACTTGGAGAGTATAGGAAGAAGGGTTACTGGGCGCTAGTTGGAGGGATCAGTTCTGCTTCCACCTTTGTGAATCGGGGTTATTATTCCAAGCTGCCACATAGCGGGAACTTGATTATGGACTAAGCAGCACTGAAAAAACTGAGCTAAAGGTTCTACCAGTTGGCTTGCTGTTGCTTTCAGTGCCGCTGGACGAATGATGTCGACA
Organism: Dicrocoelium dendriticum; assembly: GCA_944474145.2. Classification (NCBI taxonomy): domain Eukaryota; kingdom Metazoa; phylum Platyhelminthes; class Trematoda; order Plagiorchiida; family Dicrocoeliidae; genus Dicrocoelium; species Dicrocoelium dendriticum. The sequence continues at coordinate 62,703,574 of OX104068.1, forward strand.
CCCGACAAGTTGTGTTTGCGTAGAAGAGTCAGCTTTTGCAATACAACTTCCGCAGTAAAAGTAATGGGGGTTAGTCCTGGCAAGGAGAAGACAAAGCTTGGTAGATCGCGTGATGGCAGGACCCTTCGAAACGTGGGGGCGTATTGCATCTGCAGCGCGTTTGCAGCTTCCATAGCCGTTATTGTTGGGCCATCAGCCGTCTTGAGTGGAGGAAATCCTTACCTCACCTTCCTTAACGTGCCCGTACATCAGTTTGTGACTAGTACTGAAGGCTTTTGCGATATTGTGCTGATAGACGGCTTTGTCTTCTCTTAGCAGTAGAGTACAATGGTTCCGTTGGGCTACGTATTTGTCCCAAGTTGCAGGCAGTTAGGGGGATGTTTTCGGTATACAGCATAACTGGTATTGATCGGCGTACGCGATTCTCAGTCTCAGAGGTGATAAAGGATAAGATTGAATCGGCAGTAAATAGTCTATTCAAAATCACGTTAGCAGAGTCTTTAATCAGTTTACAGAATAATGGAAGTTGGTCGTAGTTAGAGATAAATTCACTGCGTCTGTCTTTCACTGACTCGATTTCTTCCTCGTGGAGCATATGAGTTTGGAAAAATGGGGCTGCATCTTGGAAGTATTAGAGTAGTATGAGATGCCTAGGTGCGTCTAGGACTCAAATACTGAACCGTAAGTACTAACGGCTCATGTTCCACATTGCTTGTTAGACAGGTGATCGTTTCGCCGTGTGGTAGATTCCTGGAATACGCTGCCCGAGAACGTGATATTGGCACCAACTGTGAAAATGTTCGAAATCCGACTTGACACTCTTGGCATTCAATTCTTAACTTTCCCTTTCACACCTAAGCTTATTCACCTTATCGCCTTATTAACAAATTACTTGTCGGTTCTGAACACTCATAACTTTCGCACTTCTGTTTCTTATTTCACGTGACCAGTGCGGAGGGGACTACCAATGCAGGTCGCATAGGTATTAATTAGTTGATTGTGGTATGATTTGCACGTGCTGATCTGACTCTTCCATAACATTTAGCGATTAATTTCAGCCTTAACACAATCTGCTTAATATTTCGCTCATCAGCTTTCGTCCACAATGCCGAAACTTTAATAAGATACGTATGTAAATTTAATCCAGATCGCACTGTAGGGTTAGCCTTGGACCTTGCATGAGAGACCTTACGTAGTGTGCGTATGTGTGGAATGTGTGAGCGGTACAAAAATTTCGAGATTATTACGCCCAATGGTCTGAGCATGAAAACGTGATAGCCAAACAGCGGACATCACACGCGCTTGGAATACGGGGCATAGGTTTAGTTCCTAAACGTCAAGGTGATTTCACGCGGCTGACTTATAAGTGGAAACGTCCATACGGTTCCGATGTGCCGTCTCTGGTCAGCGGAGTTGTCACTTCTGCTTACCCACAGTTTGGTTGCACGGGAAACCCGCCCCAATGCGGGCAAGGCGAAGAGAAAAGCTTCCTCGTAGTTCACCTACCAAGTTTGTCTTTCATTGGTTTTGCATGGTTATTTAAACGTTAGATCGCATTACATGCGATGGCAAGAACAGGAATGTACGCTCGTCAACCGTCCGATGTAAAGACTGTTATCCTGAAGATATATGAAGAGGGCAACGACTGGAAGGGCGTTGCATCTCTGTTACAGGTATATGTGAAGACTTGTAGAAGCTGGATTAGAATATTAGAATTGAATGAGACGACAAGAGATGGTGGCGTGTCGCGTCGAAAGCGTCTGTCAGATAGTCACTTGGATTGCTTGGTAGAATGGTTGGAATCGGACCGTACGGTTACTTTGGAAACTCTTCGTTTAAGACTGAAGGTGGAGTTCAAGGTGGACGTGAGCATCAGCACAACCGCTCGCTATCTAGACGGCCACCTCATGACAATGAAGAAATTACATGCAATACCGGAGTCCATGAATACGATGGATAGCAAAATGCTAAGGAAAACGTACGTTCTGAAGTTGATGGACTTGGAGGCATAAGAACGGCGAGCGGTATGGATAGATATGACGAACTTTAATCTGTTCTGCGCTCGTACAAGAAGACTTTCATCACGTGGCACCCGTGCGCACTGTACGGTACCGAACACTCAGGGACAAAATTTGTACCTGATCAGCGCGATGAATGAGGATGGATTACTCATGTATTCTGTCCCATAAGGCAGTTATTAAAAAGAATGGTGTGAACGGTGATGGCAGCTACTGCTTGATATCAATGACATCCATTTCGCCGAAAGCTGTCTCTTTATTTGTGATAACGCACC
>OX104068.1:62706364-62731142 GCA_944474145.2 Dicrocoelium dendriticum
TTGCGGTAGCGAATGTGTTGGCCGAACTGATAGAACACTGTGCACAAGCATTTCCTAACATATTCCTTGAAACCAGATCGTGAATGGTCGGCCGTTGCCTGCCACTTCGATCATCCGACACATACTTGAATGCTAAATATGTGAAACCCCTTATGAATCATTTAGCATAATTAACCAACAGAGCATCGCCTGACTGCTTCAGTTCGCTGAGGCTTCGGCAATTAAGCGGCTAAAACGCAGTTTGTGTGAACAGACCGAGATTGTCGCCAGTTTCGCTCTGCGTTGGTGAGACTGGTGGTCACCTTACTCAAGGCGGAGTGCCGGCCAGCATCAGCTGAACCTTGACCGCAGCCCAGTTTGAAGAATAGACTCTCGGCCGGGTAGTATGTATTGATCAAACAGCAAACTACCGGCGCCTACAGTAACCAGTATCTATGGAATACGCCCAGGAACTTGCACAATTTTGCTTAAGTTAGTTAGAACGGCGTGTGACATGTCTTCGTACCATCGGTAGCTCTCAGCTTACCACACAACGACCGGTTGACAACACGTGGTCTATCACTGAAGCGATGAACCACTGTACTCGTAGTTTACAGTAACTATTGCTATTGCCGAGTGAAGGTGCGCAGAGCCGGAGGAAATTCCAACTGAAAGCCACTGCGTACCCTACTCGGGGTTGCCCCACATTGCTTTTACAGAAAAACCTCAGTGAATGTCAACAAGAAATACATCACTTGTGTTGAAAGAGTTAAGGAAAGAGAAGGTGCAAAGCACGTGTATGGTTATTTCCTACATGCTGCACCACTGGTTGACAGTGGGGCAACATCACGCAGGCACGTGATTTCGCTACAACCAAATTCAAACAAGTGCGTCCTCCACTCAGTCTTGTTCACTATGACATCCGGATCCCCTTCGGAGCATTTCAAAATATCGCCGACTCATGGGTTGTTTGACGTGGAACTTAATGATACTCCAACTGCCTTCGAGCGGGTTCAGTTGCGGAGATTACCGTGCCTGTCGTAGAATCTTTCCTGAGCTGTAATGCTCTTCTTGGATGATACGTTCCAGGTCGATGAGATGTGGTGCGTTATCACAAATAAGGAGACAGCTTTCGGCGAAATGGATGTCGTTGATATCAAGCAGTAGCCGCCACCACCGCGCACATCTTTCTTTATAATAACTGCCTTAATGGACAGAATACATGAGCAATCCATCCTCATTCATCGCGCTGATCAGGTGCAGATTTTGTCCCCGAGAGTTCGGCACCGTACAGGTGCCATGTGATGAACGTCTTCTTGTACGAGTACAGAACAGGCTAAAGTTCGTCTTGGCTATCCATACCGCTCGCCGTGTTTATGCCTCCAAGTCTATCGACCTCAGCACATACGCTTTCCTTAGCATTTTGATATCCATCGTATTTCACGCAATTTCTTCATTGTCATGAGGTGGCCGTCTATATAGGAAGCGGCTGTGTTGATGCTCACGTCCACCTCGAACTCCACCTTTAGTCGTAACCGAAGAGTTTCCAAAGTAACCGTACGGTCTGATTGCAACAATTCTACCAAGCAATCCAAGTGACTATCTGACAGGCTTTCGACGCCACACGCCGCCATCTCTTGTCGTCTCATTCAATTCTAATATTCTAATCTAGCTTCTAGAAGTCTGCACATATACCTGTAACATAGATGCAATGCCCTTTCAGTCGTTGCCCTCTTCATATATCTTCAGGATAACAGCCTTTACATCGGACGGTTGACGGGCGTACGTTCCTCTTCTTGCCATCGCGTGTAATGCGATCTAACGTTTAAATAACCATGCAAATCAAATGAAAGACAAACTTGGTAGGTGAACTACGAGGAAGCTTTTCTCTTCGCCTTGTCCCCATCGGGCGGGTTTCCCGTGCAACCAAACTGGGGGTAAGCAGAAGTGACAACTCCGCTGACCAGAGACGGCACATCGGAACCGTATAGACGTTTCCACTTATAAGTCAGCTGCGTGAAATCACCTTGACGTTTAGGAACTAAACCTATGCCCCGTATTCCAAGCGCGTGTGATGTCCGCCGTTTGGCTATCACGTTTTCCCGCTCAGGCCATTGGGCGTAATGACCTCGAAAATTTTGTACCGCTCACACATTCCACACGTACGCACACCTAAGTAAGGTCTCTCATGCGAGATCAACGGCTGACCCTACATTGCGATCTGGATTACATTTAAATGGGTATCTTATTAAAGTTTCGGCATTGTGGACGAAAGCTGATGAGTGAAATATTAAACAGATTGCGTTAAGGCTGAATTTAATGGCTAAATGTTATGAACGAGTCAGATCAGCACGCGCGAATCACACCACCATCAACCAATTAATGCCTACGCGACCTGCATCGACAGTCCCCGCTGCACTGGTCACGTGAAGTAAGAAACCGAAGTGCAAAAGTAATGAGTGTTCAGAACCAACAAGTAATATTTTAATAAGGCGATAAGGTGAATAAGCTTAGGTGTGAAAGGGAAGGTTAAGAATTGAATGCCAAGAGTGTCAAGTCGGTGTTCGAACACTTTCACAGTTGGTGCCAATACCACGTTCTCGGGCAGCGTATTCCAGGAATCTACCACACATTGAAACGATCACCTGTCTAACAAGCAATGTGGAACGTGAGCCGTTAGTACTTACGGTTCAGTATTTGAGTCTTAGACGCACCTAGGCATCTCATACTACTCTAATATGTCTAAGATGCAGCCCCATTTTTCCAAACTCATATGCTCCACGAGGAAGAAATCGAGTCAGTGAAAGACAGACGCAGTGAATGTATCTCTAACTACGACCAACTTCCATTATTCTGTAAACTGATTAAAGACTCTGCTAACCTGATTTTGGATAGACTATTTACTGCCGGTTCAATCTTATCCCTTATCACCTCTGAGACTGAGAATCGCGTACGCCGATCAATACCAGTTATGCTGTGTTTCGAAAACATCCCCCTCACTGTCTGCAACTTGGAACAAATACGTAGCCCAACGAAACCATTGTACTCAACTGCTAAGAGAAGACAAAGCCGCCTATCAGCACAACATCACAAAAGCCTTCAGTACTAATCACAAACTGATGTACGAGTACGTTAAGGAAGGTGAGGTAAGGATTTCCTCCACTCAGAATAGCTGATGGTCCAAGAAAAACGGATGTGGAAGCAGCAAACGCGCTGCGGATGCAATATGCCCACACGTTTTAGTGGGTCTTGCTATCAAGCACTATTACTAACTTTGTCCGCTCCTCGCCAGTACTAACGCACATCACTTTTACCGCGGAGGTCGTGTTGCATAAGCTGACGTCTTTAAGCTAACATAGCTCGCCGGGTGTCGACACAATTCGTCCAGCGGCACTGAAAGCAGCAGCAAGCCAACTGGTAGGACCTTTAGCTCAGTTTTTCTAGCGCTGCTTAGATCAGAACAAAGTTCTCGCCATGTGGAAGCTTGAAATAATAACCCCGATTCACGAAGATGGAAGAAGAGCTGATCACTCGAAATACCGCCCAGTATTCCTTCTTCCTATACTAACCAATTTCATGGAATCCATAGTTGCCCATACACTGGTGTGCTGTCTGGGGAGCTGTAACCTCAGCAGTCTGGGCAGCACGGTTTCCGTCGACAGCGGTCATGTACAACGAATGTACTAATCGCACGCAGTAGTTGGACTGAGTCAGGTGACACTGGAGAAGGCATTGATGTGAACTACCTGGATTTTTCAAGGCTTTCGACCGTCCGGACAATCGGATACTACTCTTCAAGCTCTAGCATTCCGGGATCGGCGACCCAATATTAAGCTGGATTGCCAGCTTTCTACTTCAGTGGAAATTATTATTCATAGTTCGGAGATCTTTATCGGACCCCATACAAGTCGAATGTGGTGTACGGCAAGGCTCAGTTCTTGGCCACGTTTATTTTTGGTGTTTATTAATGACATTGCAAAGGGAATGGCTCCAAACTTCCTAATGTTTGATGATGATATCAAGATCTGGCGCAGGTTCCATGCGAACGCCGACCAACATGTGCTTCGGAGTGACCTAGATGCGGTGTATCAATCTTCAAACCAAAACGTACTGCGTTTCAACGTCAGTAAATAAAAAGTGCTTTCCATCCGACATCAGAGCAGCCACTCATACCGGCTGGGAACGAATATACTACAACAATCAACAATCAACCTTTTACTGCAACTCAGCAGCAATACAAACCTGTGCGACTACTTATTGAAACTCTCGTACAGTATAGCCGCCTAATGTGTCGCACAAATTGCTTTTCCGTTCGTGTCTATTACCCGTGGAATGCTCTCACAGAATCGGTCGTCTCTGCACCGACACTAACAGTATTTTAAATTCGGTTGGATGATGCATCCAACCATTTTCACTTAGTAACTTAATACTACTTCTCCATCCTACACCTGGAGATTACCATGGACTTATTTGATGTTAACTGCGGGTGCTGTGAATCTAAGCGGATTGCAGGACTACGGTGAAATAACGTCGCTATTTTCGTATTTAAAGTACTAATTGTTTTACTCTCATTATTATCATTATTGCTATTTCGATATCCCCACCAACTATCCAACGAGACTTGTAAAGCAGCGCTTTTTAAACCGTTTAAATTCATTGTTCCTAGTGCCGGTCCCGATGCAGTATGAGGGCTTGTGTTTCTGTGTCCAACGATGCGATGCCTACCAATTAGGACTAGGGTAGAGTTTCGAACGATAATTGGTTTGGGACAACGAGCCACGGGCAATATAAGTTTGCCGTGTGATTTTAAGATCACATTTCAATTGTTGCCCTTTACGCGCATCAATGGATAGAGGTAGAGAAAATAGTACTGAAAGCGTACTAGGAAGGAGACGATTGGAAGCAGGTCGCTTGCACACTGAAGGTGAACGTGAAAACTTGTCCCAGCTTGATACGGGTGTACGAATAGAAGGAACGGGTGGGGCAGTGCGGTAGAGTCTTTCACGGAGCACTGGGAAAAAACCACGTCGACTCCCGGTTTGTTTGGGTTTCTGCGAAGCCCACCGTTACCCTTAATCTCTTTCGTTTGCGTTTGTAGCCAGAGGGCGAAATTGAAGTAAGTAACAGCACGGTCTCAGTATACTTGGATAGCAGACTTATAACAATGATAAAGTTGCACACCTTTCTGGAATCCATGAACACGCTAGAAAACAAAAGGCGACGCAGGTCGCCCGTCTTGTAGCTAATGCATAAGGATTTGGAGAAGGGCAACCGGTATGGATTGATGAGATAAACCACAATTTCTTTTGCGCCCACACTCATTGTCGCTCACGAAGCGGTATACAAGTGCAATGTACACGGACGAATAGCCGGAGACGGAATGATCATCTTCTCAGCTCCATGATAAAAACAACGATTTGATAACTTGTTCGGTTATGAGAGGGTTACAACAAGCAAAGGTGCGCTCGTTGGTTGTAACAAGTGCTTGACACAAACGGAGCAGGGTTTGAGGAAAGGCGCCTTTTTATTTGCGACAACGCGCCGGGTCAAAAGCACCTGGAGGAAGCGTACCGCACTGGAAGACTTCCATCACACACTCCCATCGAAAGAATATGGAGCAAAAATGGCCTCATGTAAAACAGACAACGAGGGGCCGGTACTCCGAGATGCTCCTGGGGGATCCTGGAGGCCACCGTAATCAAAGCGAGTAGCGGATTTGCTTTTTGGATCACGCGGTGTCGGAAGCGCGGGCCTTATTGATGCAGCAGTACTACAAACAAATAATCCAGCATGTTAGTAGGAATTATGCATATGTCGTTCATTTGGCTCAACTGTTAAACAATCTGCTGGTAGTAAACTATTTGTTTTAAGTGCGTTTCGTTCTTACTTACTTATATTTTTGGGTCAGCGTGCAATTTATATGCTGTTAGAAGCAGCCGACTCTTCATTCGCGGAAACATCGTCGAGTTTTGGGATAGTTGTGCGCATGGTCGCGTGGCATACCTGTTTTAGTTGTCGCGTTGTAGAACAACCATACGACAAATTGACACATTTGTACACCTCCTAATACGGTTATGTGGTCAGCATATAAAATTGAACGCCTGTCGCTGTTTGCGTTTGTAGAGCCAGTGGATAAGGACTTTGATAAGGACATAAGGAATAAGAAAGCCGAACTACACAGACTTGACCGATATGGGTAGAGTATGTGGCCATTTGCCGGATTGCTTGCCCCACGCAGGCGGCAGGAGGCTGCTTGACAACGAGCACGGATGGTCAATGCGGAAACCCAGAGTAATTAGGTCAAGCGCAACTAACGTTCACCACGGTCTGTTCGGATAAATTTCCTGATGGGTATTTGTCATTTGCTGACTGTATTCCAACACAACGCAGGGTTATATTAAGGTGCTTCGAAACGACAACTCACATGAACTCAATTTTGCTAATCACACCTTTCCATCAGGTATTAGCGCTGCACGGGGATTAATGGTCTCGCATAACGTTCAGATACCATTTGTCAAATCTATGAGATGTTAGTACGTAGAAGTGACTATTTTGCTGAGAGTGATATGGACGGCATTTTTATTGCCGTCGAATGTTCGATACCGAATAAAACGGACATAATATCCGGATAAGCTGTGGGCTGAATATTTTAATATTCCTCTGAATGACCAACAAAACATTTGCTTCATGTCTCGCACCTGTGCTAACCTTCTTCCCAGTTGTCCTCTTAGTTGTCCCACTGTCGTCGCTTTCACCACATTCACCTCAGTGTCACAGGCGCACAGAAGTTTTCATCGAAAACTATTGTGCACTTTACCGATCGTGTGATCTTCATGCACCTATGCTACCCGCAGTCACTGATAAATTCACTACCACCTCGGGCAGCAGAACTTCTCGCCAAGCCACTAATCGCATGGAGAGTTGGATTTAAATACAGGTGGACAGCTATCCTCCTGTGACCACTTAGGGGGTAATAATAAGCTACAGTGTATCCCTATTAGAGTGCATGACTCAGTTGGGGTGCACATCACGGATATCAATAGATCTGTGTCCGGGATATTGCAGATGATCGAACTCTTCGATCTGATTATACTTTGGTGCATTTCAACGGTTATACTTTTCCTTTAGTGGTATGCTATATTTATGGCGGGTAGCGATTAGGAAACGTCTTTAGCTTGTATTGTGTTAGCCGCTCGGAAAGTAGACATGTTGCTTCCGGCCTGATCAGCTCAGTTGATACCACTGATAGTTTGCCAATCACCTCGGAAACAATGTGGAGCGTTCCGACACTACATTGCTTCGCACAGCTGGGTGATTTCATCTGCTCGGATACTACTTGCTTCGACACGGCACGATTGAATGATTAATTCCCTGTAGTAGGGGAATTTTTGGGTCATTGGCGCAGAATTTATTTTAGTTGCGACTAAGTTGCTGTAGTATGTCAAGGTAACTGACACCCACAAGCCTTTCGTCCAGTAAAAGATTGCGGCAATAATAGTAGTTTGATTGAAATTGTTCCTGGACTTTCCGTTATGGAACTTTGAATGCAGTAAGCGTTATACCCAGTGAAGGTTGCCACTGTAATCCGTGTGAGCAGACACTCATCATATTCATCAATGAGCGTTAGTTGAAAGATGAGAAACACACCTTAGCGGACACTACACCAAATGCAAAACGGACCATGTGTTAGCGGTAGTATTCAAGTACAGTACGCAGTTGCAGGAAGAGGTTACTTAATTGACTTGTGGCTTGTATATGGCGAACTGATGCAGGCCATACTCAAGGACGATTGTCATGTGACTCGGTACACAGCAATTACATAAGCACGCTGTACTCATTGAACAGGTTCCCGTAGACATTGCAACTGTCCGGTGTGTTTGAGCACTGATTAAGTCGGCCATACGTCCCAATTTAGGCGGGAGAGTCCCGCAGTTTAATCTTTCGTCCTGAATTTTTAGAAATGCCGGGCGGGACGCCCTAACCTCCCGCTCTGAGCTCGGAGACCTCAGAATGTCCTGCTCTGAGCATGTAGGGTGTAGATGAAAAAAGACCCATCAGTAGCGGTGCGTGCACACCATAAGACCAAAATAAGTGGGTCTGCATGACTTGGGTGGGGCAATCAAATGCGTGGGTGGGAAACGCAGCGAGATTATTTAAATAAATAAATAATTTATTAGATGTGATATAGCGCCGCTCACTATCCACTGACTTGCAAGTTACTACCGTGCAGAGGACAGGGTAGCCCCCTAACCAAGCGACGAACGTACCAAACTTAAGTCGCCAATTAACCTATGGCATTATAAGCAGTTTGGTCTGCTCCTCTGTAATCCTCCTCCTCCTCTGTAATCAATACGCAGACCAAATTGTTTATAAGGCCATAGGTTAATTGGCGGCTTAAGTTTGGTACGTTCGTCGCTTGATGAGAGGGCTACCCTGTCCTCTGCACGTTAATAACGTGCAAGTCAGTGGATAGTGAGCGGCGCTATATCACATCTTGTAACTTATTCACAGTGGTCGTTGCCGTCCCCCGTAGCTCAGTGGTCTCAACCACGGACTGGCAACAGTAGAGTTGCGGGTTCGAGCCCTACCAGGGTCCGATAGAATGCGTACTGCTGACGATTACCGAAAGGATGAAAAGCGCGTACAGTGCTTTTTCTGGCGTGTGATGGCTGTCTGAGTGGGCGTAGATGTGACGAATTTCTACTTATACCATTCAACTCTCCCTACTACTCCTCTGTAAATAATTTATTCTCGAATGCATCGAGGTACAATACAAAGAGAGAGAAGAAAAGCAACGAGGACTTTCCGTGGCTTTAGTGGAGAACGCTTGCATTAAGTAAAGTTTGGTAGGAAAGTTATGTATAAACGAACGCGTATAATGACTACTCGATTAGACAGCAATGTCGCATTTATTAAAATGGTCAATGATCAATGGTCAGTGATATATTACGGAGAGAAAGCCGAAGCTTGACCTAACCTGTCGGATGATCTGTTAGGGTTGGGAAAATGGAAAGCAAAAATACTAATAGTAAATAGTAACAAGTCGCAAAGTAAGAACTCTCCGGTTACAGTGTTCCCCACTATGCAGTTCACACTTGGTTTTAGATATTATCCTGAGTCATCGTTTGTGGTTGCCGGGTAAAAAGAACGGTGGGTTAATTTGGTATCTTTCCTGCTGTTTCCACACGTCGTTTGTGTTACCTGATCTTGTGTATTATGGCCACTGCACCTTCGACAAGTGCATTGTACACAGCTAAAGTGTCGGGTTGGAATAGCAGCTTCTGAGAGCGCATTCCACCTATGGCAAACACACAGCGAGAATAACTTTCTACGACACTTCAACCGACTGCATTGTTCTGCCACTTTAAGATGATGGCGTCTCAGTTTGTCGTTATGCCCCAGTTTCAACAGATGATGGCACGTGTGTTTAGTGCTGTTTGAAATTCGGTAAGCCATGATTAGGTTACCACGCAAACGTCGCTAACGTCCACTGAAACTGCTAAGCACTCTGAGACGTTGTTCGTATGACAAGTGGCGCAGCCTCCGGACACTTTGGTCTCCCGAGTTTGCGGAATCTCCATGGACGTGAGATCCTGCTTTAGCCATGGGTGCCATGCCTGAATTCATATTCAACATCAGAGTGTATGTAATGGGAATTATTTGTCGAAAAATAGACGGTTCGAACTGCCCGAAAGCTCTGTAAAAGCCCCACGATTTGGATCCCCTTCTTCGATGTTTTGTTAAACTGACATGAGCAGCCGAGATGATCCTGGGCCAAACAACGTGATCCGTTTCGAGAGAAGAGTGTTGCAGATCCTGGTCCCTCAGCTTATATGTATTGACCATTCGGTGTCATAAATGGAGCACTCGATATTTAGCCACCTTGAATAAAGTACAATATTTGACCGATCCATACATCTTGTCAAGTTCGTTTTGAAGATGGATACGGTCTGCTGGAACTCTGCTCACTCGCCAAACTTTGATGTTATCGGCGTAGAGTAAACAGTTTGACTTAATTTGGTTCACTTGATAGTGTATGAAAATCAAGAATAGACGGGGCTGCAGTACCGAGCACCTTGGCACACCACATTTGACGTCAATTGTGTCTGACATGGATTCATGTACTCTCACCTCCAGACAGTTGTGCGAGAGGAAATTGCAAATTCACCCGAAGAAAGGGTCCCAGTGCCACAACTTTGAAGTTTGGCGAGATGAATATGATGGTCCAACCGGTCGAACGCATCAGAGAAATCAACTTAAGCCACATCAACTCCTGCACTAGCACCAAACGTTTCGGGCCAGCTGTCTCATGCTAACAAAAGCTTGATTAGGTATGACCGATACTGGCGAAAGACGTGTTGCAGCTGACGAATGTGACCAAGGCCGTCCAGATGAGACATGAGTGCGTCAACAACGACAGTCTCCATAACTTTCGAAAGAAAAGGCAGAAGAGTCATTGGTCAATAATTAGCTGAGCCGGAACAACTGCCCATACGTAAATGGAAGTTAACTTCCCTTGTTTGCACACTGCAGGAACGTGCCTCTCATCAAAGCAGTGGTGGCACGGCAGCGCCAATGTTTCAGCCAAAACGTTAGCCGCCACAACTAGCGTCTTTGAGCGGATGCCATCGATTCCGGGAAAAGCGTGCAGGCGCATAGATAGCAGCCTTCTCATCACCGTGTCTGCCGTAAAACCTATAAGATTAAGTCCTCATGAAAGCACCATAGTGTATAACGATTCAGGAGACCGCAGGATACAATGGAACGTTGGTGCATATTGCTGCAGCAGTGCACTCGACGCTTCTTTAGCAACCTGAGTCCTGCAATTATAGCACCAGAATCCCCATATAGTTATGAATTTAGCATTCAAACACGCCGTGTCGAAGCAAGTAGCATCCCAGAAGATAAATACACCTAGCTGAGCAAATCAGTATTGTGTCGGAACAGTCCACAGTGTTTCCGAGATGACTGGTACCCTATCAAAGATATCGACTGAGCTGATCATGCCGAAAGCAACATGTCTCATTTCCGAGCGGCCGACACAATACAAGATAAAGACGTTTCCTAATCGCTACCTGCCATAAATATAGCATAATACTAATAAAATTATAGCCGTTGAAATGCACCAACGTATAATCAGATCACAGAGTCCGATCATCTGCAATATCCCGGACACAGAGCAATTGATATCTGTGATGTGCATCCTAACTGAGTCCTGCAGCATAAAAGGGATTCGCTATAGCTTGATACTAACCCTCAAGTGGTCACAGGAGGATAGCTGTCCACCTGTGTTTAAATCCAACAGTGCATGCGATAGGTGGCATGTGGAGAAGTTTTGCCGTTCGAGGTTTTGGTGAAATCATTCCGCATAGGCGCGTGAAAACCACACGATCGGTAAGGTGTACATTGGTTTGCGATGAAAACTACTGTGCGCTTGTGACACTGAGGTGAAGGTGGTGAAGATGACCAGTGTGGGACAACTAAGAGGATTACTGGGAAGAAGGTTCGCACATGTGTGGAACATGGCACAAATGTGTTGTTGGTCATACAGCGTAACATTAATAGATTCAGTCCACAACCTATCCGGATACTATTGTAGCGAGAACGACACGACAGGGGGGTAGACGTTTATTGCACACCGAGAATGGGCACATGAGGGTCTCGCGCGAGCCATCGAATATCGATTAGATTTCCGTCCCACCACGCAACACAGGTACGGATGTTAGAGGCGAGCCAGTCCTTTCGCCTCGGGAGCTCTGACTTGGAAGATCCGCCTTCCTGTTTTCGCCTCGATCCCCACTTCCCTGTACCCGATTTGGATCGGCCAGGAGTCGTTCGAGAGCTCTCGACTTGCTTGTTCTGGGCTGTGTCAATCGGCTCGGCCTCGGTCCTGTGGGCTGCGCTAGCGGCGTATATGTCTGATTTATTGCGCTGTCCACATATTCCCGCTCCGTAGTTCCGGGCCCAGGCTCGTCTCTAGCCGTCCTCCTCGATCCGCTCTTAACTAGCTCCGAAGAGCTCCCCCGACGCATTCTTGGAAGCGGCCCATCTACACTATGTCCGTTATATTTGGTATCGAACATTCGACGGTAAGAAAATTGCCGCCCATATTACTCTCTGCCCGGGGCGGACCGTCACCCCCGCCCCCATGCTGCGCCTCTGCGAACAAAACAACCAAATGTATTTAATCGCATGTGTCTTCTCATTGTCTGCAAAATGACAGGATCTTTTCCAGTTAAGCCCCGCCAAAAAGTTAAGCCCCGCCACCCAAAAGATTATGAAAAGGGAGGATATGGAAGTTGAACTTTTACTCTCTATTGAAGAGGGTGAAACTGAGACAAGTCATTAATAATTTGCATGAAATGGTCCATTTTTCGGTGCCTTTGCCTCCAAACGAACTCACACAGGTAGCTGTCCACCAAAGATCGGTGTGTGTCGCATTGGCGCTTATTCTGCATCTTGTAAATGTGCCAGAGAGATTCGATGGTTTGTGTGTGAGCTCCAGTCGTTGGATCCACAAAGTTTTCGGTATGATTAACCGTTTGATGAGTATAACTCATGCCAATCATCGATTCAATGCATTGGTATGATGCCCACATATCGGAAATGATAATTGAGCCAGGAGCGATGCAGGCCTGGATTGTGTCCAGCAGAGTGGCCGCAGTTCGATCTGGCATTACATACAAGAACACTTCTTTAGTCTCCCGGCAAATCCCTCCGAAAATCCACTGCTGGGGAAGGACTCGCCCTGCATGGTTTTACGACGTGATATTAGGGTTTCATCGATCTCGACATGTAGACCTGGGCCGCCGACAATCGTTGGAGTCTGCAAAAGCTGCCAGGCGCAAATTTCACGCAGAAAGTTCTTCCAGTCGACAGCAGTCGCGTGGCCAATAGATAACTCCTCTGAGCAGAATTTGATTGTTGTCAGATTTTTGGACCAGCAGTAAATGAATAGGATTATTGTCCTGAAATCCATCCTAGACCGCTGCAGCCAAGTTCCCTTTCGAAGACCGATTTCTTGCCGACACTGTCGGGCATCACACCTCCACCTGTCAGAAACAGTTGAAAGTGTCATTTGGTGTCCTCGTCTGCATAAACTTTGATGAGGAATCACTCCATGGCTTTGCAAAAAACGTATTGCTGTTTCCTTATCATGAACGACCGCCGAAAGCGTCAGAAAGTTCATGTCAGGTTTTACGTGCGAACGTAGAAATTTTTTGGACAAAAATGACCTTAGAAGCGGATAAGGAGTGTTTTTATGGGGCACGTACACTGGAGCTGGCAAAAAGTGGCGAGGCTCAACTTTTCACGCGTGCCCTTTTTGCACTATTGGTGGGGCTTGACTTTTCAGGTGTACCCTTTTTGCCTTATTGGCGGGGCTTAACTTTTTGCGCATGCTCTTTTTGGATTAGTGGCGGGGTTAAACTGGAAAAGATCCCAGAATGTCTGGCACACTCCCCTCCACCGAACTCCACTACAAGCCAAATTAACAATGTCGAATGCTACACTAATAAACATGCCCCGACAAACACTGCCAATAATCCAAATCGCCCAAATGTTTCCGAACATTTCACTCCCAGCCCATTAACATCTATTTCCACAAAGCCACTTCCTTCAAGCAGACTTCGTCTAAACCCAGGTAACACGAAAACACCTGTGGTACCTGCGCCGTCGTTGCATCCAGGTGCACCCATAAATCAGACGCTGCTGCTTCTATAACCACACATAACTAATGTGAAAGGCAACGCTGCACGTATGCAAAGCTACTTGCTCGGTCTAACAACTACGGTCCACCCTCCTAAAAAAGACAGTCAGAAATTACTGGATACCCTAACTATAATATGTACCAACGTTCCTGAGTTAATATTGAACTATTTTAAAAGGAAAACAGGCGGATGACGTGAACCAATGGGATGCCATAAGTAACGTCCTCGGTATTCTGCCTAGACCCTGAAAATTGATGAGGATCACCCGCCACCTGAATTTCAAGCATTATGGCGAAGTCAGGATTCTTCGGGTTGTACCAAATTTTGTCCATGAGTTGTAAATACCGTTGCTTTTAACTGCTGGTCTCCAGAACGAAATCGGTCTGGTGTGCCTCTTTCCAGACGTTCCCTGGAGCACGCGCAAGCTAGCGCGGCAGAGCTTAGAACAGTTTCGGCTAAACGCCGCAGCCAGAACCGTTTTAGTCTGCGGCGTCCCCCAGTCTCACGAGCACGATGAATGCGAAGCAAAGGCACATGACCAGGAGCAGTGGCGCTATATTCGTGAGACCATGCTCTTGAATGATGTCGCTGTTACTTCTAACTAGACTGCCAATATCGGAAAGCTACACTGAGTGCGGCCCAAGGATAATTAAGTTTGTGTTACAACATAGGTAAAAAGGCACTTTCTCTACTGTAACACTGGCATTCACTTCTGAACAGCCTGCAAATCGAGCTCCGGTTCGAAGTGGCGAGCGAAATTTTCGTTCGACTTAAAGCACTACAACAACAGACAAACGAAGTGGTGCTCTTATACGCAATTCACACCAGGAGTACGTCTGAAAGAATTGAGGATCTTCCTTTAGCCATAACCCAGGTATTGTGCAAAATGAGTTGTCAAAGTGGCTGACCACAATGTCACCGAACCCAACTCTAAGCGACCCACCGATAATACGACAAAAAAACGGCTAGCGGCCGATCATACAACTGTCGGCACAAAATATCATTCTAACCACAAGTGTCTTGAATCGTCGCTGAGATCGGAAACGCGTACTCAGGGATTACGGATGCCGAGATCGTGATTCAGGCTATGTTTTTGTTCCGACATGATCGTCCCTGCAGTGGGAGGTGGTGTAATTCTATACTATCGTAACGACTTATAATGTTAACAACTGAATAAATTGAAGACACGGATCACCGATTCGCTTTGGTGCCGTTTGCTTCTCAGACACAATGACAGCTTCTTCATGGCATTCATATATGGCTCCCCGGCGTCCACTGCATGGATGGATTCCAACCTGATAGTATCACTTAGGAAACGCTTACTCCCAACTTACAGCCACGTTCTTGTTTCTGGTGATTTCAACGTGCACGAGTTTTAAAGATCGGCATCCCCCAACAAAACATACAAGGCCAAACTGCAAGACTTTATCTCAAGTATCCCGCTCTATAATCACATCAGCTCACCTCCCAGGTACATAGATGACAACAACACATCGGTACTTAACCTCGTCCTTACAAATGAAGAACTCATGATTGACAGACCATTTATAGACACCCCACTAGGGTTAGGTGATCATGTCACCATAAATAGAAAGCTATGTGTGTTACGCTAAATATTCTGGATAACACAGTGCTAACAAGTAGTATCACACTTTGCATCTTGAACAACCTAATTTAGAAGACCGATTGGGAGTTCTTGAAAGGTGGCTCGTCTGACAGCGCATTGATTCAGTTTGTTAGACGATTCGATATTCTTATCTTAACTTCTTCGGAAACAGAGGTTTGGATCCATGAATCCCTTGTCTTTCATCAGAGGTAGCACTCGCCAGCGCATATCAATAATAATGTAGCTTGGCTACTTACAGAGCTCGTCCTTGTCTTGAAACCTAGAGCGTTTTCGTGACCCAGCGCAACCAGTGTCACATGCTTCTCCTTGAGAACAAATTGGCTCGCCAACAGCATTTTGTCTTTAAGTTTGCCAACAACGGAAAGCTCCTATACAAGCATGTTAAAACCATCCGGAAAGTGAAGCACTGTATTCCCCGCTTAACACGCCACTCGGAGTGGCACAGAGTGTGAGTGAGACAGTCAACGCCCTAGGAATGCAGTTTGCTCCAACCTTGCAAATAGGCGTCCACCAGTGTTACATACCCACATAACTATCCCCAACATCAATACTCACCAACATCGATTTTACTGCCACAGCTGCGTTGAAGAAACTGCATTCAATACGCACCTGCAGCTCTCCCGGAATCGAGCATATACACCCAAAGACGCTGAACGTAGCAGCAACAACGCTGGCCGGGTCATAATCGCATACCTTTCAAACGTGCTTGGATAAACAAATTGTGCCTACCATGTGGAAACATTGCTGAATCACTCCAGTTTTCGAAATCGGTAATCGCTCGGAACCTGCCAACTATCGCTCAGTGGTCCTAATTCCTGTGCTCTCAAAACGGATGGAGGCAGTTATCGCTGAGGCTAACTTAAACCATGTAAAACGCCGCAACACCACAGCAACCGTGCAACGCGGTTTCCGCCAGCCCCGTTAATACACTACTAACCTACTGATTGCACGCAGTAGTCGGACGGAAGCGCTCAATACAAACAGGGACAGATGTCATTTACTTCGAATTCTCCAAAGCCTTAGACCGACTGGACCACTGCTTCACAGACTCGAAAGCCATGGAGTCGGTGGTCCTGTCCTTGGGTGGATCAGGAATTTCCTGCAAGAGTGGTAACTGCAGGTCAGAGTTCAAATGCGCTCTCCTATCCGATCTATGTTGAATGTGGAGTTCCACAAGGATCAGTTCTGGGTCCGTGTCTATTTCTCGTGTTTATTAACGAGCTTGCGCATTTTATGGCCTCGGATTTCCTGCTGTTCCCTGATGACGTTAAGATGTGGCGGACGATCGCTGACCCAGCAGAGCACGATGCCGTTCAGCGAGACCTAGACAGAGCGTAAGGGTGGTCACTCCACAATCTGCTCCAGTTAAATCTGTGGAAGTGTAAGGTGGTTAACATTTGCCACCAGCCAAAAATCACATACAAGCTTGGAGACCATGTCGTCCAAGCAGTCACGCAGGAGCGCGACCTTGGTGTACTAGTTCAGACTGATCTGGGCTGCTCAGAACAAGCTGAAAAGGTGTCAGAAACCTGAAACAAACACGTTGACATGCTGCGGATGGCATTTAGGCGGTTTGTTTCCAGTGTCTGTTATCAGTTGCTTAACGACTACGTGCGGCCTCATGTTGAATACATGATCAGGTGTGGCAGCCCTGACACAAACAAGGCCTTGAAGCAATGAACAATGAAAAATTATTTAACACGGGATAAAAGCAAGTGCTTGACACGTTCCGTAGGATGGTTGGGATGAATATGATGGAATCAAAATATTTCTGGGTCGTCCACCGAAGGTCTGCCGAAATGAATACTTTGATAAATTACAACAGTGTAAAATTAAAAATGTCGAGCCTAAACGTTCAGAAATAACTGCGGTGCAGTGATCGTTGATATAAGGCGTGAAAAAAGTAACATATGATCGCTCACCTGATTTCATTTGCTACATGAATCCTGTTATAAGGCATGCTTGGCCTAATCCACAATAGAGGAGTTTGAGTAACAAAATGCTGGGAGATAAGAGCAACATAAAATCGGTGTTTTGAAAACGTCCAATGTAGGGGAGGATATAACTGAGCCTGGGAGTACGTTCCAGGTTTGGCAGACCCGAAGGGAAAAGTAATAGCGTCGATACTCTGACGGTGATATTGTTCCTACAATTTTAAGCAGTTACCGCTTAGCTGCTTGTTTTGGCTAAGTTTCAGCAAATGGCGGCATACGTGGTTGGGGTCACTCAGTATCTGATACGCCAATATGAGATCGCCGCGCAACATTCGATAGCTTTCGCCAAAAATTCCCAGCAACTTCAGCCTTCGGTGGTAAGAGTGATAGCGCAAGTCTTTTACATTCTTTGTTGCTGTTCGTTATGGTGCATCTAACGCCTCTAGGTCGTGCTTCAACCAAGGTTGCCAAGCTGGGATAGCGTATTCAACATGCGGGCACACGTAGGAGTGGTGCGTCATCGGGAAGATTGATGGGTCAAATCCCCCGAACGCCCTTCGTAGCATGCCGACGTGCTGGCCACCTCTTTTCGCAGCTAAATCAGCCTGTTTTGAACAGTTGAGGTCGCTCTGTACGAGCACACCAAGCTCATATTCCTGGGAGCTGGTCTGCAACCCGTTTGTCCCAAGCAAATAGGTGTACTTATGTCTATGGCGTAACTGTACAACGCGACATGTGTCTACGTTGAATAGTATGGCGTTTTGAACTGACCAGAGCAACACTGTGTCAAGATGGCACAATAGCCCTTCTTGGTCGTCCGGTCCTCTGATCCTTCGTCATATCTTGATATCATCCGCGAAAATTGGAAACCGGAAGCAATCGGATCTCACCAAATCGTTAATGAACACCAAGAATAGACGAGATGCAAGCAACGAGTTTTGGACACCACACATCACATCGATTGTATCGGACAATGATTCTCGGCTCTCACCTCTAGCCGACGTTCGTGTATGGAATTGCTAATCCAACTCAGAATTGGGTCGCCAATGCCGTAGTTCCGAAGCTTCTAAAGTAGGATTCCATGGTCTAAGCGCTCAAACGCTTTTGGAAAGTCCAGGTAGATGATATCGACCCTGCTCCACCATCAACATCTTCACTCTAGCTATTACGTACAAATAATAGGTTAGTATTACACAAACGCTTTTGACGAAAGCCATTTTGCTCTGGGGCTATTAAGTTGTGGCTTTCCAGACACTGCATCAGCGCATTTGCGATGATTGATTCCATCACGTTGGATAGTACGGGAAGTAGTGTTATTGGGAGGTAGTTGGCAGGATCAGTGCGACTACCTCCTTTATGGATAAGAGTGATGGCCCCTCGCTTCCATACTGGTGGAATATGGTTCTCTTCTAGACATCACTGATAGAAAACAGCCAGTGGTTTTGCTAGATCGCCACCTACCGTCTACAGAGCCTTTGGTCGGATGTTGTCGACTCCAGGAGAACTGTGATTACGCAAGGATAACAACTTCTTCAACTGAGCTTTCACAGTGAAGGTAATGTTTTCTAAACCCGACTGTAGAGTACTAGAAACGAGGCGAATGTTTGGCCTCGTTACCTGCTGGAAAGCTTTGGAGCAATGAAGCCTTAGAATATAAGCAGCTTCCATTTCTGATCGCGTGCACCAAGCAGCCGTGACTAATGTTGGAATGCTCCGTTTCACCTTTCGAAGATCGTTAAAGTGTTTGTACAGAAGTTTGCGGTTAGTGCAGAATAGCTTCATTAACTCCTGCTGATGCGTGACCTACTCTTCCGGGATCAGTTTCACACAGAAGTTACGATGTGTCACGTATGCAGTCCAGGTTTCGGCATTCGAGCAGTCCTGGTGATCTAGCCATGCCAAATCCCTCCGGGATATACATTTGCATGTTCTGCTCTTCAGAAATGACTTATGCTTGTTTTTTGGTTGGGAGGACTTCTGGTCCGATGCATGCGCTACCAGTGTGCTAAACTTCCTTGTAAAGGTTCCCCAGATAACTACTGGGGGAATTTGATTAAGAAAGTCCATAGTGTATCCTTACCAAGTGAGGATAACACATTATAGTGCGTGACAGTATGCACTTTATCAACCTATTTTTAGGATATTCCGCATGGCAAATATAGTCAAAGAGTAGAGTAACATGATTACTACGACCCAGTGGTGTGCTTGTAACTATTCCGTCAACCGTGAATTCTTTGGTAGTAAGCACAAGATCCAGTATCGACTGCTTGTTAGCAGTTCGAAATCTGGTGGGAGAGGTTACGTGGTTGTACAGAGGTTGGCTAACAATTAGCTATTGCAAACAGGCTTTAAACTAGTTACTGTCAGTTGCTGGCTTTTCTATGTCATGCACGTTAAAATCTCCAGCGGAAAGAATGTGGGTGTAGGACTTGTTCAAAGCAAACTGAAAGACATGGTTCAGTTTGGAGTCCATTTGCTACGTGGAATTTGGTGGGCGGTAAATCACGGCTAGTAGACATGTGTCGTTGTTTCGCAACTGTAGGCGGCACAGAAGCGAATCAGGAGCTCGGATTTTCGGATGATCGATAACTTCACATCGGCGGTTTGTATTATAGTAAAGAATCACACCGCCACTCCTTGCAGTTCTATCGGTCCGAAGCAGCGACATACCGGGTAAATTGATCCCAGAATCGGTAACCTCAAGGTTTAACCATGTCTCTGTAATCCTGACGATGTCCCACGGTTGTGAGGCATGGGGTTCTCTAAGTTGGGCCGACTAACTTAAAAGGCCTTTGGAGTTCGTGTACAAGCAAGATAGGGCTTTCGTTTTTAGAAATGCATTGATGGAATCAACTTTGTGTTAGTTTTTAGGCTAGCCGTTAGGTGGCCGGCCGTTACTCATTTTTAGTTTATGAATTTCAATCAAGTTGCATGGCATTATTGCGCGTTCCTGAACAGACATTTCACTTGTGCTGTGCTCTGTTCTGTTGTGTGCCGTGGGTGCTGCTGTGTCGGTCTCTCCTCAGGTTTGTGCATATAAAATATTTGCAGCGTTTGCAGGTTCCATCGAATTGCTTACTACTTTTGGCTGTTCGCCTGCTGCCTTTAGCCGGATGTCTGTTGGCAACCTAGCTCGAAACTTTAACCAGTTATCCAGCAGAACTTGCGTCATTCCCTTTGAGTGTAATATTACTTTCATTAGTTTTGGGCCGCAGCCCTTGTAGTTAGATGATGACGGAACTCTTGTCAGGGATTTGGCAATAACGTTGTCAACAGAGAGTGTTTCGTGGATGTAGCACCACTGCTCTCGGTCATGTATTTGTGCATCGTGATAAGAAGAAACTCGTGAACACCATGAACAAATAGTGGTTTCTTGCTATTTCTATTAGGAATGCCGCGTTGATCAACTGCTTCTTTTGGGTGACCATTCCAAGGTAGATCAGGTAATATGCGCACTCCGCTCGGTGAGTCGCAATGACGAACTGCTGAGAGCAGGAAAACCTCTGTCTCATCTGCTGAGTCTAGTGTTACTCGAAGAATTTAAGGTTCCCCAGCGTACACTGAGGTCGGGTGCCAGCTACGCTTTGCTGCACTGTCGCTCAACCCGAATATCAATCGCCTCGCAGATGGAACTCCAGTGGGGGCGATTGTCTAGCAACTTGCCTTCTATTGTGCCAGATTTGGACTCGGGAACATTGGTGCACACAAGAGTTAACGCAGTATGGTTTTGTCTAGGGAGTGTTGGCTTTATAGTTTTTGCCGGCAATCTGGGTTGTTTAGAAGGCACCACTCGAGTTGACGGTGAAAGCTGCATGGCTCCACTTGTGCCCAGTACAGAACATGGATCAAAGTTTGTCGCTCACGGTTTGTCGAAGCAATCGATGCGTACGTTACCGGCTTGTTATCTGCACCAGGTGAAGCGTCTATGGTTGCAGAAGTGGAAGTAGGCATGTCTGAGGCTCGTCTAATTATGGGTAGTGAGATGCCTCAGTGGATTTAGTGTCACAGACGCTGCATTGTCGTTGGAGCGTTTATCTCTCTTCTTCGGTTTAGATTTAGAGCTTTCTTTCGCTGGGTGAGGTATTATCGTGGCCATATTTACCTCCGTGGGATGGATCTTAGTATTTACAAAATGCGCGATTATCTCAGTCATTCTGCGCGCTTTTTTAAGAGTAAATATAAATAGTTGACAACTGGAAAGACTTGACATGTTGGGCAAAACTAAATAGTGTCAGCAACTTTGTACTTGTATCAGCAACTGGAGACTCCACAGGGACGAGCCACGAAGCACGTCAAAGGGTTGTTCAATCTTCCTCATCAACTTAGACTGAGGACCCTGAAATTATACAGTGACCGGCCCTGGCGCGTACTTGACGACCTTATTATGGCCTAACAGATTCGAAGGAACCCAAACCACGCCTGTCTTCACCTAGTACAACTGAGACATAACACGAATTTGAGGGGCCACTAGGTAAACTTAGTCACGCAATACATTCGGCTAGAATGCCGACGGAACTTTCACTCTCATCGTGTTTGTCAGCCTTGGAAAGCCCTCCCAAATTACTTTTGTCCGTCCCCAATTTAGCTGTGTTTTGAAAACGGCTTGATGTTACCCTGACCCAAGTACACTCTGAGATATAGACTCTGTGTCTCGACAGACTATATTATCCGAAGAAGGTTGCACAACCATCATTTACCTACACAACTCTTTTTGGTAAATTTTTTGCGTTCCTCTGCATTAATACTGTGGTGAGCCCACCAAAACGATTTTCATGTTATTCTTTTGTTTTCTATTTAGCATGTCGTTGTTCTCTTTCTGGGCATTCTACGGGACAAGATAAGCATCCGCTTTTTGCCCGTAATATTTCATTGTTCAAGGAACCGTTGTTCCATTTTGTACTGCTTCCGTTCAGGTTGATCGGACCAGTAGTAGATTTGTAGTGCACGGTCCACTTTGTCGGAAGTGGTGCTGTTTCGGTGCACAAAAGTTGAATTCTTCCAAGTGGACCGTTAGTACATCGGCAATATTGTCCTCCATGACCTTTGAAATTACCTATAGTAGGATAGCTGGACGGTAGCTGGCTGGATAGGAAAGAGTACCTCCCTTGTGAATGGAACTAATCATCCCGAGTTCCCACTTTTAGGCAAATACATTTTGTCAAAACAATGTGAAAGAATAAAAGTCAACTAAGCTCTCTGCTACCACCACAAGTGACTTGAAGTTGGTGTTAGCAACCCAAGGAGAGCTGAGCTCACGCAACCGCAACGGCTTTTTATTATAGTGGCTGCCGTGGAATATATATATGGTAGAAAATAACGGTTTTGTATTTATATACGAGTGATATTTGTGGGTGGGATGACATTAGCCACATGGTTGGGTGGCCTCTGATCGCACTGAAATCTTGCAGCATATAGTAGTCACAGGATGCTTGCCGCATCCTTTGAGGTCCATTTTAGTCCCATCGCTGTTTGAAGAGGAGGCATTCTCTGTTTCACCTTTAGTAGACCGTTTACATTTTAATACAGCAGCTTGTGCTCTGAGACCATATGCGATATCAACTTTTCTTAGTGTACCATTGTACCCTGTCGAACAAGTTGAGCATGATTGTTATGTCGGCCAACATAGGCCATCCAGATCTCGGTGCTCGGAGACAGCTTGGTAAATAGTTGTACCTATCGGATATTACTATGTGTGAAAATGACTTTCATAATACGAACTGAATCGGTACTTCTTCCGAATAAAAAAGAAATACAAATATAATGAGATAGTCCTGTTGTGAGCGTGATATTTTGCTGTTCAAGCTACCTAGTACCAAACCAATAATTTAGCCTATCTTCTTGTTTAACAATGTATATATCAGCGTGACAAACTACTAATCAAAAATTACTTTTAAAACACATGAAGCGTCCAGCGTACGTACACTACAGAGCCTATATGTGATAAAATCGCTTTAAAGTAAATGTGACTTTTTATTCCTTTCCGCTGTGCCAAGCGTTGCTCGCGCATATCAGTGTCATTGTAATTAAGACGTCAACCGTGAACCACTAGGCTCTGATTTCCAATGCAGCTTAAGCTGTTTCCATCTGATGAGTTGCACCAAGAAGAAACCGCGGTCGTGATGTGCTAGTGTTGGGATGAGCAACACCAAAAGACTATTTCATATAGTGTTCTTGTGCTCGGAATGACTGAGGACCACCTCAAGTGTACTGAGGTCTAAATAGAGGTTGCTTGTAGCAACCCAACCACACAGCGATCTCTCAAGTACAAATTTGAATTCGTTTCCACTTTACCAAGCATTACTCCTGAATTTCAGTGGCATATTGGCCAAGGCGTCAACTGCGAACCATTAGGCTCTGCTTTCCAATTCAGCTCAAGCTATCTCCACTAGATGATGTCAAACCAGGAAGAAACCTTCTTTCATGGTGTGTCAACGTTGAGGGTAGCAATACCGAAATACCATATCTGTGATGTTTATTTGTTATTGAGAGAAACCTCCGCGATAAACAAACCGTGATTGCACTTATCTGAACGAAAACGAACTGCATTATGTACAGCATAAGTAGATGGAGCAGTAATCCTTCTTATATTGCCTTGCGAACTCACTCACCTGATGCTACCAACTGGTAGCTGATAAAGGTTCAAATTTTACCTAGTTAAAAAGCGTTTGCCGTGCACCCTTATTTTCAGTATTTACGCAAGAAGAGAACTGGTAGCTAAAATAGTCTGTCTTTCACTATGGATTAGCTTTGCGGGGGATTTAACGCAGACAAGTTCAGCCAGATAGCCACTACACTTCTTGGAAATTGCTAGAAGGCCGGTTCTTCCTATTGTGACTTGTCAGTAGCGTGTATCCACAAGATTCTGGCTGGATAAGATCCATGAATTTACTCATAAAAGCAAAGGTCTCCGCCACTGATGACGGTTGTTGGCCGCAACGACTGCTTTTTGACTTGATCTAATTATGCTCATCCTCCATGGTCTTGTTTGTTATGAACGTGCAAACAAGCGAGTTTTTGCCTCCAGTCATGATGGATACCTGCCGTCATTCATGCTATCCTGTGAGCTACAAATTTGCGAGCTACCATCTCGGCAAACATATCGGCAACTGATTAACAAATAAAGTGATCGACACAGGCAAGCAGGTAGCTATAATCACCAGATGATAAAATAGACCTAAGGTATCCACTTGCAAGTGACAACAACGAGGGTCATTAGTGGTGACAAAAACCGACAGGTTCTACTTAGGACGTGGCACCGACAAACATCGACAGACAATGAAGTTCTTGGCCATCAGCCGTACGGCTTTGTTCCGTGCTGGTCACACTAGACGATTGGCAATCAGTTTATGAGTTGCACGGGACACCTGATGCAACTAATCATAAATGAATCGCTGCTAAGATTATGGAACTACAGGGTCTTTGTTTTTCTGTTGAAAGGTCGGCATAATGGAAAAACTAAACTGTCAGGGAGCAGAATAAGTTTGAGTTGTATGTTGCTTTCGCATAGTTGATGAAGAAACGGTTTTATC
>OX104068.1:62731256-62853405 GCA_944474145.2 Dicrocoelium dendriticum
CTTCCGCGAAACACTCTCTGTTGACAATGTTATTGCCAAATCTTTGACAAGAGTTCAGTCATCACCTAACTACAAGGGCTGCGGTTCAAGACTAATGAAAATAATATTACACTCCAAGGGAATGACGCAAGTTCTGCTGGATAACTGGTTAGAGTTTTGAGCTAGGCTGCCAACAGACATCCGGCTAAAGGCAGCAGGCGAACAGCCAAAAGTCGTAAGCAATTCGATGGAACCTGCAAACGCTGCAAATTCTTTATTTGCACAGACCTGCTGAGAGACGGACACAGCAGCACCCACGGCACACAACAGGACAGAGCACATCACAAGTGAAACGTCTGCTCAGGAACGCGCAATAATGCCATGCAACTTGATTGAAATTCATAAACCAAAAACGAGTAACGGCCGGCCACATAACGGCCGGCTTAAAAACTAACACAAAGTTGATATCCATCAACGCGCTTCTAAAAACGAAAGCCCTATCTTGCATGTACACGAACGCCTAAGACCTTTTAAGTTAATTGGCTCAACTTAGAGAACTCCATGCCTCACAACCGTGGGACCTTTTCAGGATTACAGAGACGTGGTTAAACCTTGAGATAACCGATTCTAAGATCAATTTACCCGGTATGTCGCTGCTTCGGACCGATAGAACCGCAAGGAGTGGCGGTGTGATTCTTTGCCATAATACAAAACGCCGGTGTGAAGTTATCGATCATCCAGAAATCCGAGCTCCTGATTCGCTTTGGTGTCGCCTATAGTTGCGAAACAAGGACACATGTCTACTAGCCGTGATTTACCGCCCACTAAACTCTACGTCGCCAATGGACTTCAAACTGAACCACGTCTTTCAGTTCGCTTTGAACAAATCCTACACCCACATTCTTATCGCTGGAGACTTTAACGTGCATGGCATGGAAACGCCAGCAACTGAAAGTAACTAGTTTAAAGCCTGCTTGCAAGAGCTCATTGCTAGCCACCCTCTGTACAACCACGTAACCTCTCCCACCAGATTTCGAACTGCTAACAAGTCGTTGATACTGGATCGTGTGCTTAATACCAAAGAACTCATGGTTGACGGAATAGTTACAAGCACACCACCGGGTCGTAGTAATCATTTTACTCTACTCTTTGACTATATATGCCATGCATAGTATCCTAAAAAGTAAGTTGATAAAGTGCGTACTGTCACCCACTATAATGTGTTATCCTCACTTAGTAAGGATACACCATGGACTTTCTTAACCTAATTCCCCCAGACGTTATCTGGGGAACCTTTACATGGACGTTTAGCACACTGGTAGCGCACGCATCGGAACAGAATTCCTTCCAACCCCAAAACAAGCATAAGTCATTTTTGAGAAGCAGAACATGCAAATGTATATCCCGAATGGGATTTGGCATGGCTAGATCATCAGGACTGCTCGAATTCCGAAACCTGGACTACACCTGTGACACATTGTAACTTCTGTGTGAAACTGATCCGCGAAGACAAGGTCACGCATCAGCAGGAGTTAATGAAGCGATTCTGCACTAACCGCAAAATCTGTATAGACACGTTAACGGTCTTCGAAAGGTGAAACGGAGGATTCCAACCCTAGTCAAGGCTGCTGGGTGCACGCGATCAGCAATGGAAGCAGCTGATCTCCTACGGTTTCATTACTCCCAAACGTTCCAGCAGGTAACGAGCACAAACATTCTCCTCATTTCTAATACTCCACAAACTGGTTTAGAAAACATCACCTTCACTGCGGAAGCTGCGTTGAGGAAGTTGTTATCCTTGCGTATCCACAGTTCTCCACAGTTCTCTGACAACATCCGACCAAAGGCTCTACAGGCAGTAGCTAGTGATCTAGCAGCACCACTGGCTGTTTTCTATCAGCGATGTCTAGAGGAGAACCATATTCCATCAGTATGGAAGCGATGGGTCATCACTCCTATCCCTAAAAGAGGTAGCCGCACTGGTCCTGCCAACTACCGTCCAATAACACTACTTCCCGTACTATCCAAACTGATGGAATCAATCATCGCAGATGCGCTGATGCAATACCTGGAAAGCCACAACTTAATAGCCCAAGAGCA
This sequence comes from Dicrocoelium dendriticum, assembly GCA_944474145.2. Taxonomy (NCBI): domain Eukaryota; kingdom Metazoa; phylum Platyhelminthes; class Trematoda; order Plagiorchiida; family Dicrocoeliidae; genus Dicrocoelium; species Dicrocoelium dendriticum. The sequence goes on from OX104068.1 coordinate 62,733,336, forward strand.
ACATGGCTTTCGTCAAAAGCATTCGTGTAATACAAACCTATTATTTGTACGTAATAGCTGGACTGAAGCTGTTGATGATGGATCAGGCGTCGATATCATCTACCTGGACTTTCCAAAAGCGTTTAAACGCTTGGACCATGGAATTCTACTTCAGAAGCTTCGGAACTACGGCATTGGCGACCCAATTCTGAGCTGGATTAGCAATTCCCTACACGAACGTCGGCTAGAGGTGAGAGTCCGAGAATCATTGTCCGATGCAATCGATGTGATGTGTGGTGTACCAAAAGGCTCGGCGCTTGGATCTCGTCTATTCTTGGTATTCATTAACGATTTGGGGAGATCGATTACTTCCGGTTTCCAATTTTCGAGGATGATATCAAGATATGACAGAGGGTCAGAGGACCGGACGACCAAGAACGGCTTCAGTGCCATCTTAACACAGTGTTGCTCTGGTCAGTTCCAAACGCCATACTATTCAACGTGGACACATGTCGCTTTGTACAATTACGCCACGGGCATAAGTACACCTATTTGCTTGGGACAAACGGGTTGCAGACCAGCTCCCAGGAATGTGAGTTTAATGTGCTCGTGCAGAGCGAGCTCGACTGTTCAAAACAGGCTCATTTAGCTGCGAAAAGGGGCAATCCGCACGTCGGCATGCTGCGAAGGGCGTTCGGGAGATTTGACCCATCAATCTTTCCACTGATGCACCATTCATACGTGCGCCCGCATGTTGAATACGCTATCCAAGCTTGGTAACCTTGGTTGAAGCACGACCTAGAGGCGTTATAGGCACCATAACAAACAGCAACAAAGAATGTAAATGGCCTGCGCTATCACTCTTACCAGTGAAGGCAGAAGTTGCTGGGAATTTCCAACGGGAGCTATCAAAGGCTGCGCGGCGATCTCATATTAGCGTATCAGATATTGAGTGACCCCAACCACGTATGCCGCCATTTACTGAAAATTAGCCCACAACAAGCAGCTAAGGGTTAACTGCTTAAGATTGAAGGAACAATATAACCGTCTAGAGTATCGACGCCATTACTTTCCCTTCGGGTTTGCCAAACCTGGAACGCACTCCCAGACTCAGTTATATCTTTCCCTACATGGGACGTATTCAAAACACCGATTAGATGTTGCCCTTAGCTCCCAGCATTTTGGTACCTAAACTCCTCTATTGTGGATTAGGCCAAGCATGCCTTCCAACAGGATTCATGTAGCAAATGGAATCAAGTGAGTGATCATATTTTACTTTTTCGCGCGTTATATCAACAATCACTGCACCGCAGTTATTTCTGAACGTTTAGGCTCGACCTTTTTAATTTTACACTGTTGTAATTTATCAAAGTATTCATTTCGGCAGACCTTCGGTGGACGACCCAGATATATTTTGATTCCATCATATTCACCCCAACCATCCTACGGAACGTGTCAAGCACTTGCTTTTTTCCCGTGATAAATAATTTTTCCTTGTTCATTGCTTCAAGGCCTTGTTTGTCTCAGGACTGCCACACCTGATCACGTATTCAACATGAGGCCGAACGTAGTTGTTAAGCAACTGATAGCAGACACTGGAAATAAACGGCCTAAATGCCATCCGCAGCATGTCAACGTGTTTGTTCCATGTTTTTGACACCCTTTCAGATTGTTCCGAGCAGCCCAGATCAGTCTGAACTAGTACACCAAGGTCGCGCTCCTGGGTGACTGCTTGGACGACATGGTCTCCATGCTTGTATGTGATTTGGGGCTGGTGGCAAATGTTAACCACCTTACATTTCCCTGAAGTTAACTGGAGCAGATTGTGGAGTGACCACCCTTACGCTCTGTCCAGGACTCGCTGAACAGCACCGTGCTCTGCTGGGGCAGCGATCGTCCGCCACATCTTAAGGTCGTCAGCGAACAGCAAGGAATCCGAGGCAATCAAATGTGCAAGCTCGTTAATAAACACGAGAAATGGACGCGGACCCAGAATTGATCTTTGTGGAACTCCACATTCAACATAAATCGGATCGGAGAGCGCACTTCGAACTCTGACTTGCAGTTACCAATCTTGCAGAAAATTCCTGATCCACCCAAGGACCGGACCATCAACTCCATATCTTTCGAGTCTGTGAAGCAGTGGTCCAGTCGGTCTAAGGCTTTGGAGAATCCGAGGTAAATGACGTCTGTCCCTGCTTGTATTGGGCGCTTCCGTCCGACTACTGCGTGCAATCAGTAGGTTAGTAGTGCATGAATGGGGTTGGCGGAAACCGTGTTTCACGATTGCTGTGATGTTGTGGCGTTTTACATGGTTTAATTTAGCCTCAGCGATAATTGCCTCCATCACTTTTGAGAGCACAGGAATTAGCACCACTGAGCGATACTTGGCAGGTTCCGATCGATTACCGATTTTGAAAATTGGAGTGATTCAGCCATGTTTCCACATGGTATGCACAATTTGTTTATGCAAGCACGTTTGAATATATGCGATTATGACCCGGCCAGCGTTGTTGCTGCTACCTTCTGAGCCTTTGGGTGAATATACTCGATTCCAGGAGAGTTGTAGGTGCGGAATGAATGCAGTTTCTTCAACACAGCTGTGGCAGCAAAATCGATGTTGGTGAGTGTTGAAGTTGGGGATAGTTATGTGGGTATATAACACTGGTGGACGTCTATTTGCAAGGTTGGAGCATACTGCATTCGTACAGCGTTGACTGTCTCACCCACACTCTGTGCCACTCCGAGTAGCGTGTTAAGTGGGGGATCCCGTGCTTCACTTTCCGGATGGTGTTCACATGCCTGTATAGGGGCGCTTGATTCCCCAAATACAGCCTACTTGTGTTTGACTGTGAAGGAGTGTGGGACGGCTCCGTTAATGAAACGTGGCTCCCATCCACATGGCTCCCGGCCTTATTCCTTCGAGTTTACACTGGATATGGGGTATGTGGTTGGAGCTGTGGGTGGTGCAGCGCAAGCCATCCATGGTCCCTCTGTAGGCGCAGGCTTCCTGTGGCTGGCCACAGTGACAGGCAAATCCGAAACCGGATGCCGCCAACCATAGGAGCTTTTCGTTGTTCGCAAACTTAAAGGCAAAATGTTGTTGGCGAGTCAATTTGTTCTCACGGAGAAGCATGTGACACTGGTTGCGCTGGGTCACGAAAACGTTCTAAGTTTCAAGACAAGGACGATCTCTGTAAGTAACCAAGCTACATTATTATTGACATGCGCTTGCGAGTTCTACCTCTGATGAAAGTCAAGGGATTGGTGGAGCCAACCCTCTGTTTCCGGAGAAGTTAAGATAATAATGTCGAATCGTCTAACAAACTGAATCCATACGCTATCAGGCGAGCCACCTTTCAAGAATTATCAATCGGTTTTCTAAATTAGGTTGTTCAAGATGCATAGTGTGATATTACTTGTTAGCACTGTGTTCCTCGGAATATTTAGCGTAACACACATGGTTTTATATTTATGGTGACGTGATCACCTAACCCTAGTGGGGTGTCCATAAATGCTCTGTCAATCATGAGTTCTTCATTTGTAAGGACGATGTCAAGTACCGATGGGATGTTGTCATCTATGTACCTGGGAGGTGAGCTGATGTGATTATAGAGCGGGATACTTGAGATAAATTCTTGCAGTTCGGCCTTGTACGTTTTGCTGGGGGATGCCGATCTTTAAAACTCGTGCACTTTGAAAACGCCAGAAATAAGAACGTGGCTGTAAGTTGGGAGTAAACGTTTCCTCAGTGATGCTATCAGGTGAAAATCCATTCATGGAGTGGAGGCCGGGGAGCGATATTTGAATGCCATGAAGAAGCTGTCATTGTGTCTGAGACGTAAACGGCACCAAAGCGAATCGGTGATCTGTGTCTTCAAATTATTAAGTTGTTCGCATTATAAGTCGTTACGATAGTATAGAATAGCACCACCTCCCCTGCAGGGACGATCGTGTTGGAACAAGGACATCACCTGATTCGCGATCTCGACATCCGTAATCCCTGAGTGAAACCAAGTTTCGGTTATGTAGATAAGCTCCTAAGCGGTTGTTGCTTAGCTCACCAACTCTGTTTCGAACGTAGAGAGGTGAATACCTGGAACAACCTGCCGCAGCCGGTAATAGAGGCGAACTCAGTGGCTGAATTTAAGAAGCTTCTAGACAAACACTTTACAGAGGCAAAATATAGAGAGCAGAACGATAATTAATACTTTAATGTCCAAGAGTGACAATTGATGCAGCTACACAGAGTATGCTCTACTCGCTGCTTCTAATCAGTATCAGTAACCGAAGCTGGGCGATGTTGCTGAGGAGGTCTTGGGCACTCAGGTATATACAGAAAAGCGGTTCCGATCTCAGCGACGATCTAAGACACTAGTGGTTAGAATGATATTTTGTGCTGACCGTTGTATGATCGGCCGCTAGCCGTTTTTTGTCGTATTATCGGTGGGTCGCTTAGATTTGGGTTCGGTGACATTGTGGTTAGTCACTTTGACAACTCGTTTTGCACAATACATGGGGTATTGTTAAAGGAATATCCTCACTTCCTTCAGACGTACTTCCGGTGTGAAGTGCGTATAAGATCACCACTTCGTTTGTCTGTTGTTGTAATGCTTTAAGTCGAACGAAAATTTCGCCCGCCACTTTGAACCGGAGCTCGATGGACAGTCTGTTCAGAAGTGAATGCCAACGTTACAGTAGCGAAAGTGCCTTCTGCCTATGTTGTATCACAACCTTAATTATCCTTGGGCCACACACATTGTAGCTTTCCGATATTGGCGGTCTAGAGAAAGTAAAAGCAACGTCATTCAAGAGCATGGTCTCATGAATATAGCACCACTGTTCCTGGTAGTGTGCCTTTGCATCGCATTCATCGTGCTTGTGAGACTTGAGGACGCCGCAGACCAAAACGGTTCTGGCTGCGGCGTTTAGCTGGAACTGTTCTAAGCTTTGCCGCGCTCTCTTGCGCTTGCTTCAGGGAACGTCTGGAAAGAGGCGCACCAGACTGATTTCATTCTGGAGACAAGCAGTCAAAAGCAACGCTGTTTCCTACTCATCGACAAAGTTTAGTACGACCCGAAGAATTCTGCCTTCGCCATAATGCTTGGAATTCAGGTGGCGGGTGATCCTCATCAATTTGCAGGGTCTAGGCAGAATACCGAGGACGTTACTTATGGCATTCCATTGATTCACGTCATCCGCCGGTTTTCCCTTTAAAAAAGTTCAATGTTAACTCAGGAACATTAGTTAGGTTATCCAGTAGTTTCTGACTGTCTTTCTTAGGAGGGTGGACCGTAGTTGTTAGACCCAGCAATTAGCTGTGCATAAGTGCAGCGTTGCCTTTCACATTAGTTATGTGTGTGGTTATAGAAGCAGCAGCATCTGATGTATAGGTGCACCTTGATGCAACGACGGCGCAGGTACCACAGGCGTTTTCGTGTTACCTGGGTTTAGACGAAGTCTGCTGGAAGGAAGTGGATTTGTGGGAAATAGATGTTAACGGGCTGGGAGTGAAATGTTCGGAAACACTTGGGCGATTTAGATTATTGGCAGTGTTTGTGGGGGCAAGTTTATTAGTGTTGCATTCGCTAATGTTGATTTGGCTTGCAATGGAGTTCGGTGAAGTGGAGTGTGCCAGACATTCTGTTATGCTTGTTCTTACTGCAGCCACTTTGTTGCCCAGCATCTTTTCAACTATGCCTGTAAGTCGTCCATACTCCCGGGACAGTATTACACTTCTCACAGAACCAAAATGACTCAGGCCTGCTGTTGGTCTGCCTGCACTCGCTTGGTGTGATATTCCCGCAATTTGCATGGAAATAGGTTTGAGTATTTCCATAGAAAATTCCTATTTTGACCATATTATTGCGCATTCCACAGGCGCCTTAAGGCACTTCGGCTTGGTTATTTACACTCATTAGGGCACGTGAAGTTGTGATGCTTATTTCTACCCAGGACCCTGGATTTATGGATCCGGCGTCAAGGTCAGCCTGCCGAGACAGTAGCTGTCACAATGTCTCAATCTTGCGGCCACGCGCAGATAGTGGGATTCAGCGGTGCACACACAAGCACACGAAAGCGTAGCGTAGATTGATGGGGTCGCGTGACATGACGACGCACGCCGCACGTTGGCAAACTACCCTTAGTGCCTCAGACACGATGTTTAGTAAATGAATGATGCCATCTTCTCTTAATTTTGTTACGCTGCGGCCTGTAGGGATGGTTGCAGGGTCAATTAAGAAGCCTTAGTTTCTTTACCGAATGAGACTAAACTTTTTCACGGAATTCTCGAGAGTGATATTATTTTGCAGGCAGAAATCGACGAATAATGTGCCGAAACTGAGAACGGGAGTGACAGTATTATCCATACAAGTTAGATTTAAGCGATGGAAAACACTGAATACAGCACGTCGAACTGGTCCGAAGGAGCACATACACATGAATATGTGTGGAGAACTGGAATGACCAAGGCGAGTGAAGCGAGAGCCGAGATAAAGTGCGGACCTACGGCAGTCAGAGTGCACCGGTTTTCATTGCACACGTTGAGGTTGTTTCACGACTCCTTAAAGGGCTCTGATCGGTTGGACCACGGTATACGTCATTCCAAAATTCTGACCGTTAGTAATGGTTATCCTCTCCAAGTGTCGATCAGATGTTTTTCCTACGCCGGCGCTTGAAAGTAAGATTGCGTGAAACCCTACCATGTCCCATCCAAGTCGAATTCGTAGTATTATCTGGATCGGTATTGGGACCAATGTTCTACTTGACGCCTATCAACAATAACACGCGCCACACAAGCTCAAACTCTCTGCTCAACCATGACAAAATCAAGGTATGGAGAACGATTAATACACATGGTGATATTACCTTACTTTAAGTCGCTTTGACAGAGGTTACCCTTGGACAAACTAGGGTATACTTCGGTTGTATGGGACAAATAATGATTGTTGCAGTTACGGCAATAGCTGGCGTGCCTCTAGGCAGAAGGCGGGGCGGTGCGAACGAGTTATGTATCAAAGAACGAATGTAAACATGGTATTACATTTCTAACGTAGAACAGCCTGCTTCACTTACGTACACCATTCGTGGAGTCAATTGATTCCACGCTGCGCCTTCTGCTATTGACTCAGCTTGCCTTGACGACACGGTATAGATTCCACATTCGAGCGCCAGCTATTTCTAGGGCACCTTGAATAGTGCATTACATGCCCATCGACCGCGGTGATCCATTCGTTGAATTCAACGCGCCTGATCACTTCACCACACTAATAAATAGTACTGCACCACAGTTCTATACACTCAGAAAACACCAACCTTAAAAGTCTTCCGGCATAAAGACTTTGGGCGCTTCGTGCCGGCGGAAATCGTACTTCCGATTCAGGCTGAAACCGTGTCAAGTACAGGCATCAAACACGTGGGCCTGAGATGAACCGACAGGCGTATTCCTATAAACTAGACAACCAGGAGGTTTAAACCTCTTCCGGCAAAAAGGATCTGAGTGTTTCGGTCCAAGCCGCCCTTGGATGATTGAATCTAGCCAAACAGGCTTCAACAAGCGGCATCCTGCTCCAGCGGTGTGTGCTCGGACGATTCGACCCGCCAAATTTTTAACCGCTTCAACGCTCATGCTTACATCCACATGTGGATTAGGCAACGCACGTTTAGCAGCCACGGCTGAGGAGGCAGCTCACCGCCTTAGCTATATTCCTACACCTGACAACCAAGAATATCTAATGTTTGTAGCATTTGACGTAATACCAATGGCTTCGTTTGCTCGGAGCCTTCGGTGGACAACATCGGTGATTGCATGGGACCTTAGTTTGTCTTGCCATATTTTGAGAGCTCCCAACCACAATGCCGCTATTTGTCAGAGCCTGGTCACAACAGTAATCCTAGAGGCGATGATCTCAATCTAGCAAAGTGGTGCAGTTGCTTAGAATGCCGTCAGAATTCCTTTTTCATACGCTTTTGCGAAGCATGAGACACCCTGCAGGAATCTGTCATCTGTACTCCCAAGCTGGTAGTGTTTACTGCTCCGGTGGACCGTGCACTCATTTCGCTGCACTTGTCAGAGGACTCCATGCCTCTGTCTGAACACAAAGGTCTGTTCGAGATTTTACTGATGATCAGTTTCCAGAACACGTTTCGCCTTTTGGTGCTCTTGTATCTGCTCACCAGAAGTCGGAACAATTTTTACCAAAGTCCTATTTGCCATCACTAATTAGGTATTTATAGTGGATCTGTATTTTATACTGTGTATACCACGGTAAGTCTACCGGTGTGAACAAACGTTTGCTGACACTCCAATTTTTGAATGTTTACGTTGATCATCCTACGGGATATTTTATGGTTTAGCTTTTCGAACTGTATAAAACCATAGTTCCAAGGTTCTATCACGTAGAGTTTTTCACCGTTTCGATCCCATGCGCTCTCCATTTAATAAGAACATCTAAGTGTTCGGGCGGGTAACAAACAGACTGTACCATTTCGGAATCAGTTTAGCTCATAGCGGACGAAATGTACACTGTGATGTTTTAAAATCGAGGGGTTTCTATTTTTCAAGTTTACCCATTCCACACGTTGGCCGTCGTATGAAATGGATTAATCTAAAATTGCTTACGGCTAAATTTGAAATAGTTGCGACCTAAATTGATTTCGCCATGGTCTAAGAGGACCTGGAAAGCGTATAGCTTTTTGGCGCACCTCATGTTGTCCGCGTTTCCCATACGTTTCAGGTTGTTTAATGCATCATCCTCTTCACACCAGTTTTGTTTGTCACAGCAATGTACATTCTATGTTATTTCCTTAATCCTTTCCCACACGAGGGTCAAGATGATCATTTCACCATGCCTTCTCTATTGTGCCTGGAATGCCGTTTGCATTAAAATTGACACTCACCGTGTCCGGACGTAGCAGTGTAATCTTCCTGTCGTTACGGTTTCCTTTCAGAACTGTTCGAGCAACTCATAGACTTAGATCTGATTCGTGTGCTTTTAATCGGACTCTACATTATGAAATCTTAGAGAAACATTGATTAAACACGCAATGGCTTCTTTTTAATCGTTATTGTTTTGATGGATTGCGCAATTATTTATTTAAGTTGGCTGAGGAGAAGTAATAATATTCTAACCGATTTTACTTTCATCGCACATTCTGAATGTTCCGCTAGCATTCAACTTGTTACACATAACGCTGTAGTCACGCTAACCGGTTGGTCCCCCTCTCCCTGCGGACGTTTCAATAGTGCCGCTGAATTGCAACTGGTTTATGGTCCAGGCCACCCAATTTCCCCATATTTCCTGTAATACTGTTGCGGTATAGACTTCTTTCTTGATGAGTGACAACGCCTGGAACCTTAACATGTATTCAATGCATGCATCTGCACTTGGTGCGCGTGCAACCTACTTAAGGTTCCGTTGAAATTAGTTGGAGGTTATTCGCTTTCCTCTTGACACTGGCTACGTGTTCAATAATAAATCTTGAGGGTTTTTTTATTTATGGCTTTGCCTTTGATGCAATCTGTACTCACGGCTTTGCTGATCCTCAAACTCTACTGGTAGGTGCCTACCAGAGCCCTCCATTTCCTTATGCTATTAACTGAATAATTTTGTACAATTTCATGAGGGAATTGAGGGTTGTGCCTCTAATAATTTATACCAGTTGGTCAGAAAATGTGACCTTCGGCTTTGAAACTGTTATTGTGACCTACTTCTCATTGTGGCCTCCACGGGGACAGCCACATTACGCCTATGCCTACAGGCTGAGCATAGATTCCTTGCGTGGTCCACCCCACACTTCCACCCACACACTCCCTACCCGAGGTAGATCCGAAGGAAGGCAACCGGGAAGCGTGTGGATGGGATCCAGGTTTCATAAACTGAGCCGGCCTACTCTCCTTCAACAAACAGAACAAGAGCGTGCATGCCTAATTGGGAAATCATGCGTACCAGACGTACACAAGGCGGTGGCTGAGTCCTAGACCGTTTCACACAGGATGGAACCACTCTTTGGAACTAGCGCCGCCAAGACTATGGTGAACCCCGTTCCGTCCAGCGACAACCAACTGTCGCCTAGGGTCAGTCTGGATGAGGTGGTGGGTAACAGACAGGTAGGCGCCTTGTCAACAATTGCACCAGGTGCAGCCACAGCGCGTGGTTCGGGCAGTATCTATCACCTGACATGCAAGAATACATCATAAAACGCACACGACACAAGCACACATCCAGAAAACAAGGTTGCATCAACGCACACCTTCTTTCCTAGGACGACCAAAGGCAGTGATATTTCGAGTCGTATAATACCACATAAAAATGATTCAGATAGACAAGAAGCTTTCCTCCGCAAGTAAAACATCATGCATTGTCGTCTGTTCAGTTTTGTTTTTCTTATTCTTTTTACAACCTTCACCTACCATCTTGCGTGACATTTTAAGCCTCGGCTTCTTTATTCACAATAAGGAATTGACCTTTGACAAGTAAGATGCAGAGCACTTCCACGAGGCGCTGCAGGAAGTTCTTTTACACTGTAGTTCAAACCGACTGATGTCGCACCGGAAGCCGGTTGATCCAGGAAACTCGCTCCTTTATAGTTCAGTGCTCCTTCTTCGGGTCAGTGGTGGTGGTGCAGGGCAACATTTGGCTTCTGCATCGCATGTTTTGCTTTTTCATACGTAAGAGACGTAACCACATGCATTATGACGGAGGGTGCACGCTTGGAGAAGGAAGACACGGTGGCAGACGATCAGCTAGTATACGGCAACTATTAGCTAGTTGGTGGGAAAATTTGAAGTGTTCGTGTGAATAGATTATGATTCACATTGACGTGAAACTTGGTTGGTTCGATCACTGGGACCGTAACTGCTGAAGCTGATAAATGTTGGGTGTTATCCCCCTCGAAAACACTACCCTGGACTAGCAGTTTCGAAACCATTTGATCTCATCACAGTGCTACCGCGCATCGATGGTCGGATTATATTTGCTCCAAGTTTTTCGTATGTTTGATGTAAAATTTTGTCACTGGATTTACATTTTTCGCCTCGTTTTGACGAGCTTAATCTACTGAAAGCATTTTCGCTGGAATAATTTCGGCAGAGATTGTTTCTGCAGGATTTATAAAGTTGGACAATTTTTCGTACTTATTCATTTGTACAATTACACGTAGTTTTATTCAATAACCCAGGAATTTTGCCGCTTTCGATAGTGGAGTCTCCCAGCTTTTGATCAAGCGTTCACTCACCTCATTCGATCGCCGTTAATGACGACTAAAGTGTAAACTACGTTTCCATTGTGAAACCTTATTTCAGTCGCGGTTATCAGTGGACCTGCACAAAACGATAGCGGTATACATTGGCCGCCCTGCCCTTGACGGTATGACGCACGGACGCAACACACAACACGATTAGCCGGTCAGCTGTTCTTGACCGGACAATCGACGACCAGCCGCCAGTAGACAGCGAGGCACTGCTAACCCGTAAAACAGGCAACGTCTATTCGGCAACCTGACCACAACACGCAAATAATTATTTCGTACAAATAAAATATAAGCAATAGGAGCATAATAGGGATAACCAGTTTCCACTGCACCAACCGTTACCATACAAAATGTGTGTCGGGCAAAGCGAAATTAAAGGATGTAACAGCACATTGTACACACGTTGTTTCCCTCTCAAGCATACGACCGTTTCAATTGCACAATTTTCACAATCATTAACACAGACGTACGAAAGCCCTTTCTCTGAAACTGCACTTTTTTTTAATCTGAACAATATGTTGCTCGAGGCGATGATAACACAGTTTGCACCTTAGCCGTCTCACCTAATCGCTACTAAGAAACCGATAAAAGGGGCCGGGTACTCCCACTTCTTCGCAGTACCAGAAACCGTGGTACCCACCAACCAGCTCTTCGTCGTGAAGGGTAGATGCTTGCCAGAATCTACCGCCCCAGTCCTTTTATCCAATACATTGACTGATGAAACACCGGTAACACCTACACCTTCAATTTCGAAGCTCTCTAAAAACCGATCCACTTATGCTGCCGTTGTGGCTCGAAGTAAGCGAAGTACCAATTCAGTAGCCTCACCCTGTATAGTCAAGCTACGGATCAGGGAACAGGTGCAAGGTGCATCGAAGGCGTGAATTCCAACGATAACCATGCGTTCCACATTCCCGGAAGCCCAGGGGAAAATCCGGTACTATGACACTCATGTACGCTAACCTTCCTGAGTCCAAAGCGAGCTCTTAAGGGGGAAATAGCGGGATGATTAGAAAGAGTGTCATATTCTCTATGAGTGAATCAGAGTTCTGGACAGGAGGAATAATTTAAGACGCAGCACTAGACACCTAATATAGACGCACTAAAGTGAGCTCCGGATAATATGCGTACAACTGAGATACACAGATGTCGGGACGGTGTTATGTTGGTTACTGGCAGCCGACTGGAAAAAGTGAGATACCACTATTTCCTGAGGTTACAGGGTGCGTACGGAAACTTGACAAATAAAATTCAGTCGACTACCACAAAAAGAATAGTAGAAGGATGATATTCTTTCATGGGGTGCCGAGCTGCCGACATATAACGAAGAAGTAGCCCATACTCATCACTTGAAAGCATGGCAGTACATGCGTAAAGCGCCCTTCCCTTAAGACGTGATACTTCACTCGATTACAGGATTACCGTTGTCATCTCACTATAAAGGAAACGGCCAGAAACAGCTGTAACACATTATTCAGACACGAAAGCTGCCAGTGTATTAAAGCCGCAGGTGGCAGATACTATATGATACATTTCAATCGGAACTACGTTTCAAGTGAGCAGTTAGCGGGTCTACCGATAAACACCGCCAGTAAGAGGCAATGTGTGACGCGGTAACAGATAGTTGCGCAACGTGCTTGTGAGCTGCTAGGACTTGAGGTAAGCTTGAGATGTCTCATGCAGCTGTGTTTTGAGTTGGTCTAATGAATTCGGCGGACGTTTACACTTCTAATCAAATCGCAGTCCAAGTATCCGGAATCCATCGGATAGCTGGATCGAGGGAGCCTGGAAAGCGCTATATCGAAGATGCGCAGTTTCAAAACTGATAGGTTTTTGTCGATGGTGATATCCAGTGTTCGCGTATTATTGTGCCATATCGACAATCCAATCTGCTGTTTTTTGGTTTACGAATTACAAATCCTGTGTCGCGAGCAAATAGGGGAATACCATGTGCCTAAGCGGTATTATCAATCGGACCTTCTGGGGAAATCTACTGTGTGTCAGACAGTGTGTGCAGTGCTTCTTTAAAATTCATGATAAACAGCAAGTGAGAAAATGGATCTCCCTGGGTGAATCCACAGACTGTCGACGATTAAGACTCAGGAGGCGTAGTATGACGTTAGGTAAGTTGGAAGAAATGAAGAGGCACAAAACATGGCTGCCGCAAAGCAGCGAAGCAAAGGAGATGAAATTAAGAGGCTCTGAAATTTATAAAGAGCTGCCGTTCAAGTGTGAATATCTTAGGACGGAATGTAATATCTTGGGCTCTCAAAGTATTTATCTTTGCAAAGGAAAACAAATTGAAGACGCTCAGCTGGGATTGCAGGAATCCAGCAATTTCACATTATTAGTCGTTAGCTTCTGAAATACGCCATAGTCTGTAGAACCGAATTAAAGTGATATAAGAATACAACGACTCGCTTTGGGCCTGCCGCACGTGTACTACCGTTCCCCTTGTAAGATATCTACTGGTATTGATGCAGAAGTACGTTAGCCCAGTTTTCGAAACTCAACATCGTTAAAAGGAGATAATTGTCTAGCTCAAAACGATAGCTTGTATCTCAGCCGTCTCACACAATCGATGCCTAGCAACCAAGAAAAGTGCCAGGCGTTTCCATTGCTCCGCAGTACCAGAAACATTGGAAAACATGAACCAACCCGTCGTAGTGAACAATCGAAGTATGTCCGCCTACATCCTCTTATGATTTGTATGGACTGAGGCAACATCGACACCACTTACCATTTCTCTAGACCGACAAAATCGGAAGACCTCTAAAACACAAAACCACTTTAGCTGCCATTGCGGCCCAACTTAAGGAAAGTTCGACTTCAGTACCCTCACCTGTGTAGTAACCACACGGGTCAATGTCAGGATGCAAGCTGTAAAGACGCCACAGATAACCATGACTACACCATCCATGAGGACGAGGCGAAATAATGTGCTCTAGCGCTCAAAACTTCAAAGTTTCTGAGTCCAAGGCAAACTTCTTAAGGGGTAAACAGCGGGATGCTTTGAAACAGTGGAATTTCATCTTTGAACGCTTCGGAGTTCAGGCCAGGCCAAATCATTTAAAGCCCGTCACAAAAAGCCAACGTAGATGAAGTGCGGTGAGTTCAGGCTAATACGAGAAACATTAGGATACACAGATGATGTCGGAACGGTGCTTTCGTAGGCATACCGACTGCGGACAGAAGACAAGGGATTACGCCTAATTCCGATTGTACCATAGGGAAAACGACAGCAGAATAAGAGCGTTCAAATTACTACCACACAGAGAGTAGCACAGGAATCATATTCGTTCATTAGGTGCCGAGCTGCCAACATCTAGCGACGAACTAGCCCATACTCATTACCTGAAAGAATAGCAGTACATCCGTGAAGCGCTCGTTGCTTGTGACATAATACTTCAATCGATTACAGGATTACCGTTGTCATCTCACTATAATGGAAACCGCCAGAATCTGCTGTAACTCATGATTTAGGCACAACAGCTGCCAATGTATTAAAGCCACAGTTGGCAGTTACTACATAACACATTTACTTCGGAACTACGATTCAAGTCAGCAGTTAGAGGGCCGCGATCACTTGCTCTCCTTGCGGAAGCTACACCACCCACAAACCAACAGAACCACATGAGCAATTCAGAATACTGCGATAAGACCAGTAGCTGTCAAGAAAGCTAAAGTTGGACAACACAATGCATATGCAAGTGAGACCAAAAGTGCATTACACTCATTTTGAGGTTTGGCAAATCACCCACAAAACGAGTTGCTACCGTCTTCTCATCGGTTGGCGCAAGCTCACTACCTTCATATACTCGTTGTCAATAGCATTTGACATCCAAGCAACATTGGTGTATGCACGCTAATGCCCAAGGCTTACTTAGTAAAATTCTGAAATGCGACTGCGTCAATTATCAAAAGCCTGTGACTCTATCGCTATAACGGCGGCATGATGACACCCCGACATATGTGACACATAGATTGCACTGCCCCCGATATCTGTTGTCTGGCACGACAGACCCTCAATGTGATCCCATAGAAGACCCAGTCAAGACGGTACAGTGTTCGCTTCGGTGTCATCTGTTTTTAACAGGCGACGACACCTGTTTGGTGGCGGTTGTTTACTTCACTCCCTTTACGCTCGAGATGGACTTCTATTTGGCATCCGTTCTGCGTCGGGCGATAAACAAGAAGTAAAGCGACATGCTTATCACTGGTTATTTCAACACCAACGCTATGGAATCCCGAGTAGCACCTGGAGACCAATTCTTGGCGGATCTACAGGGGCTTCTCATCATTTTCCTGTTTTGGCCACATCAACACTCACTAGATTCAGAAACAGACAGGTCTTCTATACTGTATCAAGTGTGCACCAACTAAGGACATATGATTGATTGAGTGATCATGGACATCTCTTGGGCCGCATCCATCATGTAGTCTTATTCTTCGAATGAATCCGTTAATAAGAATGGTCGCTGGCAACTACCGACGCAACGAGAACTATTTAGTTATGTATTATACGCTGCGACATATTAGTTGGATTAGTTGAGGCAAGCAACTGGACCTTTCTGGCGCAGAAGGCACCGGCTAGCGCATGGCAATAGCTCGTCAGCCAGTTTAACAGTAGTTGGGAAAGCATCGGAAACTAGGACTGTCCACCGAGAATGGCGGTCTTGTTTGTACGAGGCAGAACACGCACGTGTATAGCGGTGTGAAATGCGAACTGGCATTTCTATAATCTCTTTAGGAGCGCCGAGACGTATTTGATCTGTGAGCTACTGTACTCAACTTTGACGTGAGGATACAGTAGCTTGCCAACAGAACGTGGCATAACCTATGGTCTCAGCTCACGACTTCTTTATTAACATGTAAACAATTTGCGCAATCTCAACTGGGGAATACCTCCTCTTCAAACAACGTTCGGAGTCACACAGAACACGAAGGATGCAGTGTATACCTTGCGCTAGGGCAAGTTTTGTTGCACGCACAAAACACACTCATATATTCTTCAAGGTAGAATATGTACTAAAAAGACGATGGCATATGCGAAAGCACTGCTGTCCATGGGTTGATAACATTCGACCAAAGTCACTGGTGGCCCTAGACAGCTGCTTAGCCGAGTCTTTGGATCGATTCTTCCAACATTATTTTGACAATAGGTAAAGCTAGATGTGTGGAAACACAAGATGATAATTCAGCTTAGAAATAGTTCATCACGGTCCAGTCTCAGTCAGCAGGAATTGACACGTGTGGAAACGCACCAGAAGCCCGCCTTCCAGCGGACCGCTGCCGCTTTCCGGTTTTGTGGCCTCCAGGGTACCAGCAGCTTGTGCCACCTCACTAACGGTGACAGTCCCGGATCTACACGATTGATAGTTTTCTATGATACGTTATGATATAACGTATTAACTCGGTCACATGAAAAGCAGTCTTTCCCATCCAACTAACTACAGTCCTGATGTCTTGCTACGGATACTTTCGTAGGTTACGGTCATCTTTATTGCGGATACGCTGACGGCCTAGTTGGAAGAAGTTACCAAAGTTGAACCAGGACAGCATGGCTTCCGAGGAAATCGATCGAACACTACAAATCTTACCTTAGCACAATCCAGGTGGACCGAACCATTAGACAATGGCAAAAGTTGATTTAGTGCTTCTGGACTTGTCAGAAGCATTCGGCCGGTTAAACCATGACATTCTGCTCTCGAAAATTCAGACCTTTGTTATCGTACTTTTTATCTGGGGTGGATCAGAGGCTTCCTGCTACACCGGCCTTTGAGGGTAAGAATATGAGAATCCCCATCAGATCCAATACAAGTCGAATGCGCAATACTACAGAGAGCGGAATTGGAGCTAGGTTGTTCTTGACGCACATCAACGATATAACACACCACATAAGTACGAATTGCCCACTCCATGCAGATGACAACCAGTTGTGGAGGAAGATAAATACTATAGATGATTATACATTGATTCAAGACCATTTGGATGGGGCTTGCACGTGACCATTCCAGAATCTACTTTGGTTAAGGTAGATCAATGTATTACTAAGTGAAAATGGTTGGATGCATCATCCAACCGAATTTAAAATACTGTTAGTGTCGGTGCAGAGACGACCGATTCTGTGAGAGCATTCCACGGGTAATAGACACGAACGGAAAAGCAATTTGTGCGACACATTAGGCGGCTATACTGTACGAGAGTTTCAATAAGTAGTCGCACAGGTTTGTATTGCTGCTGATTGCAGTAAAAGGTTGATTGTTGATTGTTGTAGTATATTCGTTCCCAGCCGATATGAGTGGCTGCTCTGATGTCGGATGGAAAGCACCTTTTATTTTCTGACGTTGAAACGCAGTACGTATTGGTTTGAAGATTGATACACCGCATCTAGGTCACTCCGAAGCACATGTTGGTCGGCGTTCGCATGGAACCTGCGCCAGATCTTGATATCATCATCAAACATTAGGAAGTTTGGAGCCATTCCCTTTGCAATGTCATTAATAAACAACAAAAATAAACGTGGCCAAGAACTGAGCCTTGCCGTACACCACATTCGACTTGTATGGGGTCCGAGAAAGATCTACGAACTATGAATAATAATTTCCACTGAAGTAGAAAGCTGGCAATCCAGCTTAATATTGGGTCGCCGATCCCGGAATGCTAGAGCTTGAAGAGTAGTATCCGATTGTCCGGACGGTCGAAAGCCTTGAAAAATCCAGGTAGTTCACATCAATGCCTTCTCCAATGTCACCTGACTCAGTCCAACTACTGCGTGCGATTAGTACATTCGTTGTACATGACCGCTGTCGACGGAAACCGTGCTGCCCAGACTGCTGAGGTTACAGCTCCCCAGACAGCACACCAGTGTATGGGCAACTATGGATTCCATGAAATTGGTTAGTATAGGAAGAAGGAATACTGGGCGGTATTTCGAGTGATCAGCTCTGCTTCCATCTTCGTGAATCGGGGTTATTATTTCAAGCTTCCACATGGCGGGAACTTTGTTCTGATCTAAGCAGCGCTGGAAAAACTGAGCTAAAGGTCCTACCAGTTGGCTTGCTGCTGCTTTCAGTGCCGCTGGACGAATTGTGTCGACACCCGGCGAGCTATGTTAGCTTAAAGACGTCAGCTTATGCAACACAGCCTCTGCGGTAAAAGTGATGTGCGTTAGTACTGGCGAGGAGAGGACAAAGTTAGTAATAGTGCTTGATGGCAAGACCCACTAAAACGTGTGGGCATATTGCATCCGCAGCGCGTTTGCTGCTTCCACATCCGTTTTTGTTGGACCATCAGCTATTCTGAGTGGAGGAAATCCTTACCTCACCTTCCTTAACGTGCTCGTACATCAGTTTGTGATTAGTACTGAAGGCTTTTGCGATGTTGTGCTGATAGGCGGCTTTGTCTTCTCTTAGCAGTTGAGTACAATGGTTTCGTTGGGCTACGTATTTGTTCCAAGTTGCAGACAGTGAGGGGGATGTTTTCGAAACACAGCATAACTGGTATTGATCGGCGTACGCGATTCTCAGTCTCAGAGGTGATAAGGGATAAGATTGAACCGGCAGTAAATAGTCTATCCAAAATCAGGTTAGCAGAGTCTTTAATCAGTTTACAGAATAATGGAAGTTGGTCGTAGTTAGAGATAAATTCACTGCGTCTGTCTTTCAGTGACTCGATTTCTTCCTCGTGGAGCATATGAGTTTGGAAAAATGGGGCTGCATCTTAGACATATTAGAGTAGTATGAGATGCCCAGGTGCGTTTAGGACTCGAATACTGAACCGTAAGTACTAACGGCTAATGTTTCACATTGCTTGTTAGACAGGTGATCGTTTCGCTTGTGGTAGATTCCTGGAATACGCTGCCCAAAAACGTGATATTGGCACCAACTGTGAAAGTGTTCGAAATCCGACTTGACACTCTTGGCATTCAATTCTTAACCTTCCCTTTCACACCTAAGCTTATTCACCTTATCGCCTTATTAACATATTACTTGTCGGTTCTGAACACTCATAACTTTTGCACTTCTGTTTCTTATTTCACGTGACCAGTGCGGCGGGGACTGCTAATGCAGGTCGCGTAGGTATTACTTAGTTGATTGTGGTATGATTTGCGCGTGCTGATCTGACTGTTCCATAACATTTAGCGATTAATTTCAGCCTTAACGTAATCTGTTTAATATTTCACTCATCAGCTTTCGTCCACAATGCCGAAACTTTAATAAGATACCCATTTAAATTTAATCCAGATCGCACTGTAGGGTCAGCCGTGGACCTCACATGAGAGACCTAACGAAGGTTTGCGTACGTGTGGAAAGTGTGAGCGGTACAAAATTTTCGAGGTCATTACGCCCAATGGTCTGAGCGGGAAAACGTGATAGCCAAACGGCGGACATCACACGCGCTTGGAACACTGGAGCATAGGTTTAGTTCCGAAAAGTAAAGGTGATTTCACGTGGCTGCCTTAATAGTGGAAACATCCATACGGTTCAGATGTGCCGTCTCTGGTCAGCGGAGTTGTCACTTCTGCTTACCCCCAGTTTGGTTGCACGGGAAACCCCGCCCGAAGCGGGCAAGGCGAGGAGAAAAGCTTCCTCGTAGTTCATCTACCAAGTTTGTCTTTCATTTGATTTGCATGGTTATTTAAACGTTAGATCGCATTACACGCGATGGCAAGAAGAGGAAGGTACGCCCGTCAACCGTCCGATGTAAAGGCTGTTATCCTGAAGATATATGAAGAGGGCAACGACTGGAAGGGCATTGCATCTCTGTTACAGGTATATGTGCAGACTTCTAGAAGCTAGATTAGAATATTAGAATTGAATGAGACGATAAAAGATGGTGGCTTGTCGCGTCGAAAGCGTCTGTCAGATAGTCAGTTGGATTGCTTGGTAAAATGGTTGTAATCGGACCGTACGGTTACTTTGGAAACTCTTCGGTTACGACTAAAGGTGGAGTTCGAAATGAACGTGAGCATCAGCACAACCGTTCGCTATCTAGACGGCCGCCTCATGACAATGAAGAAATTGCATGCAATACGATGGATAGCAAAATGCTAAGGAAAGCGTATGTGCTGAGGTCGATAGACTTGGAGGCATAAACACGGCGAGCGGTATGGATAGATAAGACGAACTTTAATCTGTTCTGCGCTCGTACAAGAAGACGTTCATCACGTGGCACCTGTACGGTGCCGAACACTCGGGGACAAAATCTGCACCTGATCAGCGCGATGAATGAGGATGGATTGCTCATGTATTCTGTCCATTAAGGCAGTTATTATAAAGAAAGATGTGTGCGGTGGTGGCGGCTACTGCTTGATATCAACGACATCCATTTCGCCGAAAGCTGTCTCCTTATTTGTGATAACGCACCACGTCACACCGATCTGAAACCTATCTTCCAAGAGGAGCCTTACAGCTCAGGAAAACTTCTACGACAGGCACGGTACTCTCCGCAACTGAACCCGCTCGAAGGCAGTTGGAGTATCATTAAGTCCCACGTCAAACAACCCATGAGGCGGCGATATTTTGAAATGCTCCGAAGGGGATCCGGATGTCATAGTGAACAAGACTGAGTGGAGGACGCACTTGTTTGAATTTGGTTGTGGCGAAATCACGTGCCTGCGTGATGTTTCCCCACTGTCAACCAGTGGTGCAGCATGTATGAATTAACTATACACGTGCCTTTCACCTTCTCTTTCTTTAACTCGTTCAACACAAGTGATGTATTTCTTGTTGACTTTCACTGAGATTTTTCTTTAAAAGCAATGTGGGGCAACCCCGAGTAGGGTACACAGTGGCTTTCAGTTGGAATTTCCTCCGGCTCTGCGCACCTTCACTCGGGAATAGCAATAGTTACTGTAAACTACGATTACAGTGGTTTATCGCTTCAGTGATAGACCACGTGTTGTCAACCGGTCGTTGTGTGGTACGCTGAGAGCTACCGATGGTACGAAGACATGTCACACGCCGTTCTAACTAACTTAAGCAAAATTTTGCAAGTTCCTGGGCGTATTCAATAGTTACTGGTTACTGTAGGCGCCGGTAGTTTGCTGTTTGATCAATACATACTACCCGGCCGAGGGTCTATTCTTCAAACTGGGCTGCGGTCAAGGTTCAGCTGATGCTGGCTGGCACTCCGCCTAGAGTAAGGTGACCACCAGTCTCACCAACGCAGGGCGAAACTGGCGACAATCTCGGTCTGTTCACACAAACTGCGTTTTAGCCGCTTAATTGCCGAAGCCTCAGCGAACTGAAGCAGTCAGGCGATGCTCTGTTGGTTGATTATGCTAAATGATTCATGAGGGGTTTCACACATTTATTAGTCAGGTATGTGTCGGATGATCGAACTGGTATGCAGCGGCTGACCATTCACTACCTGGTTTCAAGGAATTTGCTAGGATATGCTTGTGCACAGTGTTCTCTCAGTTCGGCCAACGCATCCGCTACCGCGAGTACAATGAACCTGGTAAATGATTGAGGCGTTAACTCGAGTGTCTGGACTGTCTAGGTTGCATTTAAAAAGCAACTTGTTACCTTGGTGCAAAAGTACAAGGCCCGCGAACTAATAACACTTGTTCATAGATTGACGGCGGCGGTAGCGGAATCATCTGTCTTTTTCCTCGCCCTTGGACAGTAGCGTCATGAAGATATTTTTCTTAGGGACGTCGGGCACTCGTTCTTTCCTAGTACTCGCCTTCGCCTTTGAGTACCGTGTTGTGAACTTCTCTGGATATCAGTTTGCATATAATGTCGAGGAAACTCGTTGCAGCTATAGAACTCTCGCCCCCCCCCCAGAGCATGGGCCAAGTAAATGAACGCTCGATATGTGCCATCTGAGGTGAGTAGCTAGTTTAGCAAGAAAAATAACTGCACGTTCAAAACGTGTACGTTTTTGTGTCTGAGTTTGTGACAAGGGCTACTTGGGGATTAGAGAGCACTGGAGTCGCACATTGGTCGGGTGGGTGGAGTGCTCTGTTGCGAAGTTTGTTCAGCGTCACTGCCGAGAGCTTTTGCGCTAACTGGCAAGATATTGATAAACCCTTCGGTCCAATACTAAATTGAGCTCTTTGCGATCGCTTACTTTGAAACGATCTTTGTAAGTTGGTGTCAAATGCTTGCGAACTGCATCGATGCGCACGAAAACGATGAGCAAGTTTGCAAGTCAGGGTGAATGTTATGGTTTCGAAAGTGAAGCGCGGTGGCTTTGGACGAATGGCGTTCAACAGAGGGTTCAGCATCGACTTCTCCGGTGAGCTTGGAAGGTGGTACTAATTATACGGGAAGTCTCAGTATCGTACCGAAGACTAATTCTATGGGACAACAACCGACATCTTCCTTCACAGTGTTGCGGATACCGAGGAGAATGATCGGTAAACACTCCGACCACTGAATATGTGATTGCGTCGCAGTGAGTGCGGCTTTGAGTTGGCTGGGAAAATGCTCGACTAAACCGTTAGCAGCTGGATGAGATGCTGTCCTGTGTAAATGAGAACAGCCAAGCCTGCGGTTAACGTGGCCAATCAGTGCAGAATTAAATTGGGGCCCTCTATCCGTGGTGGTAGTGGCGGGGTGCCTAACACCGATATCCAAGTTTCGATGAAAGTTGGTGCCGCCGTCTCGGCTGAGACTTCTACCAGCGGCACGACATGTGGCCAACGACACATGTCAACACGTAAATAAAAACCCTGGGTGGCGGTAGAGGTCCAACGATGTCGATATGGAAATGCTTGAATCGAACGAATGCCAGAGCAATTTTCCAGGAACAATAATTGTGTGGCGACGTATCTTGCTATTCTGGCAGGAAATACCGTGTTTCGTTCACTGTTGGATATTAGAGCCATGCCGAGCCAGATGTAGCGATCCGTAATCCACTTAATGGTAGCCCGGCTGCTCGGATGGGAAATTCCATTCAAGTAGTCAAACACAACTCGTCGATACTTTCGAGGCATTCCGTTGAATATAACACCGTAAATTCGAGAGTCTGTGTTGCGAAAGGGCAGTTGAGAACGTCAACTTGAAGGATTTGATTTTAAGTGCTCATACCCAGGATCTGTTTCTTGATGGGCAACGACGTCTTCTAGCTTGATTGCTTGGCGCGAAACCTCGTGAAGACCAATGCTGGACAATGCGTCGACTACAACACTGTGAGCTGCATTAATGTGCCAAATATTGGTGACAAACTGTGCTACGTAATCAAACTGACCAAGTTCTTAAGGTGAGAAGCGATCAGAGGAAGCACGCAAAGCAAAAGTAAGGGGCTTATGATCCGTAAGGATGGTAAATGAACGTATTTTAATGAGTCATTTGCTCGGCAGATATTCTCTCCAGGTCGATGGGTGTCAGTGACAATTGATTCAGATGAGCACGCCATGATGCATCAGCAACAGTGTTATTGGGACCGACGACTTAACGGACCTCCACACAGTTGGGTATGAAGCTGCCGTAGTAGTTGTCTATGCCGAGGAATCGGCGTAGGCTTCTGACAGATGGTGGCATGTGGTAGCAGTGGCGGTTTTTTTCCACCATCTGCCTTGTGGAGCAATGGATTTATACGAATGTAGAGTTGCTGAAGAGCCCTCAGCGTGGTCTTGCAGATGAGACGAGCGGTAGCCATGTTGGACTTCGAAAGGATCAAGTTTGGCAGCTGTTCGCACTCACGGAAAGCGCCAAAACCGCATAAGGACGAGAAATTGCCAACCGTTGGTCTTATATCCGATTGATCAGTAAATTGAAATAGTTGATTTGTACCACTGGATAGCACTCGTTCAGCTTAATCGAATGGGCATAAGAGCTTGCCTTTGAGATAAAAATGGTCTGTGCAAATCGTCAAATGGTAACATTGCAAGATTTGTGGGATCAGCTAGTCAAGCAATTCACTCAAGGTCACTTATCTTGAAATTTTTATAAGATGTTTAGACTCGGGTTTATTCCGCCACATGTCGAAAGGTATAACGAAACGACTACCTGTGCTGAGCGTACTGTATTCCAATGTCTCAGAATCAAAGTCGATATCAATAAGAGGCAGGCAGTTGGATGACCTCAAACAGTGAGACAATCTTAGTAACGTAACCGGAGTTGTACTGGAACCTGTACTCGTAGTGCGTATTACGCGACACTCCGACTCAAAGCATTACGGAGAGCCAAGACTGCGCGTTGTGCTGGACGCCAACACTGAAGTAGTATCAGTACTACTGTTGACAGGTAGTCTCAGAAATGAACACTGTTCCATCCGTATCTTTCCAGAGGCCCCATGGGACGAGCGTTATCGAGTTAACCGCAACTGAGAGGACTACCTGTAGGAAACTTTAACCAGAACCATAAGTCTTCACGGGGTTCCTGCAACTGAAGCATGTGATGAGCATGAAATTATAAGTCATGATAAAGAACAGTGGTGTTATATTCGTGAAACACTCCGCTTGGATGATGTGCTAGCGAAATCCGTCTCAGGACTGCATACCACACCGAACTACAAAGGATGTGGCCCGAGGTTGTTGAAGGTGGTCCAGCAGTCAAACCACGGCTGCTAACATGGTGGTACACGTTTCATTGCAGGCTACCATCTGAGCTTCGGCTGAAGACAGTCAGCGATATGCACCTTAGATATGAGATGTCTCATCGCAATGAGGCTGGACCTTACCGTGGTACAATGGTTTGTGTGCCTCAGCGATCCACTGAGCTATGCTGGGTGGTGCTTTTGCACCTTCAGTGGCAATCATACCAGATTGGTCAATGGTTAGCGGCCAGACAAATTCAGCCTCCTGCTCCTCCAGGTTGGGGGTTGGAATGCGGGTGGCACCTTATTCCTTAAAACGGACTCCTTGTTGCCCAACGCCAAACCCGCTGCCTTGCGGTCAGGTTTTTGAACCAAAGCCTTTGGTTGAGAACCCTAATCGTTCTCCTGTCTAGGCCTGGGCAACCTGACAGTATTCTGCCCGAGCAATACTATGAATCTTTCCTCAAACAATTTCTTGATGCTCTAGCCACCGCAGAGGATAATCAACGGTGCCCTATCTGCTGCATCGAGCAGGGTGGATAGGGGTTTGGATGCTACTGCTCAAGCCTCACCATCTTCTTATTCCCATTCTCATGCTTTTTCTCTCTTACCGTCCCGTTCCAACGTCAGTTTTCTCCAACCAGTTTTCAACCCCCGATTCTTGGCACTCCCCTACCTTGCTTTGCTGGGATTTGACCTTCTAGTTTCAACTCACATGTGAACGCGGAGCGTCATTCCTGTCCTGTCGACCAGCCCAAGTCCAACCAAGCGACAAAGCCTAGTTCATCGATTTTCATTTGGAGCCCCCGATCCTCCTGCAGATTGGCATATTTCAATGTACGCACATTGCTGCAGAACAGTCAATAGGCAGCATTTGCTCGAACATTAGAGACCCTCTCGATCGATATCTGCTGCTTATCGAAGAACCGCCTGCAAGACTTGAGCCCTGTGCTCAATTTGCAATCCCCTTCAAGTGACACCAGCAGCACTTTCTCATTGCATGGGACAAATAATGATTGTTGCAGTTACGGCAACAGCTGGCGAGCTTCTATGGAGAAGGCGGGGCGGCGTGAACGACTTATGTGTCAAAGGTGGATAAATGTGGAGTGCTGCACTTTCGACAACAGCTGGCATACTCCTACAAACTCGGCAATCAGCAACTTCAAACGTCTTCCGACGAAAAAGACCTGAGCTCTTAGGTCCTGGCCGACCTTGGGTGTCCAAAGCAAGTTGAATACGCGTCAAAACGTGGTCATCCAACCCGTGGGCCTCCTGCGGCGTGTGCTGGTATGGTTCGACCCGTCGAGCTTTTAACAACTTCTAGGCTCTTACATACCTTCACATGTAGGCTACGCAATGCAGGTCTGGTAGTCATGATTGAGGAGAGATTTAACCGCGTTAGAGATAACCCAACGCTGGACAATCAAAAATATCAGGTTTGTATCATTTGCCGGATGAAGAAAGTCTTCGAGTGTTCGGAGTCTTGAGCAGACATTACCGGCGACTGTGTGATGACCTTATTGTGACTTGCCAGATTTTAAGAGATCCCAGTCCCAGTGCCGCCATTTGACAGAGCCTAGGCACAACAGTAGTTTGAGAGCCACCATCTTAGGCTGGCGGTGCAGCACGTTCGTTTGGAATGCCGTTGCAATCTATTTTCCTTTCGCCATTACCAAGCTTAGAGTTCAAAGCTTCAGTTGATTTCGTACTCATATCGCTGCACCACCTCACATGACCCATTGACCCTGGCTAAACACAAGTGTTTGTAAGAGAGATTACTGACGGTCTACTCACAGAATAGGTTTCACCTTTTTGACCTACGGTACGATTTCTAGCAACATCCCCTTTGTCGTCCTTCCTAGTGGATTTACAGTTTAAAACACGTCTACCGAGGTGAGTCCACCGGGTTGAACCTAATTCTGCTGACACTTCCTGGATTTTGGACGTTCACCGTAACTATCCTACTGGATGAGTTAAGCTTTAGCTTTTCAACCCGCATAGAGCCATTGTTCCATCGTTCGATCAGGTGGAGTTGGTCGCGGGTTAGATGCCTGCTATATCCACCTGATGAGATCAAATATGTTGTAAACCGGTCGTGGAATGCAGTGCTTTCGTACGAGTAACACCCAAACTAGATTTGTTTGGTGCATTCCACGTTGGCCCCGTTTCCCATATGCCTCATGTTTACTAAACCATCCACTTTTAGCCACCTGTATTTGTCACATAACAATACGCATTTCATGTTACTTCGTTCCCTCTTTCCCGCATAAGTGTCACGATACTCATTTCACCATGCCTTTTGTATTGTACCTGGAATGCCGTTTGCATTACAATTGACACTCACCATGACCGCACGTAGCAGTGTAATCTTCCTGTCGTTACGGTTTCCTTTCAGAACGGTTCGAGCAACTCAAATACTTAGATCCGATTGGTGCGCTTTTAATCGGGCTCTACATTATGAACTCTTGGCGAACGATCGGAACGGGTTAGTGAATTCTCTTCTCATTACTCTAACTTATAATGGCTCCTTTTTAATCGTGAGTCTATTGATGAATTACGCAATTATTTATTTAGTTTGGCGCTGGCGTTTTTAGAATATTCGAACCGCCCTTACCTTCATTGCTCATTCGGAATGTTCCACTAGCATTCTACTGGTTGCATGTAACGCTGTAGTCACGCAAACTGGTTGGCTACCCCTTTCTCTCCGGAATTTTCACTAGTGCACTCTTTCCTATCTATGTGATCGCCGCTGAATTGCAATTTGGTCCTTGGTCCAGGCCACCCAGTTTCTTCCCCTCTCCTCTAGTAATGCTGTGGTATAGACCACTTACTTGATGGGAAACAGCGCTGGTGACATCAACATCTATTCAGTGCATCCATCTGCACTTGGTGGGTGTTCAACCTAGTTAAGTTAGCCTGTATTCCGTTGAAATTAGGTTAACTTTGTTCACTTTCCTCTTGACATTGGCTACGTGTTTAGTGGTAAATTTGGAGGTTGATGTGTTTATGACTTCGGTTTGGTGCAATCTGTACTCACGGCTTCGCTGATTCTCAACCGCTACTGCTAGGTATATGAAAAAGTTATACCATTCCTTATCCTTTTAATTTGGAATACTTTTGTATAGTCTCATGAGGGACTTGAGGACTGAGTTGGCATCAACCAATGCACTTGAGTCATGAAAGCTGGTATCCAATTTCAAAACAGTTGTTATGACCTACTCAACGGTAGGCGAGGAACGATGCTGAAGTATGAGTCAGAAATGTTCAGGCTTTAGGAACTCTGTAGATTGGTTTGTGCCGGAATTGTATACGCATAAATAACCTTTTCCAACAACACAGGCCACACTTGGAGTCAACATGAACCCACCTACCTTGAATGTATAGGTAAGGTGATGAGCGCAGTGTTTGTTTGCGTTGTATCGTTTTCCGACGGACACGGGTCTTTTGGGATGAGCCAAACTCCGTGCTCCTCTCTTTCCGACTACGATGAAGTACCCCCTCACTGTTTGCACACGATTGAGTTGCTCCACATGAATTATTGAACACGCGCCTACGAACGCATCTCGGACCCGGACTCCACCGAGCAAGTGGTATGATGACTGATGGGACTAACGAATGGATATGCCAATAATGGGTGATATGATTGAAGGCAGAAAAGAAATCATCGAAATCAGGTACAATTCTATTGCGATGATTGCAAACTATCGCTTTTGGCAATCGGTTCCTTCTGTTTGTGTGTACTAACACGAGAGAATGAGTGACGCGACTCTGCGAACGAATCCAAGCTGTGTTGGGAAAGATACTGTGTCACGTCAAGTGAAATTAAGCTTCAGCCATCCTCCATATGGGTGCATTTTCAGCATTTTCACACCAACACTGCGTAAGGTAATACAACAAAGCGTCAATGCGAAATAGCAGTTGACAGCAGTAAACAAATAGTTGCATCTGCAAACAAGCGTAGGGTCACGTAAACGCCCTATCAATGCTATTGGAACAATTAGTGAGCGTGCTAGAAAAGGCAGGATAGAGTTTCGATACGACGACGTACGAGAATATAAAAGTTTAAACTTTGAACGCGGCTAGGATATCGTGTGAAGTGTGTGACGAGTCATTTAGAATCCTGGATGAAAAATTCATGCATGCACCAAAACGATTTTAAGAATGAACTCTATGAGCGTTTCCCTAAATCAGAGCAGCGAGAAATAAATTTTAGCTAAAGGACAAGATGTACATGGTTCGTATGAAGCAGTCCTGGGAAATGAAACGGGGAACAGTTAAACCAATGATGGAGGATACATGCAGTTGCAGACGCCAGAAACAAAGCACAGGGAACGAAAAGCATTTTAAGTTTGAGGGCGTAAATCAGATCTTGCTAAATTTTTAAATGTTTCAGGAACATGTGTAGAGCAAGATAAACTGTGAGCTAGGAAACTCCGAGATATTTTACGGTATGGAATCGAGGTACGCTTTAGCAATGAACAATCAGGGAAGATATGTCAAAGGGGCTGCATTCTTTTAGGATGTAGGAAACAGTACGTTACGTCACAACACTTGTAAAGGTTGAGAGAGAGAAAAATGAACTGGGAGCTGAGCTTATTCACTAGTTTGCTTTACCATCGTTGGTTCCAAAGAGTCCTTGGTGATGGGCTTTATGCAACTCAGGACGACGTCATCATCAAGGTTACAGCCTGTGAATTTGGATGGAATAGAGAAACGTTCGAGGTAGACGGAGAATAGGAAGGGAGTAGAATGGTTCCTTGCAAAACACTAAATTTAGCTTGGAGTACCGAAGACTTTCTGCCGCACAACTGCGTGAATTGGAGGCGATTTGTGAAGCAATCACGCTACACCCTACACACAACTGTAGGGACACCATTTTCTGACAAACTGCTAAGCATTAATGATCTGTCAAGGCACTTAAAAGTGTTGGTGTAATTGAGAATTAGGAACCGTACGCTCTTGCATGTAGTATCCAATTCGAAAGTAATTGCATGCACCAGATAAGGGACCCCATCCGGTGCTGAGCGCCCTGGTGTATAGGCAAACTCTACCATCATCAGTATGATTACTTGTGAAAATGCGTGGCAACGGTAATTGTTCCAATAGTTTTACCAGAACGGACGTGCACACTATTGGCTGACATTTCCGAGATCCTTTTAAGGCACTGGTAATATTTTGGCTGACTTCTAAATGTCGGGTCAATACCACTCGTTAAACATACATTCGTGAATTCTGTCAGAGGTGTTGTTAAATCATCTGTGTATTATGTCAGAGCGACTTCTGAGAGAACATCCGGTCCACTAACGTTGTTTGTCTTCAGCCTTGTGAGCTCCATGTAAATGCTTATGGAGGCAAATAAGGTAGGAGGCTCATTAGTGGTGAAAGAAGGCAGGGGTATGTAAAGTAATGAGGAGCTGAACTCAGCTTTGAGTTTTTCTACATCCTCGGTGATACGTGTTCCGAAAGAATTCTTTCTGCAGAAGTACCCTAGAAGCCTCCAAGGGTTACGGCCGGCCCATAACCTAAAAGTAACGAACTTGTCTCGTTAGATGGCGGTGCGGGTTCAACCTTGCGTACTGGTAGGGTGACCCTCGAAGTATCCTTAGCCAACTGGTGGTGGTTGTGAGACAGCGAAGCTTAATGCTGATACCTTGCTTTCTTCCTGTAGCTTGTGGAGTTGGCGGTTGTATAAAGGGTCTGAAAGTAGAGCTTTTAACCTATTTATGGTCAGACATCTAACACTAGCAGTTAGCTTATGGTTCTAAGACTGTTTCTCTTCCCTCTTCAGTTTCTAGAGCAATGGGTAGGAAAAGTTGTCATTTCGCAATTAATCAGTCTCAATGGGGCAAGACAGATCAAAACAGAAGTTTATGGGGTCTGCGAGGTGTTCGCATTGAGCTGACAAGTAATAATTTTAAAAATTGAGATTTCCAATGAAGACAGTGTCGATTTGAGCTTTTCCATGTTATCTGCTGTGCAGCAACGTCGGTTAACAATGCTCGATGGTCTTTTTTGCCAGCGCGGCACAGTTAACCTTAGTGTCAAACCTGAGATATAGCTTTACTATGCAATGGTTGGAATTACCCAGAGGTACACTCATTTGTGCAGCAAATAGTCCGAGTTTGTTAGTATAAGATAAATTTGTTGTGCCTCGGGTCCGGTAGGGAATTTCACCAAATTCGCTAAACTTATGTTGTTAATGAAATTTATGTCAATCCTATTGAAGTCGCCAGCGTGAAGACAGATGGAAAATTCTATGTACTATAAGAGTTTGCTTTACCGCCGACCATCCTCTTACCGCCCACCATTGTCTAGTCATGAGATGGACTGCAAATTGTTGGCTGCGTTGAGGCTTGAGAAACAGGAAGTACAGTCACATTCTAGTCACCGGTGACTTCAACTTACGTGCTCTAGAATCCCAGGCCACACCAGGAGAGCAATCCAAAGCAGACTTGCAAGATCTGGATTCAGACTTCCCGCTTTACGGTCACATCACTACGCCCACCAGATTCAGGGAAAATAACAGGCCATCCATATTGGATCGAATAATCACAAATGAATAACTGATAGTCGGGAGAGTGATAACCGATACTCCTCTGGGCCGCAGCGATCATGCGACGCCAGTGTTTCATTACATGTGCTACGCGGATTATCCTAAAAGCATGCCGATGAATATCGTGTCGTAACCAACTATGACGACCTGTTCGACCTCATTGATGCAACAAACTGGTCGTTCTTAGCCGAATTCACCCCTGAGGTGGCCATCAGAGAATTCGTCAACATATTTAACAATTTCGTAGCAAGGACATATTAAACAAAACTCTACTGGCCTAAAAAGATGAAGTCTTTCGTAAGGAGCAGTATACGTAAATGCATGGCATAAAGGGACTTGGCATGACACACTTACATAGCCTCCCCGAACGACCATACCTGGGATGTCTACACAATACAAAGAAACCACTGTGACAAACTCATCCGGGAGGATAAACGGAAGAACCAACAAGGTCTGATGGAAAAGTTTTGCTCCAATCCAAGACTGCTATACTGACACATAAACAATTGGCGCCGTGTTAAGCGCGGTATTCCTGCTCTGCACACCGCATGCGGGTTTGCCCAAACTGCACAAGAAGCGGCCAACCTTCTTGGGCAACATTTTGGCCGTACCTTCTAAAGCGTGCAGCCATCATACATCCTACCTAAGCAGATAATGCTGCCATCAGGGATTAATAACATATCGTTTACCTCCGCAGCTGTACTGAAGAGGCTGATGTCTCTGCGCGAGTTCAGCTCCCCGGTTACGGACGGCATTCGCCCGAAGGCTTTGAAAGTTACAGCCATGAGTTTGGTGGCGCCACTGGCAATATTCTTTCAATGAGGTCTGAAATATATGCACGTACCCACGAGGTGGAAGCACAGAATCATCACGCCTATCTACGAAAGTGGCAGCCGTGTTGAACCAGCAAATTATCGCCCGATAGCACTACTTCATGTGATTTCCAAGGTTATGGAGTCCATTGTAGCTGAGGCTTTGATGGGGTACCTGGAGAACAACAAAATTCTCGTTCCGGAGCGGCACGGATTGCGCCAAAATCGCTCCTGTACCACTAATCTGTTGATTGCTCTTGCAAGGTGGACGGAATCTGTGGACGCTGGTGCAGGAGTCGACGCTGCGTACCTGGATTTCTCAAAGGCATTTGACCGTCTAGACCATCGCATGCTATTCCACAAACACCAAAAATATGGAATCGGTTCTCCTGTTCTGGGCTGGATAGGAGACTTTCTTGTTGGAAGCAGCCTATCGGAATCCATCGAAGTTCAGTGCGGCGTACCTCAGGGCTCGTTACTTGGACCCCGCCTGTTCCTGGTTTTCATAAATGACCTCGCGAGCGTGTTATCTTCCAACTGTTTTCTATTTGTTCTTGATCTAATGGTATGACGTACTAGAGCTGCAGTGGTTTATCACACGTTGTTACAGGAGGACCTGAACAAAGCGTACACATGGTCCATCGAGAGCATGCTGCATTTCAACGTCACCAAGTGCAAAGTTCTCAGCATACGGCACAAGAGTATGCACAAGTACCGCCTAGGACCACAAATTCTACAGCCGGCTTTTCACAAGTGCGATCTCGGCGTGATAGTTCAAGATGATCCCGATTGTTTGATGAGGACTGAAAAGGCATCTAAGAAAGCAAACCAGTACCGTCGACCCAAGATAGCTGCACACGAGTAAGCGCTTTCCTTGCTATTTTTTATTCTTGTCTCGCTTATTACGCGATCAATAAGCATTCTGCTTATGGCTTTTGCCCACCTTCTGATTTTAGACTCTTTCTACGGCAGCGGATTTAAATCTGTAATCGCCCGAACCGACGATTCCATTATCCCTTGATCTATCTTTTCTCACTCTAACCACCCTATGAGACATGTCAAGCACCTGCATTTTTACCCGTTATAAATCATTGTTCATTGTTCACTTACCCCTGTGCTACACGATACTAGGACACATGACCAGATGTCTGTCAAAGCGGATAACGGAATTGCCTTGGTTCATTACAGCATGGTACTCCTAGGAATTTACACAGCTCCATCCCAGAACACCTAGTAGGTAGTGAACATGACATACCAACGAGAGGTTCCCTCAAAATTTTGTGCAGCATCAAAGCGCTGACCAAAAGTACTCGAAAGCAAATACTGGTCACAGCAAAAGCGATTGCAATCAAGCAACTCAAGCCGGAACTGTGTGAACAGCGTGTACTTTGAAAACTAACCCTACCGTGGCCCTAGCCTGGTCAGCAGACTTCAGACATAATAAGCATGGTAGTGGGTTCAAATGGACATCGATTGCCACGGTTCGTCCGGTAGCAGTATTCAAGACAGATGGCAGCATCGCTAGTAATAGCTTCGACACAAATGGTTAAGAATTTCATAATTGTAATTGCCTGAGAAGATTTATCGAAAAGAAAAATCTCTTCGCAATGTTCCTCTAGAAACCTGAATGGGCATAAGTTAGGAACTCTAATTTTGGTTGCAACTCCAAGGTAAGATAATCTTCAGACATTTGCAGCTCGCACAGTATTGTGTCCTGAGCTACATACACGTCCCCTACTACCAGAGTTAGGAAATCGCTCATAAATTTCGTTTACAATTCAATAGGTGACAGCTGAATTGGATTTATGATTTGGCTACCGGAGCCACCACATTTCGGATGGCCAACTCCAACCCAGTTGGCTAGTTCAACAGCACAGCTCGCCATGATTGTAATTTACTCCTAACCAACGTCACATGTTGCGGGCACGGAACATAGTTGGCTACTAGACAAGGGTCTTGGGTCTGTGATCACAAGAGTAAAAAGGAGAACGGAATCCGATTTGTTGTTCGATTAGGGAGGCGAGCAGCTATAATAAAATCACTTCTGTAGATAGTATTGCGGTCCACGGTGTCAGGCACTGCTCGGTCCAAACTATACAATCAGTACGGATCGCCAATGTACATAACGGCGCTCACGCACATGGCGTAAACAAAAAGATTCTAATTAAGCCTTACGTTTTATTCAATACCTACCCATTTTTCTGACTCATCACCTATACAAGAGTGGGATTGATTAATTTTGACACAACCTAGATTTGTGGTCTCTTTATTGGCATCTATTTCTTCTGCACCACACATTAGAAATCGTGTATTTCACTGGCATAGAACCAATCAAATGGAATTGAATAACTTTTGTATAGTTTCTTCGGCAAGTCAAACTTAATGATGTTGAAATCGCTAAGATATTCCATGTGATTGTATAGGGTGTGTTCCCAAAGCGCGCACTGACACTGTTGGAGAAAGTGACTTCAATCCGACGAGCAACTGAGGATGGGTGGATCAGATCAGTGGTATCGGGAACTGAGTGCATCCTTCCAGTGGTGGACCTTTGAGTGTACTAAACCTCGCACTCTGTTCTGTAGCGATTGTCCATCACCACCACTGGTCGTCTGGTAACCCTTTGCAAACATGATTTTCACTACCCTGCGGGGGGGGGGTTCAAAGTAGCAGCCGCTGATATCTCCAGACCTACGCGATTCTCATTACTTCTGTTTTAGACCGAATTTTTAAATCATCAACTATTTCACAAGCGCGGGGTCCCTACCACGGGGATGTGCGATCCGCAGCACTAACTGACTGTGTTCACATCTGACGGTCAGATTGTTTTGAATCAGAACGGCAAGCTATTCTCCCATGTTGGCTGTTACCGACGCTATCTCATTTTATATTTTCTTCCCGCCGAAATGTATTGGAATGTTCAGAAAATTGCTGCATAGTTGTTTCCCGCCTAGGGCCCTATATTACACTGCAGATTTTTCACGTAACTTCTGAAGCAGTATTCTATCTTAGTTGCAACCAATCTTCCTCCACAGCGGTTTTGAATACTGCCGAAGCTATGTTCTGTACGGGATATTTCGTATTATCGATCCATCGATCTATTGGATGCCGTTCGCGGTAGCATTCTAAATCATTTTCCAAAAACGACCATGATTTTCAGGTTTTTTCTATAGCACAGATAGACGCGCCGTGGTCGTTTCCTTCCAGCGGCATCTTCTAGCAGCGTGCAAAAACTTACCTCTGTTACTTTACCTTATGCTTTTGACGCATCACAAACATCAGCTATTCTGACTGTACACACGGTGAATAAACGAGATTATACCATTTTTTGCAATATTACCACATGAGAGCACATCTTACCCACACGCTGTAAACCGTCGCTTTTTGCTAGTGCTGACTCCGGATAGGTACTTCCAATGTATGCTAACAAACCAAATAATTATCAGTGATATCCACGGGCTTGTGTTGAAGGCCGTTTTCTCAGATATTGGAAGATAACGTCCTCTTGCAGGCGAATAGCACGTCAACAAATCTTTACTGAGTACGCGTGATTGTGTAACTTAGCCCATGGAAGCACTGCGGAATTCCGATCAAGCTGACAGTTATTGGGTGTTGCCTACTCGAAAACACTTTAATTTGCGACTGGTTTGGAAGTTATTTAGTCTCACTAGGTGTACTTAGCATGCACTCGAACCAGCGGCCTTAGGGAAGGCAGCCGGAACCTCTTCACTTCAGTGCGAATCGCAATTCATGAACATTTATTTTCGACAAGTTCATGCATGACGCAAGGCCTAGGCATTGCAGAAATTCGCCGAGAAGGGAGAAAGTCCTAGGGTAATGTCGTAGCAGTACTCATGTTAAACGAACTATTCGTTCAGCATCCTTCGTGAATTTGCGAGTGTAGGCTGTTAGTGTGAGACGTTTTGTGATGTTGCATTCCAGATGTACACTTTAGGCGATCATTTCATGGTCGGCTGACACATGTCGGTTATGTCGACTTTGATGAGTTCCACTGCGGAAATGTGCTTGACGGATGCAGGGAATATATGACAACGGTTATTCATAATGTTTGGATGATGCATAATCTTTAATGTCTTAGGGAATTCCGAGTGCTCAAAGCGGGCTTTGACTTCCACATGAACACCGACACCGCATTTGTCAACATTTATTTATTAGCTGCGTGTCATTCTGTAGGTGCTGCATATTGCTACGTCCATTACGTGCGCTGTAAAGTTCTTGATGGTGATTATGTCCGGCTTGATAAACGTTGATGCAGCTGGGATGCGGGGTTCAGGCAAGGTTTGGGCGCCATTGAGACGAATGTTATTGGTTAGTTGCTTCACCGTATCGTGGTGTCTCTTACAGCAAGCATCGTGCGTTACTTTACAAGACTGCAGGACGCTGTGAAATCGTTTCTTTTTGTCCGTAAGCGCCCCGGCAGTGCAGATCGGTTGAGTTTGTGGGTGGTCGTCCTGTGGAGTATTTGGCTTTTGTCGACGACATATCTACTCCAGTTTGGGTTCTCTAACGTAAAGTCTGGGAAAAATTCTCTCGGCTATTTTATCCAGTTGTGAGAGGCTGGCGTAGAAATTATCCCACAAAGTAATAATCCGTCCACAGACTGTAGTAAAGTGACCTCCCATTTTTTCTTCGCGTCATTTTGTTGATGACAAGTTGATTTCCAAAGATCTCTGGTTTCATGACCAGGCGCTGGATAGTAGCGGCTTAGGGTTCCAGTGTTTCCAGGCAAATCATTGGGTAGAAGAGTGAAACATGACGTTCTAGGCTGTTCTTCCGAAACATGAGATCATATTAGCGAGGTATGCAACCTCTGGGCCAAAATACTTAAGTGAAAAATGAAAGTAAGCGACGCTTGGGCAATCGTAGCCACTTTCGTATACTCGCCCGGACCTTCCCATCCACTGATTTAAGGGTCTACGGGTAAACACCGCCAGTAAGAGGCAATGTGTGACGTGATGACAGATAGGTGCGCAACGTGGTTGTGAGCTGCTAGGACTTGAGGTAAGCTTGAGATGTCTCATGCAGCTGTGTTTTGAGTTGGTCTAATGAGTTCGGCGGACGTTTACACTTATAATCAAATCGCAGTCCAAGTATCCGGAATCCATCGGATAGCTGGATCGAGGGAGCCTGGAAAGCGCTATAGCGGAGATGCGCAGTTTCAAAACTGATAGGTTTTTTTGTCGATGGTGATATCCAGTGTTCGCGTATTATTGTGCTGTATTGACAATCTAAGCTGCTGTTTTTTGGTTTACGAATTACAAATTCTGTGTCGCGAGCAAATAGTAGAACATCATGTGCCTAAGCGGTATTATCGATTGGACTTTCTAGGGAAATCTACTGTGTGTCAGACGGTGTGTGTAATGCTTCCTCAAGATTCATGATGAACAGCAAGTGAGAAAATGGATCTCCCTGGGTGAATCCACAGACTGTCGACGATTAAGACTCAGGAGGCGTAGTATGACGTTAGGTAAGGTGGAAGAAATGAAGAGGCACCAAAACAGGGCTGCCGCAAAGCAGCAATGCGCAGGAGATGGAATTAAGGGGTTTTAAACTTTATAAAGAGCTGCTGTTCAAGTGTGAATATCTTAGGACGGAATGTAATATCTTGGGCTCTCAAAGTATTTATCTTTGCAAAGGAAAACAAATTGAAGACGCTCAGCTGGGATTGCAGGAATCCATGAATTTCACTTTATTAGTCGTTAGCTTCTGAAATGCGTCATAGTCTGTTGAACCGAAATAAAGTGATATAACAATACAACGACTCACTTTGGTCCTGGTACACGTGTACTAGAGTTCCACTTATAAGATATGTACTCGTATTGACGCAGAAGTACGCTAGCCCAGTTTTCGAAACTCAACATCGTTAAAAGGAGATAATTACCTAGCTCGAGACGACAGCTTGTATCTCAGCCGTCTCGCCCAATCGATACCTAGAAACCAAGAAAAGGGCCAGGCGTTTCCATTGCTCCGCAGTACCAGAAACCTTGGAAACCATGAACCAACCCGTCGTAGTGAACGATCGAAGCATGTCCGCCTACATCCTCTTATAAATTGTATGGACTGAGGCAACATCGACACCACTTACCATTTCTGTAGACCGACAAAATCGGAAGACCTCTAAAAACCAAAACCACTTTTGCTGCCATTGCGGCCCAACTTAAGTAAAGTTCGACTTCAGTACCCTCACCTGTGTAGTCGCCACACGGGTCGATATCAGGATGCAAGTTGTAAAGACGCCACAGATAACCATGACTACACAATCCATGAGGACGAGGCGAAATAATGTGCTCTGGCACTGAATACATCAAAGTTTCTGAGTCCAAGGCAAACTTCTTAAGGGGTAAACAGCGGGATGCTTTGAAACAGTGGAATTTCATCTTTGATCGCTTCGGAGTTCAGGCCAGGCAAAATCATTTAAAGCCCGTCACAAAAAGCCAACATAGATGAAGTGCGGTGAGTTCCGGCTAATACGAGAAACATTAGGATACACAGATGATGTCGGAACGGTGCTTTCGTAGGCATACCAACTGCGGACTGAAGACAAGGGTATAAGTCTAATTCCGATTGTACCATGGGAAAACGACAGCAGAATAAGAGCGTTCAAATGACTACCACACAGAAAGTACCACAGGAATCATATTCGTTCATGAGGTGCCGAGCTGCCGACATCTAGCGACGAAGTAGCCCATACTCATTACCTGAAAGAATAGCAGTACATCCGTGAAGCGCTCTTTGCTTGTGACATAATACTTCAATCGATTACAGGATTACCGTTGTCATCTCACTATAAAGGAAACGGCCAGAATCTGCTGTAACTCATGATTCAGGCACAACAGCTGCCAATGTATTAAAGCCGCAGTTGGCAGATACTACATAACACATTTCCTTCGGAACTACGATTCAAGTGAGCAGTTAGAGAGCCGCGACCACTCGCTCTCCTTGCGGAAGCTACACCACCCACAAACCAACAGAACCACAAGGGCAATTCAGAAAACTACGATAAGACCAGTAGCTATCGAGAAAGCTAAAGTTGGACAACACAATGTATATGCAAGTGAGACCAAAAGTGCATTACACTCATTTTGAGGTTTGGCAAATCACCCACAAAACGAGTTGCTACCGTCTTCTCATCGGTTGGCGCAAGCTCACTACCTTCATATACTCGTTGTCAATATCATTTGACATCCAAGCAGCATTGGTGTATGCACGCTAATGCCCAAGGCTTACTTAGTAAAATTCTGAAATGCGACTGCGTCAATGATCAAAGGCCGGTGAGCTTATCGCTATAACGCGGCATGGTGACACCCCGACATATGTGACACATAGATTGCACTGCCCCCGATATCTGTTGTCCGGCACGACAGACCCTCAATGTGATCCCATAGAAGACCCAGTCAAGACGGTACAGTGTTCGCTTCGGTGTCATCTGCTTTTAACATGTGACGACACCTGTTTCGTGGCGGTTGTTTACCGCACTCCCTTAACGCTCGAGATGGACTTCTATTTGGCATCCGTTCTGCGTCGGGGGATAAATAAGAAGGACAGTCACATGCTTATCACTGGTTGTTTCAACACCAACGCTATGGAATCCCGAGCAGCACCTGGACACCAATTCTTGGAGGATCTACAGGGGCTTCTCATCAGTTTCCTGTTTTGGTCGCATTAACACCCACTAGATTCAGAAACAGACAGGCCTTCTATACTGTATCAAGTGTGCACCAACTAAGAACTCATGATCGATTGAGTGATCATCGACATCCCTTGGGCCGCGGCCATCATGTAGTCTTATTCTTCGAATGCATCTGTTAAGAAGAATATTCGCTGGCAACTACCGACGCAACGCGAACCATTTATTTATTTATATACGCTGAGACATATCAGTTCGACCAATTTAGGCAAGCAACTGAACCTTTCTGGCACACAAGGCACCGGCTAGCGCATGGCAATAGCTCGTCAGCCAGTTTAACAGTAGTTGGGAAAGCATCGGAAACTAGGACTGTCCACCGAGAATGGCGGTCTTGTTTGTACGCAGCTGAACACGCACGTGTATAGCGGTGCGAAACTCGGACTGGCATTTCTATAATCTCTCTAAGAGCACTGATTTCTGGATGGCCTATGTGACCCAACGTAATCACTTTGTTCAAGTTTTTCGCGAGTATTGCATGGCGTCCCAGGAGAAGCTGGCAATACGCAAGATCTCAAACTACAGGCTTCTTTATTAACATGTAAACAATCTGTGCAATATCTAATGGGCAGTACCTCCTGTCCAAACAGCGGATGGCCTCACATGTACCCCGAAAGATGCGGCGCATATCCTGCGCTTGCAATATGCTTCACTATTTCGGTGCAATCAGTTGCCACCTAACCGTTTGGCAATGTATTGTCGCTCGCCCAGAACACACTCATATATCCTACACGGCGGACACTGTACTAAAACAACAGTTGTGTATGGGTAAGTACAACTCGCTTTGAGTTGATAACATTAACCTGAAGTCATTTTTGTCCCTAGGCGGGACGTTTACTGAGCATTTGGCTTGACTTTCCCAACATTATTTTGACGAAGTACAAGAGCCTATTCTGTGGAACCAAGGGACGAATAATCCGATACACAAGGAAAGCAGTCCTTTCGATCCAACTAACTACCGTCCCGAAATCCTGCGAGCGGTTCTTTCAAAAATCATGGAAATCATTATTGCACATGCTCTAATGTCCTACTTGGAAGAATTTACCAACGTTGCACCAGGACAGCATGGCTTCCGACGAACTCGATTGTGCACTACAAATCTTACCTTAGCACGATGCAGTTGGACCGAAGCAGTAGACAATGGCAAAGTTGATGTAGTGCTTCTGGACTTGTCAAAAGCATTCGACCGGTTAGACCATGACATTCTTCTCTCCAAAATCCAGATCACTGGTTTCGATGATCCTCACCTGGTGTGTATCAGAATGTCCCTGCTACGCCGGCGCTTGTATGCAAGGTTGCATGAATCCTTATAAGATCCCGTCCAAGTCGAATGCGGAGTTCCACATTGTTTGGTACTGGAGCCATTGTTCTTGACACACCTCATTAGCTAGAACTACTTACTCCATACAGACGACATCAAGTTGTGGAGGGTGACCGAGACACCAGGGGACACTAAATTACTTCAAGTCCATCTAGGTGGGGTTCACACCTAATCAATATATATATATATATATATATCCAATACGGCCAATAGTTTAAAAGGCATACTGCTGCAACGTATGAAACATTTAATAAACCAATGAAGAGGAATGAATGCAAAACGGGGTTCATGGAAATAGAGTGTAATAGCAAGTCAACCATTGCGCATGGTTTCTTATCACATCCGAGTGGGATTTCAGCCATGCCTGTTCCGGATCCTTCACACCCCAGCCAGAGAGCCGAGAGCGCCCGACTACTGCTAAATTTAACATTAGCTCCTGAATGCTCCTGGCGAAAGTCATACGTTGGCCAACTTGCTTTCGCTTCCAGCCGGTTTCTGCGCGCGCGAAGACGGCACGCGAGTTTTGCGATGGGTAGGCATGTGAAGAACATGACCCAAGCCACTGCAGTCTGTGCACAAAATTATGTTGCTCAGTGGCCGGCGAAGTCCGTTTGCCCTGAAAATCCTCTGTCGAACATCCTCATTACTAGTGTGATGTTGCCATCCTACACCAGCAAAGCTCCGAAGGCAGTGGTGAACAAAACAGACGACCTCTCAACATCTTTTGCGCGAACAGGTCAAGTCTCACCGCCATTGAGCACAACCGCTCTTAGTTGGCATTGTAAAGTCGGCCCTTTAGGGATAGACTCAGATCGTCTCGACGCCATAGATAGCGGAGATTGGCAAAAGCAACCCTATCCTTGGAGACGCGAAATGAGACCTCATCCTTTATACCATTGGCGCTGAGACAGATTCCGAGATAAACGAACTTGTCCACCACTTCCAATAAATGACCTAGAAGGGTATGGGTATGAGCAGCGCATAGCCAGTCCTGCAGGAAGACCTTACACTTCGATGAGCGAAAGTCTTTGCAAACTGGGAGACAGACACCACCAACGTACACAGAACCTTGTTGGCGGCCTGTGAGGATTCGCAGATTACGGCAATGTCGTCTTCATACTTTAAATCCTGAAGTCGTTCCCCCGGAAGCAGCTGGACCCCACTGGGCTCGCAGTTCCACACAGCACTCCACACGATTTTTCCTTCATAACAAAATTAAAGAAGAAGGAGGATAAATGGCAGCCCTCTCTCACGTCATTGGTGATACTAAAGGGGGGCCATGGTCCGCTGTACACCGCACTCGGCCTGAGGTCTGAGAATAGATAGCTTGAAGTAAGGTGACACACATCTTGGGCACTCCCCTTTTCAGTAGACAACTTCAGAGAGCAGCTCTGACGACTGAGTCAAACCCGGCTCGTATGTCTAAGAAGACAACGACCATTGGCTGGCGAAATGTTTGACGACTCTCTAGTAGTTGACTGAGTGTAAAGACTTGCTCGATGCAAATCCGACCTAAGCGGAACACAGCTTGCGCTTCACGTATGCTCTGTACCCTTACCAGGCTCAGCCACCTTAGATGCAGAGTTGCGAACAACTTGGAAGCAATAGAGAGGAGATTAATGCCTCTGTGGTATGCGCAGTCACTTCGGGTCCTCTTTTTGAAGATCGGTATGATATCCTCTAGGCTCCAATTAGATGGGTTAACTTTAGTGAACCAGATCTGTTGGAAGGGGGAAGTTAACTCCTGTACAAGTGGTAGGTAGCTATCTTTGAACAGAGCCGAAAGGAAGATCACATGGGCCAAGGGTTTGTAGCGCTTAAAAAGGGGAAGTTTGTGGGTAATCTCTGACTCGGATGGTGGTGCAGCATCTACGCACCAGGAAGCGCTCTGGACTTCAGAATGGGAACTCATTGGTGCTGCTGGCCAATCAAGCTGCCGCTCAAAATGCCCGGAGCAACCCTCAAGTCTGCGTTTTTGACAGTGGATTGGCTCGCCATAGGTTTCGCATAAAAACTCGCATGCTGTCGGCCACTTGCCGCCAGTAGATCGGGTCAAGAGGAAAAGCTTACAGCATTTCACGAAGGTGGTCGCTTGCTCCATCTCTGTGACCCGCTGCTTCCACCAGGCCTCACGATCATCCCAGCGAAGCTGTTTGAGCTCAGCGTTAGTAGTCTTGCGTAGTGAATGGTATTTAATGCTAGCAGGAACTACTCGGCGACCTTCTAGAAGTTGGAGGGATCGTGCAGAGATCCAATGGTTGACAGGACTACATATGAAGCCACAGATCAGGATTGCACAGTTGTACATGGCGCCGCGGATGTGCGTCCAGTGTATTCCAATGTCTATACCTGAGGCAGTCTTCGGCCTTGTGACTAACATATACTGAATTACGTGGAGAACGTTGGGGGCAGAAACCTTGGCTACGTCAAGCTATCTCTGGTGACGCTGTTTGGAGCCACCAAAACGTAGAGCGATCATGGCACACAACAACGAGTGATCCGAAGTGTGATAGGCACTCCAGATTTATTTGCAATCCTGTTTGCAGCCACGCCAGCGATAGCTGAAGGCGATGTGGTCAATTTATGTCCACTGCTGGCCAGCTGATGGAGGTCCCCAGGTAGCGCTTGGCGCCAGGATACCCGAAAGCTGGTGCGCGACAAAATGTGGCCGTGATCTGCGCAAAGCTGAAGCATGCGAGCACCGTTGTCTGTTCTGCGAGCGCCATGGCCGTGTTGACCACCGAGTTCAGGTTCGTCAAGATTAACTCCACCGACCTGCGTGTACAAGTCCCCGGCGAGTACCACGATATCAGTACGGCGCTTGT
This sequence comes from Dicrocoelium dendriticum, assembly GCA_944474145.2. Classification (NCBI taxonomy): domain Eukaryota; kingdom Metazoa; phylum Platyhelminthes; class Trematoda; order Plagiorchiida; family Dicrocoeliidae; genus Dicrocoelium; species Dicrocoelium dendriticum. The sequence continues at coordinate 62,777,269 of OX104068.1, forward strand.
TACTGAGGAGGTCGACCAGTTGACCATAGAACTCCTCCTTTACTGGCTCCGTGCTGCAATCTATGAGAGCGTATTATGCGACAATGACTAGACAGCGCCGGCTGGCTTCGCGTCTGGACAGTCGCACTGAGGTTTCAAGTCGGATCGCGCAAAGTCAACTGTTGATATGGATATAGTCTAGTAGCGCGGCCTCAGCAGGTGTGCACAACGCAATCCCGACGCCAGCATAACCAGTGGATTTTGCGGTTGAGTCTCCAGGTAGTTGCAAAGGGAAAATGCCAGTGGAGTTCGCAGACGATGAAACTAGTCGCAGCCTCTTTCTAGTCTTGTAAACGGGTCTGGCTGAGACAACAGACGTCAATGGCCGTAGTGTCTAGAGTGCAGCCAAGGGCTGCCTGTAATCTAATCTGCGTCAGCATCCGAACGGTACAGATTGCAAGCTTGAATTGGGAACGGGGGGCTAGAAATGGCTTGTCAACAGGACTTGGCGCACCTTCGGCCCTAGGCTTCTGATCCGTTAGCAAAGACGTTCGCCCAAGTTGTCACGGTGGTGTGAACCCGAACACTGAGTGGAAAGACAAAAAATGCGGGGTTGAACAACCGTAGAATAAAGCCATTAAACGGTGATACGGTAAAACGTGGTTTGGCAGGTTTAGCCGCCAGCACCTCGGCCGACTACAGTAGTTCGGGAGAGTAAGAGCAGATGGGGCAAGAGCGGAGAATTGTTGTGACATGGATCCATAGGTTTTGTGAGCATGATGCTTCCCGGTTGACCAGACCGAGGAAGAGGGCTGACTAAGGGGACTCCAGCAGGAGCCTTGGGTCATGAGAGACTAAACCTGCAAGGCAGCCGGACGATTAACGCATACCACGAACCGTTGGGAGCCGGTTATCTAGGAGAGAATAAAACGGCGTTCGAGTAAAGGCAAACTACACAGGGCGCCTAAAGAGCCCGAGGGAAGCAGCAAGGAAGCAAGAGTTCCCGGGACTGTCGAACTCGCCGCAAAGCATGAAGTTCGTTGACAGCCGGGTGGCCCATACGCCTTCACAGAAGCTAGTGGTCTCCGAGGTTGGTTGTTCATCTGCCCTCCTTTAAATACTCACTTCTGTGGTCTGTGACCCTAAAACCGTGAACATTGGCTTTGAAACAGCGTCTTGCGAGCTATTGTGGACTTTAATGAGGAGGCAGGTGACCAGCCCAGCTCTAGGACGCTGCCGCTGAGTGTCCGCGAATGTTTACTTATCTTGCCTGCGAGACAAATCCATAGTTACCTTCGCAAGGAAGGCACTCACCGATCCACAAACTGCGGACGCGCCCAGTGGTGTACATCTCCGCCAAACCAACCAGTGGTTGGTTAACTTTCGGTTTAAATGTAGAATGTTGCACTTACGACGCCAACAGGCGTATTCCTACAAACTAGACAACCAGGAGGTTTAAACCTCTTCCGGCAAAAATGATCTGAGTGTTTCGGTCCAAGCCGCCCTTGGATGCTTGAATCCAGCCAAACAGGCGTCAACAAGCGGCATCCTCCTCCAGCGGTGTGTGTTCGGACGATTCGACCCGCCAAATTTTTAACCGCTTCAACGCTTCATGCTTACATCCACATATGGAATAGATAATGCATGTCTAGCAGCCATGGCTGAGGAGACAGCTCACCGCCTTAGCTATATTCCTACACCTGGCAACCAAGAATATCTAATGCTTGTAGCATCTGACGTAATACCAAAGGCTTCGTTTGCTCGTAACCTTCGGTTGACAATATCGGTGATTGCGTGGAACCTTATTTTGTCATGCCAGATTTTAAGAGCTCTCAACCACAGTGCCGCCATTTGTCAGAGCCTGGTCACAACAGTCATCATAGAGGCGACGATCTCAATCTAGCAAAGTGGTGCAGTTTCTTGGAATGCCGTCAGAATTCCTTTTTCATACGCTTTTGCCAAGCATGAGACACCCTGCAGGAATCTGTCATCTGTACTCCCAAGCTGGTAGTGTTTACTGCTCCAGTGGACCGTACACATATTTCGCTGCACTTGTCAGAGGACTCACTGCCTCTGTCTGAACACAAGGGTCTGTTCGAGATTTCACTGATGATCAGTTTCCAGAATACGCTTCGTCTTTTGGACCTCTTGTATCTGCTCACCAGGAGACGGAACAATTTTTACCAACGTGCTATTTGCCATCACTCATTAGGTATTTATAGTGGATCTGCATTTTATACTATGTATACCGCGGTAAGTCCACCGGTGTGAACAAACTTTTGCTGATAATTTTTTATGTATTGTAATTATTCACTATGATCATCCTACGGGATCTGTTTAGCTTAGTTTTATCACCATATAAATTATTGTTCCATTGATTCGAGGTAAGAAAATATTCTACTAAATACCTTATCATCACAGGAATATAATGTACGCGCACAGTACAACTACAAACAAGAAAGGGGGACGGCGGAGAACTGACAAGTAGGATCTAAATCACGATGTAATGTTTAATGATAGACATTTTTATTCTGTTTTCAAACACAGTGTGAACACCGCGCGAACATAAATAACCAACTTTTAAGGGAAATCAAAATGGCGCTGACAAGAGATTTTCACTGTCGCGGGCCTTGACTAAATTTAATGCATGAACAACAACAACATCAGCAGCAGCAACAGCAGCAGCAGCGGCAGCAGCAGCAGCCACTTGAAGCCGATTTAGATTTTGTCTTCATGTAGGCCCGCGACAGTAGCACCCTTAGGAGCTTCCACAAGCAACGAACATACTATGTGGGTGGTGCCTTGTCTTCGATTGCTCTACATCCACATTCCCCTCACAATGAAAACAGATGCGATAGATGTGGCTGAGAGAAAATTGCAAATGTTTAAAATGCACAACCCGATACGGAGGATGAAACTATGCAAACTGGTTACAAGGTTACTCGATATTTGTTATTTATGCCACAGCAATTAAGTCTAAATTTGGTGGATCAAGTCAGGTGAAAATTAGGCTTAATTTTCACTTTTCCTAGGAAGTGCCATTCATGAGTGACCCAGTTTCTTATGCTCGGTTGAGATAAATATACACCTCGGTTAACAGCGAAACCAAGTCGTGCGAGCCAGCCAGCTCGCATAAGGATCCTTCGGTTGGCTTTCCTTATGAGCATGCAACCAAGTCAGATAATATCGGATTGAAAATTTTACTTCGAAATGCGCAGAAAGCCATGCAGATGTTTGATAAAATTCTGAGGATACACAAAGAAAGCGCCATAAAGCAAGCTGTCTCAGTTGACTGAGGATTAAGTATAGGTGACATTCCCTGATTGCAAGTTCTCTGAGTGGCCCTAGCTAAAGGTTTGATTTGATAGGGATACTTAGCAGTTCGATTTCAATTGATGATAGTCGGTTATCGTTTTCTTGGCTCAGTGGCATTAGCCGCTGTCTAGTGATCCAAAACCCTAGCGATCATTGGTTCAGTTTCCTGAGAAAGACCGAGGGGATACGCAACACTGCCAAGCCACTATATGGCTAAACATTCTTCTGGTGGTTTTTCAGATTCGTGGTTCACCTTTTTGACTTGCAACCTAATGGTGATAAACCAAACAAATCTTGCAAAATCTGTTTACTCATGGGTAATCACACTGTTCTATTGCTATCAAATCATAAACTACTTTCATCAAACCCACACACGCTACTGAAATACGGACGTGACGAATGAATCAGCACACCACGTGGAGTTTCTTATTTACAAAGGTAGCAGGTGATGCATTAACGAAGGCTACTATAACCCCATATAACAAGTCGAACGTGGAGAAACCATGTTAAAGTATGAAACAACAAAGCAAATTTGATTTTCTATTTTTTCTGTAGAACGACATCCAGCGAGTGACGACGGCAAACAGCACTCCTCCAGGTAAAAACTTAGTGGCCGGATATTGATTTCCATTGAGTACTAAGTCTGAGCAATGCGTAACTGAGTTCACACAAACAAACGTCTGTGGTCAAGATGTTGCAAATTCACCATAGACCGTGGTGCAAGGCGTGATGCTCAGCGCAGAGCACCAGAACATACGAATATGTTAAGTGATAGCCACTCCGCTTAGGTACATTGGACGGGGCATTGTTCCTGAAGGAGTGGAACTTGCCCTTGAACTTAAGTAGATCAGCTGATATCGAACTAAGTTCGGCGTGACGGAATTTCATCTCTTCTATCAAAGTAAAAGTTGGTATTTCTAATTGATTTATGATGGTTTAACTACCTGCCCGTGGTCTGAAAATGGACTATTATATAGCTACTGCCGGCGTCAAAGCTACTACACACTTAGCCAACATAAACATTGCATTTGTCCTTCTGATTCTATGCCGCGCTGCTTAATTCAACAACTTTGCTTTAAGAAGTTTCCAAATATCCGGTCTAATAAAAATATAAGCAACTATAACACTAATATTGACCGGAACTAATACATGAGAATTGTAACCAGAAGCGTAAAGCTGTTTTGATCCGTCGACATGATACAGCGAGTCGGACCATTTATCTAATCTTGCCTCTGCCCGCATGTCTAAGTGCGCAGCGTATCTAAGGCAGCAGGCCAGCTGGGATGACCCTGGAAGCATCTCTTCTGCCGGCCAGACGACGTTCTCTACTGTTCATTAGAGTTTCACCACTTCATCTGCCCACCTAGAGGAAAACTATGCGGCAAGAAATCACAAGCATCAATGCACCAGACAACGGCGTACCGAGCTTACTGAGCATGAACATAGAGGTATGAGATGTTTTCTTCTCACAACGCACCACGCATGGCAAATTACCGGTTGTCAGGTTAGTGCATCGAGATGTGGAACATTTTGAATCCTTTCTGCCTGTTCAACTACGTATCGATGTTTCTGTAAGTTGCATCCTGACTAGGCGGATTCTGTTAAAAGGCTCCGAAAGTCGCAGAATATACAGTACTTATTTGGATACAAGGTATAGAAGCAAGGTTACTTCATCTGCAACTGCGGCATTTAGGACTAGTTAACAATGTCTTATCTCAACGTAATGCGCCAAGTTCGGATGACAGAACGTGCGCATCACGTTGGCTGGTATTAGCCAGGATGCTATAAATGAAGCTACCTCGGGTCACATTATCGCGTTGTTTTCCTTTTAGGGAATTCGACGTTGATTCATGTGACCGACGGTAAACATTATTATTTCATAGTGAAAGTTCGCGTAACTTTGGTTGTGGTACACTGTCCGTTTTGTCGATATGCGATCAATGGTGCACGTAAAGATTGAAATTTACTTGTGCTTTTGGTATCCACATGGTGTTATCATGTTAAGTCAAAATAAGCTTTATCCATTCATGTGGGTGCATTTTCAGTATTGTATTACTAACACTGCAGTATATAATACAGTGAAGCAACAATAAGAATATAACGACGGCAATAAACAAAAGTTGCAAATTCCATCGAACACACAGTTACGAGAGCGGTGTTTCATTCCCGATGGATCTATCAGTAAACGTGATGAATATGGCAGGGTAGAGTTTCGATACGATAATAGAAAAATTTAAAGTTTGACAGTATGGCAAAAGCAAATAGGTTGTTGTCTAGGATAGCATGAAAAGAGTGTGTGGTCATTAAAAAGCTTGAATGAAAAGTTGATGCATGTCTCGAACTGTGTGTTGACCATGAAATCCATGAGCAGCTCTTTCCTTAATCTAGAGCCATTGCAGTAAATTCTAGCGAACGAACTAGAAGAATCTAACATTTGTGCAGCATTTTATGGAGAATATTGGGGAACAGTATAACCAGTGAGGGCGGATACATTCAGCTGCAAACAGTGGAATTAAAGCAAGCGGAACGGAAATCATTCTGAGGCACAGGTCGTAAAATGAGTGCCCTCCAACATTTTTCAAATGTTTCAGAAGATATATATATATATACATTATGAGCTAGGAAAAGTCCGAGATATTTTACGATAGAGGAAGTAGGTGTGCTTTTGCTATTCACAGTTAGGAGAGGAGAGATGTACACAAAGGAATGGAGTCTGTTGAGATGTAAAAAAGAGGACAATACGTCACAACATTTGGAAGGAGTGAGGGTGAGGGACTGGGAGTTGGACCAAGTCACTAGTTCGTCTAAACCTTGATGAAGTTGCAAACAATCCCTAATGCTAGGAGTTATGCAATCTCGAAAGATGTCATTAGCATATTTACGGTCTATGAGCTTTGATGGCATACGGATAATTCAACGAAGGCAGCGAAAAGAAAAGGGGGATAAAATGACTCCCTCAAAAAGTCCAAAATCGGCCGGGAGTACAGAAGACTTTCGGCCGCATAGCTGCATGAAGCGGATGTGATGTTAAAGTAATTACGCCTCAGACTACACACACATAGGCGGACGACATTTTCCAACAAACTGTTGTGCAGTACTGAGCTGTCCAGGCACCCAAATGCGAGAAACATGAGTCGTACGATGTAGCATTTGTATTATCCAACGCTTATAAAATAGAAGACACAATATGATAAATGGCATCTAATGTAGAGTGCCCTGCTGCATAGGCAAAATGCTTGACATCCGCAGCATGTTTATCTTGGAACTATTGGGGAATTAGCAGATTTCCCAGCACATTTCCCGGCACGGACATACATACAATCGGCTGAGATTTCAGAGATCCACTTTTAGGCACTGGTTTTAATCTAGTTGATTTACAAATGTCGAGTATGGTGCCAGCGGTTAAGCACAGTTTCAAAATCTTTGTCTACAGTATTGTTAATACCTATGCGCATTTTTCAGAGCAAATGCTGCCAGCGCCTCCGGTCCACCAACGTCGTTCGTCTTAAGCGTTGGCCGTTAGTTGTAAATACTCGTGGAAGCAAATAAAGTAGGAGGCTCAGCCGTGGCGGAAAAGACTGGGGAGCGGCTTGGGGGATGAGTAGCTTAACTCGTTGCTGTTTTTATCTATATTCACGGCGTTAAGGATTCTGAAGGAATGCTTTCCAGTGTTGCCTTAGAAGCCTACACAGATCACGGCAAATGTAGCTGCCTAAAATGATCTGAATGTACAGTGTGTTTAAACATTTGTATCAGCTGTTATACCTATGGATGGACGCTTAACACAAAAAGTTAACCAATGTTTGTAAACCTTCTTCTCACTTGCTTGAGTATTGGAAAGAATATCTGTCATTTCGTAAATAGGTAGTCACTGCTTGGTGACACAGATCAAAACAGGATTTTATGTAATCTGTGAGGGGCTCGATCGAGCTGACAGTTCTTCATTGTTAAAAATTGAACAATCAGTTGAACAAGGTGTTTATTCGTTTTTCGATGTTATCTGTTGAGTAGTTGCTTCGTTTAACAGTTCTGGGTTGTCTTTTGGTCAGCGCACCATAGTTGGCCTTACGGTATAACTTGTGACAGCTTTACTATGCAATCGTTGGGATTACCAAATGCCGCACGCTTTTGTGTATAAAACAGCTCGAATTTGTTGGTTAAAGCTAAATCTAGATACGCACCGAGTCCGGCGGGAATTTTCACCAGAATGACTAACCCCATGGTGTTAATGAAAGTTTTGTCACTCATATTGAATTCAAAAGAGAGAACACAGCTGGAACATTATTAATTTGGTTGCAACTCCAAGGTAAATTTGTCTGCAAACGTTTGGATCACGAACGGTTCTATGTCCGGAGCGCCATAAACGTTCCCGACTACGATAGTTAGGAAACCGCCCAGAAAGGTTTGTTTAACATCCAATAGATGACAGGTTATTCGTGCGTTGGATTTATAAACAGGAGTACACCAATCTTTGTCAATGTCATTGATGACACCACTGGGAGGCCTGATCTACTGTGGTGGTAACAATTACTCTTAAGGAATTCAACATCAATGTCCGAATGTCATCAAGTTTCGTGCAACCTAACTATACCCGTATTTGTGAATTCTCTCTTTGTAACATTTTTGCTAGATGATCAAATTTCCCGAGCTAATCATATATTGCTGGCAAGGATCAGCGGATTTTGCTACGTTTTCACTTGAGACCAAGCTGCTCAGCCACTCTGAAAGACATCTGCGATCCGAACACCGTGTGTGCCGATATCCTGCAGTGTTTCCAAGGCTAATGAGTAATATGCTAAACCTTCTCGTATTTGTAACGCTCAGGCCAGACGCAGCTGGTTCAACTATATCTAAGCTACCAATGCTAATGACATGTTGAATGACACTCGAAGCTACAGACATGGTTGATTAACGTGACTTCAATCATTACTTAGCATTCTTGCAAGAGGCCTTAATGTAGAGGTCTAATGATTGCACTCCAATTCGCTTTCACGCAGTGAGACAATTCTGGTGTTCGCATTTGCTCTGAGCCAGGTAACAGCCTCTCATAAATCTGAGACAGTTCACTATGATTTCCATCAGCAAGGCATCCGTGCATAGTGCGCAAAACCAAAGCAGGTTTGACATATAGTTTGCAGCATCAATTCATGCAATATTTTGGCTCTTTACGGATGGAACCGTTTAACATGGAATCCATGTTCTGATGGTTGCTTTAGCAACAAATTGAACTACAGACGCCCTTTTAGTGAAGCTTGACACTGCTTCTTTTGATCTATTGCAACAGACTATACCTTCAGTTTGACGTTGCTTGCCAGTGATGCAACGCATGACTTTGGTTAAGGTTCAACGCACGCGGTTGTTTTCCTACCTAAAAGGTAAGCGTTGGAGTCTGTGTGTTAGAAGCACAAATCCCTGCACTACCGGATCTTGGCTATCAGGTGCGATAAGTTGAATATATAGATTACTCATAATCTACTGGGAGTCGTAGAGGGCCCACGGCGTCCCAGCAAAAGAGTTGAAAATTTTTCGACAGAATAATTACTCGGTGGTCGATGGCTCTGATCGTAAGCTCGTTGCACCTCCACCGAGTTAACTGTTTGCAATCGGAAGTTGTCCTCTAAGGCTCAAGAGTTAAAAATTTGTGCGCATGTATTCCAACTACATACGTGCAAACACTGATATACACAGGTTAGATCAAACAGATTGCCATTCCTGTGTTGCGCTCGCCTAACTGGTTTGAAGGAGTGTAGTTGAACGTGCGTGCGACTAGAATTAGGGAATAAATCTGGGGTAAAAGTGAGGGCAGGTATAATGCTACCGCATGGCAGAAACGTGTGTGAGCCACTGTTTTGCTGAACTATAAAGACATTGGACGCCGTTTGATACGCTAGTCTAACCCATTGTCTAAATGCGAGAAAGCAAGGAGTCACTTCGGGACAATACTACCAGCGGCGTCATCCAAAGGCAGTAATGAGCTGCTATATTTTCAGCTTTATCTGGATAACTTATGCAGCCCCATAAAACCAGGTGCTTGTTTGTGTTTGCAGGCAGCGTTAAACACGTCGCTCACTTCTACCGGATCAACTGCAATTTAATGTAAATAAGTAAGTGTAGTTTATCTTTTTTGACGCCTTTATTCAGAGCGTATAAGTGTAGTTCTCCACAAGAAAATGTAAAACAATTTTCTACCAATGGTGCATCCCGCATGCATCAGTAACACTTTCTGGAAATCTGCTCACGCCCCGTAATTAAATTAGCGATTTTGGACGCAAATGTAAAAACTCCCGCAACTATTCCGGACATGCGCTGCACTATGTTGAGAGCTGGTGTAAACTAATCGGCTAAATAGCAAGAAATATTTTCTACTATAAAGGAACAAAGTAAAATTCAAAAGCACAGTGATATCGCATTCTAAGTATTTTATTAACAATTATAATTTCGTAGGAAAAAGCGGAGGATAAATTTAGGAACTTAAAGTAACTATTTACTAACTGTATTTTATGCACTCTAAAGACTAGAGTTTCAGGATTGTGTCGTTGTTTCAAACATAATCAATTTGATCACATGGTCGATGCATGACCTCCATTTACCGTCAACCTTATAACTAAGCATAACCCACTCCTAATGAAGCATACACCATCTTTACTCAATCACATTCTTTACTCATGAATTCTGCTCAGTCATCATCGTACGTAGGTACACCAATCTGTGGAACAAACTACCACTATGGGTACTGTTGTATGAAAAGCAGTTATATTGTGGAATACTCTTTTGGCTAACTTCACTATATTGAATGCCTTAAAGCCTGTTGGATTCAAGTAATTTTCAGTTGCGTTAACTGCACCTGGTTCAAAATTATCTAAACCGCTGCAAGCTGACAATCAAGCTATACTTCAAATATCCTTGTCACGTGCTGGACCTTTTGCCTGTTCAACGCATCCTTCCCTAATTCTCAACACAATTTTCCTGTAACTGAATAAGCAAATCTTGGAACTCATTAGTACAAGCACCTTTAACTCATGATGGGGTTTCATCTAAATAAGCCCAAAATCAATGAAGCCGCTGATATGTTGATATCGTAGAAAGAGATGATTGAGGCAAGTCATGAATTCAAAAACTTCTCAAATTGCTGTAAGATGACAAACCTAAAAGTCACATCATTGTGTAAATGATCGGACCTCAAGAGGAACCACGCACCAATTGTTCAGAAAAATTAAATAATATTTTGCATGATTAATCGCGCCTAGCAACTGAGCGACTTTAATCACGTGAAATACATTCCTAGCTAATCAAATCTGCATGTATTTCCCGTTAAACATATATTTATATCTGTGCATACGAGAATTTTGTGGTGGAATGATACTTAGCTTGAATATACTTTCATGGCACATATAGCTAAACAAGTTTCTTTCGTTGAAGTACACGAGTACAAATCAGTAAAAGTAGTGTAGAGAAAACAAAGAATCTTTTGTACAAAAGATGGTCTCTAGTTAAAGCTTTCTTTATTCCACTAAAATATTTAAACAATAAATTGGATTACATTAATAAGAGTGGGCTTCACCTTGAGGACGGAATGGTGGAAAACCACGGTACATACTCATACTTCTTCTCACCATACATGAGAGGTTCGTATCTTAAATTCCTTATCATCAACGCAAATTTATGTTCCTGTGACTAAACTGTGCCTCGAAAGTGCAGTAAATGTTACTAACTGCATTTTCCATTAATAATTCTAAAGAATTCGTCATTGACGACCGACGAGGATTGTTTATTTAATAGAACCTACTGCGTATCCTACCTGCGTATGTACTTTCTAGCAACCTACAATATGTACTTAGGTTGCGTTATTCCATTTCATCATCCATCAAATTTCCGTCGAGACTTATTCCTCTTCCCATTGTCAAGATAACTTTAGTTCAATTCAAACGCGACTTCCATATGATAGACCACACCCTCTTCTTTCATTACATTAATGTCCTGTGTATTTTGCTTCTTCCATTCCTTCTAATTAAGCTTACTCAAGGTACGCCGTCCTAATTTGTTGATTCATCTGAATAATGAACCGTTCTCAGTACCGATACGATTCAAGTGAATTCAAGTTGGGTGTATTTGACTCATGAAGGCAAATAAAATTATGGTCAAAATACGCTCACTCGAATCTTGTCCATTTAAATCAGCCGAACAATATTTTATTCCGTTTTGAAAAATAATTTATTTGAGGCAGTGATCAAAATCCAGCTTGTTCAGTTTACCTTGTGCAATCGGTCGAATAGATAGCTTTGATTCGCAGTGGATGCGCTGTCATTAGCAACGCAAAGAAAATTGCGTGTACCACTACCGCTCGTCCGTTAGTTTATGCTAATTAGGATGGTAGAGATGAAGAAATTAAAGCGCTGCAAGCGTGTATTTTCATCACAGTTTCAATTTACTGGGGCAAAATCTGTAAGCATCCAATTTGGACAAATGATATGTGGCTGGAAATGACAGATATTCTTTCATTCCAATCCAGTGAACATTGGCAAAAGAATCAAGGCGCGGCAGTTGAAGTTATTTACGTTTTATGATCCAAGGTATATTCAAAAGCAGTCGGCGGTTGCCTAAGTTTACGTTGAAATATTCAAAGATTGCTTTAGAAATGCTAGTTTTACCGTTTTTGACAATCATTGTCTGTCTGTAATTTCCCTGATATTCAGTCCAGTGGTTGCCTTAAAATCTCAACGACTGCCAATTGCACGAAATACCCAGCTACATGAAACTAGTTAGTATCCATAGCCCCGTATCAACCCCACCCTTGTCACCGCACCGATATCCGCTAATCCTAACCTATCAGAACCTGAGACAATTGTCTTCTGGCTTCACCTGACACTTGGCTTGTGTTCAATATGTTCGCGTTGTCTTTGGAATCTAACCATTTTTCGGAACACTGTAAAACATTGTATACCACCTATTGTCATAAAAGTTGGTCCAAACAGAACGTCACTTATTGCAATATGCAACATCATTTTATAACATAAACGATATAGGCCATTGCTAGTAGTACAAGTGAGCTGATTACGAATATGCAAACCAAAGGTTTCTATCACGTCATGTTGCTTTTACTTTCAAGGTGTCATTTTATCTAAGCATTGCGTGTCATGCATCGAATGCTCGCCTGTGATTCGCTCATTGACTCTCTCTACTCGTGGAATAGAAGTCCGCTTGGCCGTGGCATCCACGCAATACTGGTAGTCGATTGAAAGCTGTTTCCTTAATTGATAACTTGCTCACGGCTAAAAGACGTTGCTGTGTCAATGACCGAAAGCGTTTTTGTTACGTCAGTGGAACTTTACTACAAAGTCGAAGTGCGGACCCATTTGTTCACTACTAAAGTCTGACTACCAGGCAGAATTTCTGGATGGAACTGGAAGAGTAAGATAAGAAGTGGGCACCGCATCTGACCCAGAGGCTCAAGGTAAAGATAAGATGCGATTCGCAATCCCCATAGTGTGGATGGAGCAGAAGTATCACGCGACAGACTGCTGGTGTCTGGAGGTGAAAGCAAGTGAATACATGACAGACCCAATTCTCATCGAGTGTGGCGGACTACAGGGTTCGGTACTGAGGTCCTGTTTTTCCTTTCTCTTCAAAAACAACCTAGGGCAACAAATTGCGTCAAGCTGTTTATTTTTCGCCGATGATCTCAAAGTTTTTGAGTGATCAGAGTTCCAGAAGATCGTATCCAGCTTTAAATCGACCTTGAAAAGCTTTATGGATGGTATGTCCAAAATCGCCTTTTATTCAATGTGGCTAACTATCGAGTGCTCCGTCTAAGACACCGGATAGTTCACACATATAAGCTGGGGGACCAGAACCTGCAACACTGTTCTTTTAACAAGCATCTCGGTGTGTCGGTCCAGGAAGATTCCGGTTGCTTGGAGCAGTCCAAAAAGGCATCGAAGAAAGGGATCCAAAATCGCGGGGCTTTTACGGAGAACTTTCCGGCAATTCGAACCGTCGATTTTCTGCCAAATACTTCCCACTTATATACGTCCGCTTGTCAATTATGCAATTCAAGCATGTCACCCATGGCTAAAGTGGGATCTCACGGCCTTGGAGCTCTCACAACGTCGGGAGACGAAATGTCAAGGGGTTGCGCCACTTGTCATACGAACAGCACCTCAGAGTGCCTGTCGTTTTCAGCTGACGTTATCGCCGTTTGCGTGGTGACCTAATCATGGTTTACCAAACATTAAGCAACACTGATCACCCTTGCCCATCTCCTATTGAAGCTGAGTCACAATAACAAACTAAGAGGTCTTCTCAAATTGGCCGAACAATACAGTCGGTCGGAATGTCGAAGAAACCTTTCCAGCTGTGTGTATGCCACACGTGTAACACCCTCTCAGAAGTTGTTATTTTAGCCTCCACGTTAGCGGTGTTCAAAGCATGTGTCGACAGTGCACTGGCCACACCACACCATATCACTAAACCAAACGACCCAAACAAACAGCAGAAAAACAAAAGCAAACCAACCCACCACAATTTTTGCCAGGAAATCACAGACGATAACATTGAATAGTACACGAAACGTACGGGAACACTGTAATCAGCAAGGTTGTAATTTGCGCTTGGTTACTAGTTCCTATTGCTATTTATGCCCTTATTTTGCTCACTTCTAACCGATCATCTGGCGGGACATGTCAAACTTCGGCTTTTTCATCCGCAATATACCATTGAGCTTTGACCATAGTTCCGCCTAAGCAGTGTCATTTTAACCTCCACCTGAAGCAAGCGCATTTTGTTATAATGCGTTGAAAGTATTATGCCGGGAAACTTATTCTTTGATGTACACATAAGTGCAGTGCAAATATGTAAAGATATGAATATGAAGAAGCGTTCCTGCAATACGTTTATTGTTAAGCACAAAGAAGCTAAAATATGACAATCCTTCGTACTTACAGATAATTACGAAACCGTTCGTGAAATGCATTGTGGCAAATTTTCACTACTTAACTTTCCTATGGTCTCTATAATTTAGCTCTGCTATATTGACCAAGTAAATGTTCGCAGTGGTGACAAAAGATGTGCTTCCGTTGCCAGAGTACATTTAGGGAGATAATAGATTAGATTACTACTGAAAGTTCAAACGCAACATGATAAGTGCATGGGGTGGTGTAACAAATATGTTTGCATTCCTTTGAGTATGTCAGAAATGACGGTAGACCTAAGAATCATGATATCATCTGATTAACTGGTTATGTCTACAATGCAGATCGGCAGAGATGTAGACCAAAGTACAGTCATAAACTGTCGCTTAACTGCTGACTGAAAACCTGCTCCCCGATTAAAGCATTGCACAACGCGTTTTGGCTTGTTAGTGAATTAAATTATCTGCTCTGTCAACATCCATCGGCTAACTAGTCCGCAGGTCTAATGGCCAAGATACGATAGGTAAACGTTACTTTTACTTACTTAGAACTAATTACAACCTAGTATACACTGACTTGTAACTTTGCGTGTTCGATTTCTAATTTCATGAGATCTTGGTTCATACAGTTGCCTCAATATTCAAAAATGAGAGACTATTGTTGCAAGTATGCAGTTACTTGGAAAATAAAACTAGTACTGAGAGAGTGGAAATGACTAGGTCAATAAGCATTTGAACTTGAAGAGCCACAACTTAAAGAAAATGGTCCGCTTGAAAATGTTGAAAGAATTAAAGTGTGTTATGTGCATAATTTATCATGGTGTGCAGCAAAGCATCTGTAACCGACATAACTAATTTTCCGCAATGTTGGAAAATTCCACCGTTGTGGGAGCAATATTAAATTGTTTGGTTGTTTTAGAACCATAAATCATTCGTTAACCGGAATGAATCGACGACAGCTGGGTTCAAGTTCTACGAAAAGGGAAGGAAAATAAGACATAGTTATAAAAAGCTTTTTTGATGCTTTTGAAGGCTTAAGTTGATGGTCCGAGCGAAAATTAATTCAAACCTTTGTGTAATCCAAATTTGGTAACATTGTGAGTCAGTTTCTTGTGAAACGTTTACGTAATTGCACTTAATTTTTTTGAACAAAGCACTACATGAATGATCGGCTCAAACATACACAAGCTGTTTTGTCATCGTGGTTAACGTTGTCGAGGTCAAAATCCAGCAACTTTGCTATTCTAGTGATTACATCAACTGACTCTCCGTTTTTGATGAATGTGCTTCGACTCAGCCCATGAGCTTGAGCAAATAGTCAACAGTGCAGCCATAAGAATGCCAAATTGCGTTATTGTCATGAATCGCTCAGCGCAGTAAGCAAACTTTCCATTCACTCACATTTTTTACAAGATTGTCAGGGTAGGTGACTACCGCCTATCACCGAACTTATGCTGCGTAGAGGCAAGTTTGAATAAAAATCCCCATGACTCATAGATTTTTGACCCATGGGACCTATGGGATAGTTATCATGCCATATGGTTACCAAGGGTAATACCAAAACTGTAAAGTACACGCACTCAGTTGTCAAGTTTTGCACATTAAATGAGGGGGTAAAAATGATCAACCGTTTTCAATCCGCGTAATCAAAACCAGAAAAACAAATTGATGGGCAATCTATACGGAACTACTGCATTCCCCTGCATACGGAGCAATTAGCATTTTAATACTATTGCATTGAACTGTTCATTCATAGCTATCTGACAGGATACCACATACTATCCATGCTTAACCAAGTTGCTATGTCCAATTTCCTGTCTAAGTATTGGAGAGTTTTTCCTTTTAGTTCTGCCAAATAAATCTTGCCGTGGCATTTTGAGTAAAGGTCTGCCAAGGTTCCTCTCATGAGATATGTTCGCGATCGTGAATATCAGCATTTGTTGTTTGATCTAGAAATCATGTATTATAACAACTTTATTAACACCAAGTAACTTCTGGTATCTGGGCCACTGTGATGAACATTATTACCCATTGATAGTTAGCTAAATCTTGTCAACCGGTCAGGACCTTGATATACCCGATCTCTTATACGCAGAAACAATTACCAATTAGTAAGTTTGGATTTGGCGTCAGTTAGGCACCTCGTATCAACATATATCTATATAGACCTCTGAGCTGTAATGCAATTGCGTTTATTCACAACGAAGATTGTAAGTAATCGGACGTTAATTGGCGGGCTAGGTTTGGTAGGTTAGTCTATCTTAGAATGGTCTGCCCTGTCCTCTACACGGCAATAATATGCGAGTCAAAGGATAACGAGCAGCGCTAAATCATACCTGAAAAAGTCATGAGGGTCGATATCGTCCGCCGTTGCTCATTTATTGACCATGGACTAGCAACCATCAGATTGCGGGTTCTAGCTCCACAGGGGCCAGGTGGAAGGCGCACTGTTGAGGATTCCCGAAAGGGTGAAACGGTTGTACAGTGCCTTTGGAGGCGTGAGAGAGATGTCTGACCAGACATGTGTGTGATGAATTTCTACGTGTATATGCCCCACGCATTGACATCAGGAACAAGAATTAGCGAACAAGGATATTTTGGTAGACTTAATCAGGCTTATAGACCGCAACTGATGGGAAGAACTTGAGCAAAAAGCATCATTTGATGACAGCTTCAAAGTTCTATGTTATTTGAGTGACAATGTTAGGTGGTTAATTCAGAAGGCGTCCAGGGTATGTTAAAAGCTTGTTCCTAAACATGGGTCATTGTGGTAGGTGGCCAAGGTAGATAGCGGACCTGGACTAATCGCTTTGCGAACACAAGGCTGGGCTCTGAATTAGAGTAGCAATCGTTACTGCTTTTGCCGGTATGTGAATAGGTACCGCTCTTGTGTGGCGCTAGAGCAAGTAGTACTTGAGTTGGAACTATCGACAAGCATTCATTTGTTGGTAAGAATCAACTACATGTGCCAGTACAGCATTCGTCACTGTATTCTTTATAATAATAAACGGAAAATCCGGATAGCTATCGCGGATTCTTTTGACAGTCTCCTGGTAGATCTTCCGATTCATCTTGCTCGACATGGACAATAGACAGAATATATGGAGAAAGAAAAAGCCGACCAAAAAGTCCATCCTTAATTTAATGTCTCACACTTAGTGACAAAGTAAAACTTAGCCATAAGCTTGCTATTTGTAAGTATGTTCGGTGGCGTCTGATATCCTTTAAGACGTCGCCAGCGCAATCACATCCCCCTTCAAGTTTACCGATAAATAAACCAGAACCTTTTCTACCGACACTCTCGTCTATCTATTTTCTCGATACCGCAAATTTATCAGAACAAATATTTCCGCATTGCCATTTCTGTTGAAAAGTCCACTTAAGAAGCAAATTTCATCCCATTATAATTCAGCGCAAATTAATGGTAAGTTCTGCTCCGTTTCTGAACGCAATGGCATTATGTCCTTTATAGCCGTCCAGCGTAGCCGAAAACCAGATGCGCAGATATAATGAAGTGTGCAGAGAAAGAAAACTTGAAACGAACAAGTATTACCTTTCGAAAGTTTTGGCCATTAACTCAGGAATATAGTTGATTACATGTTTAACTTAAGAGCTAGAGGCCTTTGTAGTGAGCACAAGCTTCCGGACTACATGAATTATTAACTAGACTTGTCGAGAGAATTGGCTATGCGGAAAATTATGTTCCCACTAATATGCTGTACCCAAGAACGACAGATAAACTGTGTTCGTTTGCATTTACATGCTAACCAAATTGCAATAGATGTTATTGCATTTTATAACGTTTTTATTGAAGTCATTTTAAGCGGATAGGAACATAAGTCCGGGAGGTGTATAATTCACTGATCACGTGTGAGTGAATCAAACGGCGAAAATATTCTGAAGAAAAGCTGATGTACTAAGCGGCCCATCGTGCTAGTACATCATGAGCCAAAGGTTGACACGGTGCTATGCATAATCGGATTGAAGAACTATTTACCGAAGAGCTATTTGAGAAGACCTAAGGGTTTAGGTAATCTACATATGTGCGCAACTGATAAATTTGCTCCCAGACAATAACAAGGTAAATGAACCGAATAAACCAACAGGGAAGCTCCTGTTAATATAATAGGATTGTTAAAAAGTTTTCTCGTTTAGCTTTCTATTATAAAGGAGAAATAGTGCGCCATCTTTAAGGTTAAACAAGGAAAAACTATTATGGCGGACGCTATAAGATGAACAAGGCAGTGTGCAGTTATCTAACATTGCAGATATGACACTGTTTCAGCTTTGAGTTTTCACTCTGACAAGTTATCTCTGAATGTAGATCGTACGTTTGACCTATTTTATTAACTGCTTGAGTGTGCAACCGGATTCATCCGTAAATTTCAAGCGACGTTCTCGGATGTGATATCCTAATTGGCTTATATAAGGTATGTGTAATCTGGGGATCGAAATTTGTACACCGACAACCTTACGGTTAATAAAGCAATTGCACATATTATCCGGTTTAAACAAGAAGTGACTAAGGTATTTGGGACAATTTGAAATCACGCGACCAGCCAATAGAGCATTAGCAAGTCAAATCGTGATAAGCTTTATGTACCCAAATGGACGCATTTTCATCATTTTACTGCAGATTAAATAAAATGACATCCTGACAAATGCAAAAGTTTATAAATGGATGCAGAAAAATGAAAACGGTCGCATTGGTTTCACTCGAGTAAAAGAGCCCGCCTCCTTGAGCACTGCTTGCAAATTGATAGTCAGAATCCTCTTGTTCTTTTAGCTGACAGAGTAAAGATTTTTAAGGCCAGCTCTTCTTATTTGTTTACACCTGGCCAACCGTTCAAGGCCAAAACTAAAGAACGCAAATATTTCGCGGTATCTGGGCATCGGATTCAAAATATCAGTCTTGTTGATCTTGGAATTGCTTTCGACAAAATAGCTGTCAACTTCTTCGATTAAAGCTTATTATATCCCAAGTAGGTAAAGTAGACGATGTTCAATGAAAATGCAACGGCCCATTTAAAGCGCCGCCGTCAAAAAGGCTCTTTTAAAATCGGTTGGAATAATATCTAAGAAGCCAATGAGGTATCGTGATAATGTCTGAAGAAAATGTGACGTAACTCTGAAACCACGCTTCATCTTTCTCCAACAAATATCGCAGTTGTTTAAAACATTCTTAAGTAACAAGGCCTCAAGCAATATACCATCTAGATATAGTGCTAAAGGAAAAAATTACAATAGCTTTCATATGGTCTATCAAATGATCTTATGAAACACGCTGCTTACTTATCAGCTGACAATGTGCAGGAGTAGAACGAGCAAGTGTATTGGACTCTGAAGAGATGCCGTTTCCACTTAGGCGTGGTTTTCGTGGTGTCGCTCAGATAAATCCATTGTCTGCGCAAGTGGTCACATGGGAAACCGGGTGACCACGTTAACGCCCAATTCGTTGATCCACTGTGGCAACGGAATGGCATAATTCATGAGTTAATAATACTTAGCCCAGACCGCGAACAATAAGCATGGAATGACTGAGTACTACGACCGAGATTTTCAACCTTAGCATGAAAAATACGTATCCTTAGCGACCATATCGCATATTATTGTTTGAAATAATTATAGGACACAGTGAGACACTCTAGCTGTAACTTTCACACTTAGCAGTTGACTGTTGGAATTAAACATGTCTTTTAGCTACACTTATGAATAAATATGCCAATTCGGACAATAACTTTTGACGCCTATTTGTAAAATGTTAAGGGCTTGGTGTCGGATCCTTTGATATTTAATACAGTGTTTCAACCACATGTTTTAGGAACGTGGTTAGTGACTTTTTTGATATAACCCTGAATATAACCACAACATTATCATATATGGTGTGTAGCGGTGGAGTGCTTACAAATCTTTACTTATTGAAGAAATTGTCCCATGAGGATCGATGACGTCAAGACATGGCGAGGCATTGGCTGTCAGGAAGATCACAATATGCTTTAACGAGATTTAGACCGCGCTTTTGAATGCTCAAACTTAAATCTATTTCAGTTTAACACGGACAAGTGCAAAACCGTGCATGTCCACCATAAGCCCAACTACGCATTTAAGCTTGGAGACGATATGCTGAACACCGCCTCAAAAGTGCGGGACCTTGGGGTGGTGATTCAAGAAGATCTCGGCTGTTCGGTGCCATGCTTGAAGACGTCCAAAACCGCGAACCAACATGCTGGTCTGTTACGGAGGGCATTCGGGCGGTTCAATACCTCTATCTTCCCCCAAATGCTTAATGCATATATGGGGTCCCATGTAGAGTAGAGATCCAGGATTGGCAACGCTGGTTAAAACGCGAGCTAGCTGCTCTGGAGTCTGTCCATCGAAGGGCAGGGAAAAGGTGAAGGGTGTTCCCGCCTGCAATACCATAGGTGACTAAAGGTCCTGGGAGTATACAGCGGAAGACATCGCCGTGTACTGGTGACCTCATCCTCGCGTTCCAGATTTTGAAGACCCCCGTTCACGCCTACCGCCACCTGCAACTTAGCCGCAACACATAAGTAAGGGGTGATAAAATGAAACTTGCCACCCAACACAGTCGGCTGGAATGCCGCCGGAATTATGTTTCCTTTCAAGTTTGTCAACCGTGGAGCGTACTTTTGACTTCTGTAATTGCCGCGTCCACGCGACCCAATTTAACAACAACTCGATGATCCTTTACACCAGATATCTTACTTACTTTGATGTCCATTCACTGAGTGACGACATAGCGCAGACAAACATTGCGCTCACCAACCCCAGGAAATCGGGGTACACGTATATACCTTTGTGTAAACGTGGATAATATGGTGAATCCGCATATGCGATCTTTCACTTTTGTGCAACTTATCTTGAACGAACCTAAATCCCATAAACCACCCCATGGGACTTGTCAAGCCCTGGCATTTCATTCATCTTATACCTTGTTTCCTTTTTTCATTAATTTAGCTAACCTCCTGCCAACATGCTCGCTCTTATGTAATCACCGTGTTAGTGACCATTACTTTTCCCAAATTCTAATCACAAGGAATTGACATTTCAACAGTTTTCAACAGAATTATTTATTTTGGATCACAAGCTACTGTACGTGCATGTGAATAATCATCTCACCTAACAGCCCAGAGGGCAACGCGTTTTAACAAATTAACGGTGAATGCTTTGCATTACCAGCAGGCTCTAAACGTCCAATGCGTTACTTGGTATCTTGTACAATCGAAATGAAATGTGCCACCACAAAGACATACTCCCATCTGATTGTCCAGTTTTGGTATATACGCCATGGGTCTTCGAATGTGTCTCGCAAGCCAGGATTTTGGAAATGAAAATGTGCGAAACTGTATCAATTTCTATCCAAGTCGAATGTCGTGTAGCCCAAGGTTCAGCATTTGAATTCCGTGTATTCTCGATTTACAATAACCATTTATTTGGATTCTTACCGTCAGACCAATTGCCTTACGCCGATGACATCGAAGTTCGGCGGGTTGCTCAAACCTCAGAATAACGCATAGAGATTTAAAACGACTCAGAAAAGTAATGAAGGACAGACAATAAATGTCCCTAACTTAACCAAATGTCGCATGCTTTACATAACCTATCCAAACGGTTCACACCTACAAGCTATGCAACCAGGATATTCAGCATTATTTTCTTTAATTTTATCTTGGTGTGCAGGTTCAAGAGGACTTTGGTTGCTCGGAGCAATCTGGTAGAGCATCATAAACATTTTTAAAACTTGAGACTTTAGGGAATGCATCCGAAAATTTCGACCAATGTATTTTCACCAAACTACCTTTTGAAAACATCTGATATTATATGGAATAGTAGGTTAGGAATGACTGACGTGGTAGATGTGTGACTCCACTAACTTGGAGATTACAAAACGTCGAGCAATCAGCATGTCGACGGTATACTCCATTTGCTCAACAAACAGCGACTGAATAGTGTGGAATTCCTTTTTTGACAGTGTCAGCTATTGCGTGAACAACATGTGGTTTGTAATACATTAAGCGACACTAAGCTTTCGCGCTATCATCTGCTGAAATTAAGCTAAAACGAATGACTGGGTCTACTATTTAAATCTGAGAGGAAATACAGCATTTTGCAGTCTATACCAGTTATCAATTAATTATCTCCAAAATGCAAACACTATCGTCCTCAAGTGAGCAGCTTTCCTTAGTAGCGCAAAAACTTTTTCCGATAATCATAAATAAATAAATGGCATAAGCCTCAGCGATGCGAGGCACAGTCCAACTATGCGGGCTGATCAAGGTGTACAGCAGGATCGCATATAATAAGCAATTTTTCACGCTTTATACAATGGATCCAAAACGGACACAAGACGAATTGGCAAGTTTAAAGTTTACAGAAATTGAAAATTTGCTGAATCAACGAACTATCTCCTGATAACACTATTTCCAGTGATCTCCAAGGTTGTGAAGTCCTTTGCATCTGAAGATTTAATGGAACACTTAGAGAGCAACAAAATTCTCGTTCCGGAGCAGCACGGATTTCTTCAAAATCGGTCCTGTGCTACTAAATGTTGATCGCTCGTGCAGGCTAGACGGAATCTATAGATGCTGCTGTAGGAGTCGTCGAGGTGTACCTGGATATCTCAAAGGCATTCAACCGTCTCGACCATCGCTTTCTCCTGCATACACTACAGAATTATTGAATCAAAAATCCCGTTCTGGGTTGGATAAGCGACGTTCTCGTTCAACCTCACCTGAATGCAAAGTTTCGCAGCACCCTATCGTAACCAATCGAAGTTCGGTGTGACATACCTAAGGGCTCGGTACTCGGATCTTGCAGGTTCCTGGTCTTCATAAATGATCTTGCGATCATGCTATCTTCTAACTGTCGGCAATTTGCCGATGATCTAAGGATATGGCGTACTATAGCTACAGCGAAGGATCACACAGCGTTACAAGATGACCTGAACAAAGCGTTCATATAGTCCGTTGAGAACATGCAGCATTTCAACATCAAGTGCAAAGTTCTCAGCACACAGCATCAGAGCACTCACAACCACCGCCTATGACCAAAGTGATACAGCGGGCTTCTCCTAATTGCGATCTTGGAGCGATTGTGCAAGAGAAACGTAAGTGTTTGAAGCTGGCTGAAAACGCATCAGAGAAAGCAAAGCACCACTTCGAACTTTTACGTAGAACATTTGCTTTTCTACCTGTCATAAACCATTGCTACATTGCTCTAAGACCTGTGAAGCCATGATATTTTTACCCGCATTATGCTATTGTTCCATTCTCCTAGCGGTGACATACATTGTAGGAAATTAGATTGAGGTGAATTTGCTTCTACTGCAAAATCTGTGAACTAAGATCTGTTCTTTAATAAATAACCACAGAACGCAAATGATGAAACGTATACCAATTTTCCTCAAATTGTAAACATAAATGCGCTGAACCTGCAAAGCTTGAATAAACGAGCCTCCGTAAGAATACCGTGCGGAAGACTTAATACCGAAAGTAAAGAAGACACGTGCTCATAATAAACGGTCCTAAGCTTTTTATACTTAATCAGATAGAACAAGCTGCTTGCTTAATTTGAACCAAAACCTGAACAGGGATTGTTGGTTGAGGAGAAACAGGCTCTGGAAACTAGCAATGAATCTAGAGGTATAGTAAAAACGATGCGAGGAAGGAGTACCATCCAGTCTAAAACATATTTGCCATCCTAATACCGGGAGAATCATTGACCCCTGATACTTATATGATAAGAGATGCTATAAATAATAATCTTGGTTTCCTGTTCACCGTTCGACATGACGTCGTCGAATAGGCAAGCAAAATTATCAAACGGAACACAATGCATTTCGAGTTAACTGACAGCCAACGACACGTTGAACAAACAATATCAACAAATTATGCTGGATTAAATGGTCAACTAGGTATCAAATACATATTGATAAACATGCTCATGATGTCCAATGAGTCAGGAGTGTCTCCTACCTAATTTTAACTTGCAATAATCATACCTTAACACAAAATGCACCCAAACGGAACAACAGAAACACCTCTCGTTTAACCAAATGTCGAATATTGTGACAGTATTAGAAATAACAGTTAGGGGACAATAAGATATTTTCTCTCTTTAAATATTAATACAGAGGATTAGAACAGCCTCCTATAAAAGCATTCATGTCACACATGCCAACTTGAATTTATGGATCATTTGACAAGCTTTGTTGTTGATTACCACGCATCTTCGACTTGAAAAGCATTTGCAAGTGTGCCACCGCTAGCAAACTTGTTACAGGCATCTTGTATAAGTTGCATCTCCGTGTTAAATTATATATCACAGACAGAACCCAAAACCTAATAACAGGGGTTCACAGGGCCCCATCTCTGCCAGTTAACTTAGGATGATCAAAGTGTAGCGTCCTTTTTCCTCTTCATTTCGTGATGCACATCAATAATAAAACAGAGACCACTAAGCGTGGGACACCATAAGTATTCGCCGATTACCTTAAGTTACTGCATAGTTGTACGACTAGAAATAGTAAAGATACCATGGAGAAGATTCGGAGAAATTCATTGATTCTTGAAAAATGGTGAGAAACGGCAAAAAGACGTTCGCTTCTGACAAAATGCGGAGTACTATGGTCTCGATATAAATTTGATGCGGACATGGCTGCAAAAAAAGCAAAACAATTCGCAGCCCGATACGTTACTTAGGTATTCAATGTTCCAACACTATAAATTTTATTCAACAGTTTGAATTCCTAGCAACCAAGACCTGCCAAACAGGGGGGCTAACTTTGCTTTCGTTCAAACCATGTTTAAGTTTTACGTACGCCCAATGCTAAATTATCGTCTATTTATATTTTGTAATGGTGAGAAAAGCGACTACGTTTACCTAGCTAAGGCACAGTGTCCATTTCCCAATGACCTATTTGGAGAGTCCCCAACATGCAAATATGCAGAACGGTGTCCAACACTTAACCTAAAGCCACTCGGCCAATAAGTATGAAAACTAGCCTGATATTTCTGTATGATGAAGTGAACCGTAGTTTATTTTCTCCGTACGATAGCATTCATTTCCATCAAGAAATCCTATATAACATAATGAATAAGGGATATTAAACTTCAATATGCATAATTAAAACGGCATGCCTATGAATGCAACACTTGCCAGGCACTCGACCTCTGTAACGCTATTTGTCATGATGTGACACTGTGGATCCAAACACTCATTTAGAACGCTGTTAAATAAGTACCACACAGGGCTGCGAGCTAAAACACGGATCGAACCCAACTACAGAATAGAAACAGTGCATGAGGAAGTGTAGGCAGACAGAGACACCATCAAAGCTTACAACAGCAAAAGGAGGCTAAACAGAAGAAACCGATCTGAGTTCTGAAAGGAATATTGCTGGTTCACTATAGTTTCTGCAAATTAAAATATTGCGTCATTCGGACTGTCGTAACTGTCGACAATTACTGCTTTTTAAGTGAGTTTTGAAAGGAAAGCTAACCGGTTCTATCTGGTTCTTCCCATGCTAAAATCTTTTGCACGAGCATGCCTGTTATAATCTTCCCACTGGACGCGATTCCGAAATTGGCACTTTACTGTTCCACAAAACGTCTAGCCCAACCGAAGGAAAAATCAGAAAACTAATGACCGTGACAAAATAAGGTATGAACTGCCGTCAACCAACATTGTACAAATACCGCGGACCTTAGCTGTATTTATAGGTCTCCTACTGACCTTCGTTTTTTGGGAACGATAGGTCAACTACCAAAGTAAACGGTTCCCCATAGGTTTGGCAGAGATATCAAGTGGTTGTTAGTCACATGCAGAACATAGAACATTGTAGAGCGTTCGAAATATACACGATAATCGTTAATAATCGATTAATCGCTAAAATAGTAGATTTTCTAGCTAATTCTTACTTTCTTTCTAAAACCCCCCTCCTGGGATATCGTCCGAGGTATACGATGAAAGCCTAGGATTAATTTGCAGTTTTCGAGACGGTGTTCTCTGACTGTCAGTCTATCTTCTTGTCAGAACTGCTCGAGAATTGGATTCCGATATCTATGGTCTGAATTCCCTGCTTGATTGGGAGCAGTCGTCCACGGCTCCCTTTGGCAAGTTGAAGCTTTCCACCAGTAAGTCGAACTAGAGTTCTGTAGGCCTTGCCTGTTCTGGTTGGCACAATGTTGGCCGTAACTGGTTTGCATGCTTGGCCCAGAACTGTGCACACAAGGTTGCGTCATACGTGACATTTCCGCGCTTGTTTTTGACAAACACTAACGTACTTCGAGTAGCTTTCCAGATAGTCACGTACTATCACTTTCTGTATAAGTGTAAACGATCGCTGGTTTGCTCTACGCCGCCGGATAAACCCTGCTTCATTCTGCGGTTTCTTTCACCAACAGCGGATTCCGAGCGTGGCCGGATGGCGTCGAAAGGCATGCGGAGCTTCCGGTTCATCATAGCCTGTGCTGGAGAAATCCTATCCGGCGCTTGTGGATTCGGTGTTGGTCGGTGGAGGAAAAGGAACCGGTCAAGCACCTCCTCTATATGTCCCCCCGATTTTGATTTGTGGAGAGTTCGCTTGAACGTGTCGACAAACCTTTCTGCCTGGTAATTTGACTGTGGGTGAAACGGTGGCGAGCGAATATGCTGGACAGCGTATTGCTTGCAGAACCCCGTAAAAGTTGCCATTGTCAATTACAGTTGCCTCTGGAGAGCCAAATCTGCTGAAGTTTGGCGCAGTCTTAAAAAATTAGCAATTGTGCCTATGCTGTCTATGAGAAAAACTTCAGGCTACGTGCTGTATGAGTCGATTATAATGAGGGAAATGTGTCTGTTGAACGGTCCTGTAAAGTCGACATGGATACGACGCCATGGGTTAGTTGCCTTTGGCCAGGAGTATAGCTCTTTCAAGCGGTTTCAAGAGATCACCGCACTTTGGGGGGCGTTTAGCTCTTTATTCTAGCTGTTTGTTCATGAAGGGCCAGTATACATAACTGCCGGCGAGCGCTTTCAGCCGGTTGATTCCAGGATGCCCACTTGGAACTACCGAATAAAGGGTTCCTGAAGGGCCTTGAGGATGACCACTCTTTCCGAAAATAACATGCGGCCGTTCACAGTATAGAGTGAATATCTCCTCTGAAAGTACGGTTTCAAAATACAAGATGGACATGAAATTGTCCAACTTGTTTTGTGAACCTGTGTAATTTTCTTGAGTACTCGGTCGCGGAGAGTTTTGGTTCGTACAGCAGCTGCGGTAACTGGTAGACCTTGCAATGCAGCACTTATCAGATAGTTGACGTCAGGTCCTATCTCGACCGAGGCAATCATTGTATCCTCATGTTGTTGCTGATGAGCATCAATTAGGCGTGACAGTGCATCCGCTTGGCCAATGGAAATTGTCGACTGGTAGCAGATCTCGAAATCATACCCCATTAAGCTAAAAGCCCAAAGTTGTAGCCGGTTGACTGTGTAGGCCTGGATGCCTTTGTTCGAAACAAAGATAGCCAGCAAGTGCTTGTGATCTGTCAGAAGCTTGAACCGGTGGCCGTACAGATTTTGTGAAGTTGATTGACCCCGGACACTATGGCTAATGCTTCTTTCTCGATCTGGCGTAATTCCTCTCGGTCTTCGTAAGTGTTCTGTCGGCATGGGTGATTGCTTTCTGAGATCCATCGGTGTACGTGTGTGAAATTATTGCGCCAATCCCATGGCTTGATTCATCTGTGATTAGGACAATCTCTTTTAAAGGATCAAAATAAGTTAAAATCAAGTTTGAGGACAGCAGTGTCTTGACGCGTTCAAAGGCATACTGCATTCTGATGTCCAATTCCAAGTTTGACATTTGTCCAGTAGCTTGTTTAACTGGGCACCCAGGATGTGCATGAAAGGCCAGAATGCACTATAGTAGCTGATGAAGCCACAAAAGCAACTCAAACATTTTGGAGCTGTCGGTTAAGGCATTTTTCTAATGGCTTAAAAGTTTTCCAACTATGGTCCACGAACATTCATTTCAAGGATTAAAACGTGAAAAATGTGCATTTATCCTCACGGATCCGGAAGTAGTACTACTGTATACAATCAAGCACTTCATCCAGGCGGTTAAATAGTTCTTCCCGTGTTCGACCCATCACTATGTTATCATCCAGATATGCAGCGGTTCCAGAAACGCGCGCTATCAAGGTAAAGACCAATTGTTGGAAAATGACTGGCACCGTTTTTACACCAAATGGCAAGCGGTTGTATTAGAATATCCCACGATGAGTGTTGATCACCAACAACTTCCTCGAGACTTCGTCAACATCCACTTGAAGGTAGGCATTGGATAGATCAAGGTCAGTAAAGCACTTACCACCCTACAGTTGTGCAAAGATATCTTCCGGTACAGGTAATGGGTACTGGTGGTCGTCCAACGCGGGGTTGAGGTCAGTTGAGAAGTCAGCGCAGACGCGTACGTTGCGATTTGCTTTCTTCACTGCGAAAATAGTTGTGTCCTATGATGAGTACTTGACGGCTGTGATGACTCCGGTTCCTTCCAGTCGATCGAGTTCTTGATCAACCGTTGGCACGGCTGCATATGGTACAAGATTTTTTGTCTTGAACAGCGGCTTAGCACCTGGTCACAAGCTTAGCGTTGCTTTTAATGGCCCAAGCTATCCTGAAAGACAGAGGCTACTTCTCGTTTCAGGGTACGTGTCATGTCTTCGACGGACTATGATGATGGGTCTGGACTTGCTCGAACTCGGTTGCAGATCTAATTCAAGGTGAAACCAAGTAGTTGCAACTTTTCAATCCCGTCGAGACCAAGAAGATTCAGATTAGGCCGGTCTGAAATGTAGCACCTTCCCGACTCTTCCAAACATTTGAAAGCCATCTTGAAAGTAAGTTCGCCCACTAAGTTTAACACAAAGCTGGATGCATTATGTGCCACTGAGACTCGACAATCTTTGGCCTCTTTAGGTAATTCCATGTGCTCCTGGAAATAACCGTGAGGTCCGTGGCCGTGTCAAATTGCAGTCTCGTTGGGATCCCATTGATCAACACGCTGATAAATCGTAGTCTCCGTTTACACTCATTTTGGAATGCGTCAACTATGTATCGAGTCTCTGCTCCCTCCTTCCGAGTATACCCTTTTCGTTAAGGCTTCTTCACATTCTTCGGCTGGATCTGACTGCAGAATTTCTCCTTATGTCCACGCTTATGGCAACTTTGCCAAATATGACGTTTGAACCGACAAATGCGCGTGAAATGCCATTCACTGCATGACCAGCATGCTGTGGGCGCTTTGTTCGTAGACCTCTTAAGGGGTTTGCTTGGGTTGACAGTCCTGGCCTTTTTCACGAAGTGCACGGTATCCGGTGGTGCGAGACCGTTCCGTTCGACCATGGCAGTGTCGTGTTTTAGAGTGAGCAGCAGTTTGCATTCGCTTACGAGGTCTTTCATTGTCAGATCAGGATTCTGATCCAGCTTAACTTAAAACCCAATGTTGCCAACATTGAATCTGCTCCTGTAAGTGAGGTTCAAATAAAAACTCCTGCAAGTGCATGTTAGTTTTTAAGTTTAAGAACAGCCAATGCACGAGTTGTTTCATTATGAGGAACAAGCGTCGAAGGGAGGGATTGTAATTTTATCCTTAAAGCTACTCAGGCCACTGCTACTTCATCTGTGTTCTCGAGTATGTTTTCTCGATTGTTTTATATTTTAGGCTTAGGTTGGGTGGATTTAGATCGTTTAGTGTGTTACGTACCTCATCCGTATCTGCTTGCAGTTTTTAATTTGCTGGGTTTGAGCAAAAGGTTAGTGTCTGGAGAGCTGCAGAAGTATAGCAGTTCGTTTTCTTTTCAACGTCTAAGCCTAGTCCCCTTACTCCTCGTACTGTTTTCGTGTTACACACATGTGATTTCTTAACATGTTATGTTTTATTATGCTACAAGTCTAAATCTGTGTTGCATTTCTCGTTTCTTTGTATCGATGCCTCCGGTTTCCCACATTTTATTGAGCTCGTAAATAGTTTGGTCCATAACGAATGTATCTGGGGCTCCGATAAAAGATGAACTTGAAGAGCGCTACATATGTGCGTTAGAAACTTTACATCTGAAAACTTGTGTCTAATTCAATCCTGCAAAAATCGCATACACAAACTTTCTACCAGTGTAACTATAGTGGCTGCCTTTATGGAGACGGTTTCGCGGTGCATCGAATCATGCAAATCAGTTATTTGTTTATCCCTACACTTAACTTTAGCTTAAGTGAGCTTAATATTCTTTGTAACATCGTCTCTCAGCTAAGCTTGATTCTAATTTTCAGAGGATTTCGTGGAGCTGATATTAGATGATACTATTTTAGGTGAAGGACAAATGCGATTTTGCACAATGTCTTATTAGTCTACTTGTTTTCCGCTATTTCAGTGTACGGAAAATCGAGCGTTCGCAATAGTGCTGTAGTGTTTCTTTTGCAAAACTGGAGCTATCGTATGTACTAATTTGTTGCCTTTAAAATAAAAGGTTTTAGCATCAGCTTTTGGGTCACATAAGAAAAGAATCTATTATGACGTTGCGAACGTACCTCGTTTGCTTGAACTTCATCCCGTTTGTATGTAGCTTATTTATCCAACCTTGCCTTGGATGGGCTTAAAATGAAGATACTATTAAAGTGTATTCGTGTTTGCTCCAATGTGTGTTACGACCGGCCTTGTGAGTGAATAACTAGAACAAATTCAAACCCTGTAAGTGGGCAAGTATAACAGTATTAATAGGAATTCCCATCTACCAGTTTATGCCTTGCCCTATATCCGTGATAAATATACTATGTCGATAAAATGTCTATGTACAGTTTGGCGACTGAGCGGAAAATTAGGGACATTCTCTGACGAAACTGCGTTTATGGATGTCGATCGTCATCTAAAAAGATTCAACAAAATATTTAAGTGTCAGTTCAAGCAAGTTGAATGGAGAATACATGAATGAATATTTTCGTTCCCAGACTATAACATTGGCTATAAGTAAGGCTAATATATCCTGGAACGTAATAATATAATTATTTTGTCTGCCTATTAAACGTGTT
Source organism: Dicrocoelium dendriticum (assembly GCA_944474145.2). Classification (NCBI taxonomy): domain Eukaryota; kingdom Metazoa; phylum Platyhelminthes; class Trematoda; order Plagiorchiida; family Dicrocoeliidae; genus Dicrocoelium; species Dicrocoelium dendriticum. The sequence continues at coordinate 62,808,554 of OX104068.1, forward strand.
TAGGTCGCGGGTAACAGTTGAACACTTAAGAAATATATAAGATAGTAAAGAAAACGTACTTTATTGCTTACGAATCAAGCGTAGATACGAAGAATTTTTATCTTTTCATGCGCTACATGTAATGTGATAAGTTGACAGAATATGGGTAATTCAAAAGTAGTTGAGAAGGGTAAGTAGCCGTATTTAGTAAAGCAGCATGTGGTGATCGCTTTGCAGACAAGTGAGATAGGTGAATTAGTGGAAAATTCACTCCGGACGTTCTGGTGTTTAGAATGTCTCTTAACGACAGCGCAGATACAGCCGTGTAAATGAACAAATTATGTGCATTTTGAGTATATAGTTGATTAGACGATCCTTTATTCGAAAAGTAGCTGCTGAATATGTTTTGCATCGTAGCTTCTTGTACGGTTCTTCGTTTAGCATTGATCATTCGTTAATTTCATGTAGATCTCATGCTTTACCGCTGCTGTCACTAGCATTGTAAGATTTATTTTGATTCCTTTTATTAGATCTATTGTTCTTTAAAGTGTTGGAACAAGGTTTTTCACATATTTAGACGATTTAGCAAAGAGACCAGCTATTATTTCATGGTGTCAATAGATACATATGCTTTAGTCAATGGCACCTACATATAACTAGTTTTAGAACAATGCAACTGAAATAACTATGTTAGACGCTGATGGATGCAGTCGACAAAGTTGAAAATAAAATTCACTTCTTTGGAGGATCATTTTGAACGCTTTTCGTTGGATTGCATTGCAACTCACAATCTCAATGGGACCGTGATTCACACTGAAGTGAAGCCTGGTAAATCCCGCCACTTGGACCGTAATCAAACTGACCAAACTTGGATGTTGCAACGTTTTCTGCCGGTCAGCAGACTTTCTAGCGTCACTTTATTATTGCGGAAACTTTCAAACGGTCATGTGAAACATGGTTGACCCACTCTAAGGCTGATGTTTCCATGCGGGTTGGAGGTCAAATAAAAAAGTGAAACAATTTTGTTTCTATTCATGAACTAGAACCCTAGTTCCAGTTCGTATTTATTGAGGATCCACGGGTTCAAAACAAATTGTCATTAGGCCTATACTGCTTCACTACGAAACATGCTGTGTTTCAGATTTAGCAAATAAACATGGGTTAATTGATATGAAATGTGATTAAGTTTATAATTCTCTTCTAATCACATAGAATATTCATTTTAAATCGACACCACATTACTTTGGTTAAGAACGGTGTTGTCTATCACGCAAAGTATGAGTACCGACGATCCTGTGTTTCATTGAATGCACTGGCTAAATATCTAAAATGTATGAAGAGTAGTAAACTGTATTCGGCACTGTAACACTGAAAGTTGCGCATGTGAACTAATCGCATAAATTACCATATTTCTGCGTCAACACTTTAGACTTGTTAAAGGCAGATTAATGTTCGCACAGATTTCTTTTATCACATAAATTGACGGAACCTGAATTTATCTGTTTCCTTCGAGGGAAAATAGTATTTTTCGCATCGGCTTTGATTGAACCACTGTCCAATTGTTTGTGGTAGACAGCCGTGCCGAATATTTCTGATTATACATTCATTTATTTATGTACATGCCACGGAAAAGCATCCCTCTGATAGGATTCAGCTAATGCTACGAATCTGTGGTAGGGTGGAAAATAGTTTGGTTTAGGATCAGTGTTGACAAAATTATGAACTAAGCATAAATTGTTTCTTGTTTGGATAAGTCCGCTTAATAAGGCCTTAACTAATCACAAACCTGTGCAAGTTAGGCAATGTGTTGAGCTCTAGAGAATGGCTATAGTTTTACCTTCACATGGGTTATGTAAGCAAATTTTCCTGCTCACAGGGTTGTGGAGCATCATAGTTGAAAAATTGCAAAGCTAAAACCTCAGTTTTCTGAAAAATACTACATCGGATATCAACTGCCATCATATGACGATCATACTTATAATGTCAAAGAGGAAAACTAGCGGAAAGCTTCCGACAAGCAATTTTTCAATTAGTTCATCGGCAAGTCGTTATAATACTAGACGCTTAGTTAGAAAAGGTTAGCTTTCTGTACAACAGAACGATTGATTAAACGATTCAGTGATTTACCGATGTTGGTCAAGTGACTAGGTCAAGGATATCGTATGAGTGCTGGGGTCTGATTCTTTCCTTTCTTACGTGGCTGACTAAGGCATTTGTAGCGATTGAACCACGTTCTTTTGGGTGCATTTGTCTGGATTCATCAGCGTTAGGCTTACCGCCTACGCGTTGGCAAGCTGGCGATTCTTTATTCTGTGTTTCTGCTGTGATGGTACTTTGTACACGATGAAAAAGCGCTTTGTTTGTCAACTTGGTGTCCATGGTCTATCAGATGGTTTGTTATTGAACTGCAGCTGGTTCGGGAGACGCTCTTTGATTCTCTTACCTTAATGTCGGAATCAGCCATGATTCCGATGGCACAATATCTGTACCACAGATTGTGTTATATATATATATATATATATATATATATATATATATATATGTCTAGTCGTTCGTCCGATGTACTTAAACGTACAGGGACAGGTAAACCGAAAAGTGGTCATTGACTGGAGACGAGCAGGAAATTGGGCTTAGAATTTTGGAACAACTAAGAATTTACTCGTATAAATCATCTTTAAATCAGCTGCATTAAAAATCTTTCTGCGGAATATTATCAGCGTGCGTTTACAGATCTCAGCTGCGTTGTCGTCCTTGAAAGGAGGAGTCAAAAACATTTGTTTCACTTTGACCGTTTGCGCCTTTGGTTTGAGGCTATTATGCATTCCAACGTATTCATCCCAGTAGTTCACAAGATACATAACACAACCTAGTACGGAGAAGCACCAGCCGCGTTTCGCAGCATTGCGGTGAGTTAGTGTTGCGTATTCCCTCGGTCCCCTACTGAGGAACGAACTCATGACCGCTAGAGGTAGATGCCAACTAGCCAGCACCTTAAGCCACTGAGCTATGGAGGACGTTGGCTTGGCTACATATTTTGCAAGCGAACTGGGATATAGCACCAACTATCCTCCACTAACACTGACAATAGCTAGCCGCCGATCACATGGCGTTCACTCGCTGGACGCTATATTATAAGCATTTTAAACTAGGATGGGCTATATATATTACATTACTCGTGAGTAGCAGAATTGTAGTTGTAATTTTTAGGTCTTCTTCCTAGTAGCTCACAAGCTACATAGCACAGCCTGAAAGGGAAAAGTACCAGACGCGTTTCACCCTACTGGGTCTCGTCATTGGTGCACACTCCCCCGGTCTCCCAGTGGGGATAGAGCACATAACCTCTAGAGGCAGAAGGTAGTTATGCCACACGCAAAAATTTTAAAATTAATTTGACGATGTGTGCCTAAGTATTATTTGAATGTAAGCCTTAAGCAAATGTGTTAATTAGTTAGAAAAATTGTGAACAAATGCGAAAAGATCCTATGCAAACACGATTATCGCGATTCTGAAGATTCTATCCAAATCAAAATAAAAGCGTGCTTTCCTCTATTTGGTGAATGGTTATCCATTTAATAAACGTAATCATATACCGGGCTTCTGCACTTACATATGTCACAGCCACGATTCACAATTAACCCTTCAACAACATTTATGATAATCTTATTATTTTCCCATTATTTCTAGCTATATCTCAACCTAAGTAGCATTTTTAAGTAATGCTGCGGGAAGGCAGTTTTGAAAATGTTTATAGCATCATCATTCGCTATGGAGGTTCCAAACAACATCAACGACTATGATTCTGAGTATCAATGTCAATCATTTCGGGAGGATTTTATTAGGGTCGTGTTAACGGCTGTTTGACTAGAGCAGCTTAATTCACGTACATCAAAAGTGTTCTTAATACGACGAAGTTTAATCCTCCGTATGATCTGGATCTTGCATTGCTGGATCTTGCATTCAGCTGATGATAAATGCGGAAGTTGCTAGTGCAACTCAGCACAGATGCGTCTATAGCATAGCTCTGAAGAGGTAGAAGGGTTATGAGAAGTTCAGGTAGACTGCATCGACTTCTAATCCTGCATAAAATAATTCCGTCCAACTTTCTCTGGTTATAAGTAAGTTGGTAGTGTAGGAATGATAACGGCGAAATCATAATTGTTCTAACAGTATGAAGTTGTCGCCCTCAATATGCCTCATATGGATTTCTGAGATACATACATATATTTGTACAGCACGGGGATAATAAATATTGCACCGCACGACTGCCATTTATGTAAGTATAAGTGGTCAACCTATGTTAAACATTGTGGGGACCGGCATCACACCAACGTATGGTTGTGTGAACGGTCTGTCGAAATTTATGGCGACTGTCTTTAATACCTCTGGGCTTATGTCGCTTACTCCAAGTGAGTTGTGCACGGACACGTACAGTAGTATTTTCCTTACATTTGCTGCGTGAGCGATATGTGATTTAACTCGGGCGGCATAAGCAATTGTGTTAGATGCGGGTGAGATGAGGATTCACTCTGGAAAGTGCAAACGTAATGTTGTTGAATCGCGCCAGCCGCCATTGGTGTAGTTAGCGTTGAACCATTAACAGCACATGGAATGGAAATTCAGCGCTGCACTCTCCGGAGCTGGGAGTTGGGATTAATACCGAAAATCGTCGCTAAGTCCCGTCGATTATGTACATTGTTTTTAAGGCCTAAATTGACACAATGATTTCGGTGTTATGTAGGCACCCCAGGCCGGTAATTTTCAATGGTTCAGTGGTGTATGATGGGATAAAAAGCATAACTTTACAAGACCCACAGGATGGATATGCAAAAGAAAATTAAAAGCAAAATGTTCCAACGTGGAACGTAAAGTATCAGTGGTTAAATCATTGCACTTTAACAAAGTGTTGTATATCGTTTATCACTAAGATGAAAATCTAAGGGTCTTTCGAATGTCGTCATGTCTGGTGCGTTCACCACATATTTTGGTAATGCATTCCAGTGAGAACAGATTCTAAGTGAGAAAAAATACTTTCTACAATTCAAACGAGAGTGTTGCGTCATTAGTTTCAGGTGGTTGCCTCGGTTTTGTTTGTATGGGGCTAGAGCCAACAGTGATGTACATGGATGCTCGCTTTCGGTTAGTATCCGGTATGTCAGAGTAAGATCTCCGCGAAGCCGTCGGTATTCTAATGAGAACACACCGAGTACACGAAGACGCATAGCGTAGCTTATACCGGATAGTCCACGCGTTGCCTTTGTGGCTCTTCTTTGGGGCTGTTCCAAGAGGCGGATGTCTCGTTTTAACCATGGACACCAGGCCTGAATTGCATATTAAACACGAGGACGAATGTAGGAGGTAATCAACAATGGTACTAGCCGTCGCTCAAAAGTGCCGAGAGCTCGCCTCAAAAGTCGCAAGTTCATGTTCGCCACACTTGCTGCTTTCGAACATTGGAGCGAATTTCCAAGACTCTCTTGCACGATGATACCTATCTCGCGTTCACTAGTCACGTGTTGCATGACGTGTTGCCCCAAAAGGTATGTGTTGACAAAGCTGTTGTGTACCGTCAGCAGGTGTCACTTTGCAGGGTTCAGTGGGAGCTGGTTCTTTTCTGCCCAATCGTTAATCCGGGTCAGATCTTCCTGGAGGTAGACACGGTCGGATGCTGAGCGAATTGCTCTCTATATCTTAGCATCGTCTGCAAATATTTGCATTGGAGATAGAATATCTGCTGGAAGGTCATTAATGTAGACAAAAATAGTAGAGGCCGAGGACGGATCCTTGTGGTACACCACTGGAGACGTAAAGACTTTCAGAATAGGTGTCGGCTACTCTTACCTTGATTGCTCTGTCGTGTAAGTAGTCTTCCAACCAGGTGAGCAGGGAACCGTTGATACTGTAGGCAGCAAGCTTTTGGAGGAGAAAGAAGTGATTGACCCTGTCGAACGCTTTAGAAAAATCCAGGTATATCACATCTATGGGCACTCCTTCATCAGCCGCCTTGGCCCATAAGTCCTGAGTAATCAGCAAATTGGTGAGACAAGATCGTCTGCGTCGGAAACCATGTTGGGCATTAGAAATTGTCTGTTGACTTTCAAAGTATCTCGTCAGTTCATCTACGATTATAGATTCCATAACTCTTAATAAAACAGGAAGGAGAGTAATAGGTCGGTAGTTAGCAGGATCCGAGCGCTTGCCTCCTTTATATATTGGAGTAGATGATTGTGTATAGTTTAATCGTGGCTTCCACTTTCTATGCAAAGTATACTACTCACAATAACCACCAGTGGCCTACCGTCGCCCTTTGCACATCAGGAGGACAGATACTTCGGTTCATTGGGAAGTGACGAGTGAGGGAACCAATCTGCAACACCACGAGAGATACAGCGAGCTCATTGGCAATACGTCGCGCACCAAGCAGAAGGGATGTATTAAATTGCGCACGTGATCAACTCTCCATAGCTCAGTGGTAGAGCAACGGGCCGGTAATCCGTGTGTCCGGGGTTCGATTCCCTGTCGAGGCAGGTTATTGTGTAAAGTTTAATCGTGGCTTCTACTTTCTACGAGAAGGCAGGTACTGCAGTTTTAACTGCACCAAAACTAAGTCTGTCAGGAATATTAAAAGTGATCACATTTCTCAACATCTCAATGTACAAACAACACAAAACGATCCAAAAGCGACAGCTTTGGGTTTCTGGCAGTGAGACTATATTTGTTCAATAAAATAGCGTTGTTAAGGCGCTCAGATGGTACACCGCATAAACAAGCTTTGAAAACCCAGTCACCATGGAAGTACATAAATTAGCAAATAAGTACGTATTTAATAACTACGTGGGTAAATAACTATTAAGCTTTGCAGCGCACAAAAGACAACGTCAAAATCATCCGAAGTTTGTTCACACAGATGTTGTCTCCTGCATAACACTTTAAAGGCATTCACTAAGCCGGAAAACTAAAATTGGTAAACAAACGCACCCCAAACCAACCACATTGCTTCGCTTTGCAAAGTGTTATATACCTTGATGAAACTGGCAGGCGGTGGTAAATTTCGCTCTTTACCTCTCCTGCAGCTGACGAGCCGCAAACGCAATATATAGCGCACTACGGCCACAAAGAAAACCGCTCTGATCTTTAGCCACGTTTTGTTCAAGTACTGCATGACGAGGCGGTTGAGCAGCACCCTTCTCATCACGTTCCGCACGCAACTTAGCAAGCTGGTGAGACTAAAAATGCCGGCACCTCATTTGGTTAGTCTCCCCTGTTACAGTGGTCATAGAATGCGATCCTTCAGCTCAGTTACATGCATTTCATCAAGTGCGACAACGCATGTAGCAGTATGGGTGTGACGTTTCGCCGTAATTTTAACGATGTTCCATCGGCTCCGGTGCTTTACTGTTCTGCAGATGAACATGTGCTGTGCTCTCCTGAGAGTGTAGAAAGACCGTCCTTCATGCGTTTGTTCCACTCTGTACAGCCTATCCTAGTCGATCTCTGAACGGTCGTGCAAGAGAAACTAGAAGCGCTTAATTCACATTAGGGAAATCTTTGCTGGTTGTGAAATAATAGCACCCAAAATAAGTGTCTGCTAGCGTCATCATCAGCTGCAGGGTTAGTCCACTACGATTTTCAGGTATGCACAGTATACTATAAATATGTATATATACTGCTTGCGGAGCAGTATTCGTCCGATGCTATTGGCTGGCACTTTTGAAATGTCTTCCCCCATTACCGCGACATTTGTTTACGATTTTCCATATCAAGTTCTCTAGCGTGAGTAGCCCAATTTTATACACTGAAGACGGATAATGTAGGTACCTACAGCCATCACTGTCGTTTTACTGCGTTAGCAATGGATAAGGAGGACCCTGTACAACCGCAGACGCGTATCGTGCCTGTCGTCCAGCGTGTGATCCTTATACGACTCTTTGTTCAGTGTCGATCGAATGCTAACGAAACAGCTTGTCGCTACAACGCTAGCAACTGTACAAGGAGGCCGGTTAACGCACTATATGCACGTCGACTAGTTAAGAATCCTGACAAAACTGGGAGCATGCGTGGCGCAATGCGAACCGGGCAGCCTCGAACCGCCGCGAATGACGTGTCCGCTTACGCGGTTTAGATGAGGTAGGCCGAAATCATGATCCAAGTATTCAGAGAATTGCACATCATTGTTTCACCACACGATCTTCTGTGCACCTTAGATTGAAGGAACGGAAAGTTCGAAGTTATCATGAACTGCTGGTGCACGATCTGAAGCCATGCGAATGTGAGAACCGTCTGGAATTTGTCCGAAGGCATCTAGATATCATGGACATGCACTCAATCATGTACACGGATGGGGCACTTTTCTGTCTGCATTGCACTGATAAGCGGCATGGTTGCGCTACCAATAACCCACGACAATGCATTGCTTCGCGTATGTAACATGGTACAGAGCTCATGGCATGGGCTAGGTTGACAGGCCGAACAATTATCGGGCTATTTTTCTTCTCAAAGATTTTGACGGGTCTTGATTTTTTTAACAACACTATAGCTTCACATTTGTTATCATCCTCCTACCAAGAAACTTGTAGTCCAGGGTAATAGAATAACTGTATGCCGAAGGCTTATTGCGTACAGTTTGATGGCAGTAGGATGGTATGCCTGCACATTATGCACAAGCAGTACGTCATTACCTGAAAGAAATGTTTGGATCGATCCTGGAGGACCAGTGGATTGGCCTGCACGTCATCCAGTTTTGAACCCCTGGATTTGTTCTATACTATACTGGAGCTAACTAAAGCAAATCCCGCTCACTGACAGTGAAGTCTGGTGAACCATTATGCATCAAGAAGTGGAGGAAGCTAGATAAGTAAGAAATTATGGTAAGCTCTTCCAACTGGTTCCAGAAAACCAGGTATCATTGAGACCATCAGAGACAGCTAGGGTGCCATTATTCACAATAGGAAACGCCGTGTGGCTTGTTAGACGAGAACCTTCGATATCAACTTAGTTGGCGCTTGCCCCTGGACTTATTCCTACTTAGGTGGTTAAGGCTTACCCCCAGACGGTTAGTCTAGAGGCTCTTTCGCGGACGAAGTTCTGAAAGGTGATTGCAGGTTTAAATAGTTTCCGGCCCGCCAGTTCCGCTACCCTCGCACCCACACTATTTATTGATGGTAGTGAGGTGCTTTGTAAAGTACTGACCTACCCGTTGGAGCATAGCTGGTAGGAAGAGACTATCCAAGCTATTATAAGTGGGTTGATTAGAGTGGTAATATGCAAGAAGAGCAGTCGCAGCGACTGTGTTGACCACACGGATAATAGTCCAGTGCCGGTGGTGAGCAAAGTATTGGTTTCAATTCTTGTTCATCGTCGACTGCGAAACAGGAATCCCGGATTAGGAATAGCAAGCAGACTTCCGTCCAGAAGGTAGCTGTGTAGACCACATATTCTCTCTGCTACAGGCGCTAGAGCAGAGCCATATGTACAGCATACCGATAATAGCTTTATTCCTGGACATCATGAGTGCATTCGGTCGGTCGAACTATCCTTTTTGTTCTACAGACTTGTGCGGAAAAGTGTTCCACGAAATATGTGGACATTTTACGTTATCCATACTCGAACATTGCCGGCCGGGTCAGTCTAAGTTGACCTGTTGTATAGCTTTCCGACAATAAGAGACTTTGCTCGAGCTTCGCTTATTTCCCCATTTTTTGTTCGACATCCTCCTGGGCTCCATCGTTGAGTGTCCTCTTGAGGAGCTTTACAATGCTGGTGTTCAGGTTCTGTCTGTTGCTGGTTGTGTGGATGACATTGATCTGCTGTTTAAAGAAATTGGGAGGGCGCAATGAACCCAGACTAACCCTCATTTGGCCTGCACCTTGCATTTTCATTGTACAGAGCTTTTTGTAGGATCGCTAGCCCCTTAGCGTCTCTCCGACCCTGCAAAGGGAGAAACTCAAGGTAGTCGGTCAATTCAATTACCGTGGCAGCTGCATTAGCAGCGATGAGCGTACAACCACTGAACTCATTTCATGTATTGCAAAGGCTAGAATTATTTTTGAATCTGTGACATCTTTGGCAATAGGAAAGTTTCACTCCACCTGAAACGCCGTGTTTACAAGGCTACAGTGGGCGTCACCGTGCTCTATGGGAGTGAGAATTGGTACCTCCGGGCTGAGTATGTAAGGCGCATTTAAATGTTTCCTCACGGTTTTCTACAAAGCATTGCTGGAAAATGAAGGCACTGTTGACCAAACTGTGTGTCGTCTGTCCGTCTCGTCTTCCAGGCGGAAGCCCATGTGTGCTGCCTTGTCATTGGCTCTAGAAATTAGAAGACATGGCTCGCAGCCGACACCGGTAGCGCGTCAGCTTTCAGCTTGCATTCGAACCGCCTGTTTAAAGTGTTTCTGGTGTGTAGTTAGTTGCTTTGTAGTGGTAAACTAAGAAGCGGCGCAGTAGAAACCGCACAAAATCCGTCTCTCCGATGCCGCCCAGTAGTTGCAAGAAAGTCAGCTCTTTATGCCGGCATAATTCTTATCCAAAGGGTAAGCGCCTTGATCCTGAATATTTTCTCAGAACATTAGAGTTTTACGCTAGATGCCCCTCTCTCCTACTTATTATTCCTTTTTCCGTAAGTCATTGTGGTTGTACGGCAGCGTAGCATCAGTTCAAATGGCTCATGTACTGCTGTTGATGGTAACAATGAGGCTAAGCTCTAAAAATATATGTGTTTTTTAACTGTACGCTGCATCAAAGTGAATCGAAAACAAATGGGCCGAAATCTCACGTAGTCTCGCACTCTAGGCCCATTCGGGAATACAGTCTGTCATTTGGAATAGTGCTGTGCCCGGCAAAGGAACCACAGCGTTCGTCATCGCAGAACGTAAGCATATCCTTGTGACACTAAAGATATCACAACTTAGCAGTTTGGCGATCTTTCAGTTGGCCGGCTTATTGAAAAGGTCTTGAGCATTGGTATAACAGCAGGTCAGTTTTTCGCTACCTAAGAGACTATAAGGGGCTATAAGTGTCAGGTGTGTATTAATGCTTATTCGTTTTTTAATGGAATGCAGACACCCCGTTCACAACTTGATTTGTCCAAGGCATATGTTGTTCCACGTTCGGATCTACTTCAGAATGCAGTGAACTACCGGTCCAGTGAAGATCCCGTGTAATCAACGGTAGGTATGATCTTTCAGATAACTGCATCGTTAGTCATTGCAATGCTTCCGTTGTTTTTAACCAAACTTCAGATTGGAGGATTTCCCACTTTTCCGTCAACATTCTAACACTTCGGTTGCTGTTTGTTCTGCTTTAACCACGAGTCCTATTATTTAAGGGCTGCCTTCTTAGGCGAGGTAGGGAACCTCCTGAATGATCGCCCAACGTCATCTAAATAACGTGTTTCGCGAATGAACTCCCACTGTAACAGCTCGGGATTTCCCGTTTTAGTGTCATTTTGCGATGTTTCTATTCAAATGCTGAGCGCTCCAAGTGACAGCAGGATAGATGCACATCCCAAAAGATCCGTGGTTTAGTGGAAAAGCTTTTCTATGTCAATGGTAAATTCTAATGTCATTCTTATAATTCTGCTTCCGCTATAGTATGCAGAGTTTGGGGGTTGAGCAGCTCGTACTAGGTCTGTGGGTTTGGCTTTGCACAATGAGTTTAATTGGTCGTGGTTGTCAAACAACTTATCCAGCAGTGTGACGGCGGTAGCTTGGGGGATATTTTATCTGCAATTTCTGATAATCTTTTGTTCTGGCTTGATGCAAATTGATGACATTCTACTGTTTATCTCTCTATTCTTGTTAGCGGTGTATGACATAGATCACCATAAAGTTGGCACTTCAGAAAAACATTGCAGCTACCTCAACTTATGTGACCGTTGTCTCGCGGGATATGATCTCGAACAGTGATCATTTATCTGCAGCTGCAGAAAGCATCTTTCGGCTGCCTCATCCCTGCAAGTGACAGAAGTTGTTAGGACAGCCATAATTTAATCGATCACAAGTTTCGGGTGATGCCAGGTCTCCGTATTCATGAGTAGCGCTTGACTATCATAGCCCGGTGTATTTTCGCCTGACGTTTCGCTCTAGCTTGAGGAGATAAGTGCGATTATTAAAATCACTAGCATAGGTTTACCTAACTCTGACTGACTGGTATATAGGTTTGGTGCTTTGCTGCACCCTCAAATTAGAAAGTGGTGCCTCATTTTGACCGTCGGATTTCACTAATATAAATTGTTCAATCGTAAAACTGCAACCCTGTGCAATCCTTAGGCCTTATTGCTGAGTGAGAAGATTGCACGTTGAAACGGTAGGTAATATAAGTAACAGTCTAATCTCAGCACAATAATGGTCTCTCCTTCCATCTAGTCTTGAAACTCACCATTATGCAAAGTAAAGAAAGCATCCATTCGGGCAGGTGTCAATCTGGGTACTTGATTTCACAAAGGATAAATAAAAAAGTTAGTCTACACTAGACGCAAAAGCTTAGCGGTAAAGCGGTCATGATCCGTCTAGTTTGCCCTAGTGTTTTGTGTGAATTTCAGTAAAGCGCACTGTCTCAGTAATTGTACACTCCACAATCCTACACCAAATGTACAACATTGATTTTTCTCTCAATAAGCAAAAGTATTCTTGTTCGTTTCCTGCAGCAAAGTTCTGGTAACCCCGTTAGTCTTTGACCTGCACAATCATAAGATGATTAGCTTTAAAAAGCTCGAAGCAACTAACTAATTGAATTTGTTGGGCCAAATTATAAACCAGCTTTCTGGCTTACGTCAAATGGGACTGATTCACTGCGTAACTTTTACGCGTCATTCATCTCCGGCTGTTCAGTCAAATGGCCGACGTAGGAGTGTCATGCCGAAGTTAATTACTCTTGCTTTTAATGTGATTTTCACTGATGAACACATGCAAACAACCCATCTTTTGCTTCTATGTCAGTCAAGGAAAACAGTTTAACCGCTGTGGAACATGAACCGAAAGAAAAGCAGCTACCGCAAACTTGTTAGAGGGGCACGCAGTGGTTAACATGAAGCCATTTCCTAATATGGGCGAAATTCACTTAAAGCAGAAACAGATGCAATATGCTTGAAGAAAAAGCGACTGATCATCGTTAAATTTTGAACGGGAAAAAAGGAAATGTAGGAGTTACAGGAGAACAGGTGCGTTGACTGATTTTTCCTAGTTCTCGTTGTAATCTACTCATGAGCTCATTAACTTAAGTGGTAGCCTAGGGTAAACGCTTGAAACGCGGAAGGCCGACCGATTACCAAATAGATTATTTGCACTGAGCATCGAAAAATTGAAGCGGTGAGTAAAGATGATGTCGCGTTTCGGCGCTGATTGCCTGGTTCATTGTTATGCACTCAAAGTGTGGTTTATTTGAGACGTAGCTTAGAGTGAAATATGCTTATGGTACAAACAAATGAATAGTAAGTTTCCGTGAGTGCGTTTCCGTAGATCTGGAGCCGTTTTATCCGCATCCTTAGCTTTTGCAGCAATAGCTGATCAGATAAGTCGGTGCCAAAGTAGCAAATGCTTGTTTCTATGTTTCACTGTGATAAGGTTACAATATGCTGACCCGCAACTTCATTTTGATGGAGAAATAATGGAACCGCTTTTATTTATTACCACATGGGATCACTTCTGTTCTTTACCAACTCTATCTGAAGTAGTGGTCTGTCCAGTAATTTACGCATTATTCTACCTAGTTAGTTTGCATGAATGTGTGGCCTCAATGCGCTTACGCTTACCTTGCCACTTTTTGTTCTTTTCTTGTATTTATCTTAACATCACTGCCACGGTTTTCCGGTGTGTTCACTAAAATCCATATATGCTTTCTTTTAGCAAACATACCATGCGACTTTTACTTGGGAAGACTTATGTGCTCTTACTTTATAGTACTTATCATCGCTATAGTTATGTTTATCCGTAAAAGCTCTCTGGTTACTTGTCGCCCTGTCAACGGCATTTTACATGGATATTTCAACGAACCCTCTCCACTCACCCACCCACTGCACCAGCTATCACCACTTTAACAACTACCACCACTACGTCCTTTCTGTACACCTGCATACTCTGCCGTGTTTCCTTCACAGGATATTCCACTAGACAACAGTCGTGTCGAGGAGCCAGTACCTACTGCAGGCCATCTGTGTAAGATCATTCACCTCTTGGTGAGTGTTGAAAATGCACCGCCAATCTACACACTCTGAGGACTACCACTTCTATTTGGCATCAATGATAGCTATTTATGTCATTTGCTCGGAAGCAGAATACGCCGAGTTAACATAGTTAGCCTACGAGCTGCAGTCCGTGAGAAGTACTCAAGATACCCCAAATGTACCAACTCACCACCCAGACGCCGGTTGATGTCATTGATGACAACACCAACGCCTGCACCGCTTTAAAAGCCGTTACTATCATCTGACTACAGCAAGAATACAATTTACCAGAGTTAACTTCGAGCGCTGCATTCCTGCATTACTGCGCGCGCTTATTCCACAAGCGAGCGCTTAGGTCGACACCTGTCATACTAAGGCCGCAACGTTACGGGAATTTTGGCCAATATTGTCTTCTCAACTGGACGGAGTTCAGCAGTTCAATATGCAGTAAAACGTTCAGGAGAAAGGGTGGCTTTTCTCAGCACGGCCGTCAAGCTAATTCCGATTATTACAAAGCAAATGGGCCTAGCGCGTTACTCAACAACCAGTGCTATTGAATTGTACTAGAGGACGAGGCATTTCGGGCCTGCGCCACGAATATGGTACACCCCGAACCCAATTTTTCACAGATGCTCAATTAGCTCCGCATTCCAGTTCTCTGTTTTTGCAAAAGCACTAAGAAATAATTACAAGATCTCAGTTGGAACATCCTGGGAGCAAGAAAACGGCTCGATAACTGCTCAGCTGTCAAAGTTACGCACAACACCTCTTCATCACCCATTTCATTCAGTCGTCTAAGTCCCGTTCTTGCCGAAAAATCCTACCAACCATTCCATTTGAACCTTCCAAGTCTGATTTAGCCCCGCTCGTTGCAAGGTTTCAGTCTGAATGACCATCAAGACCACACTGTACTCACGTTGACTGCCAGCACATACGACACATGTTACCTTAATACAGGCTAGCTACAGCCCGAACCTCCATCGCCAACTCCAGCATTACCCCCCACCGCCTTATACGAAATAAGCACACATCACGACGCACCCGCTACAAATACCTGGTACCTAAAAAGAGAGACAACAGTCGATCGGGCTGTATTTCGTCTTCTGGCGAAGCGTGAAGAAACCTGGCACAACGCACTTTACCAATTGAACATCGTGCATTTACCTTGCGAGTGGTCATTGAATACCTGAAAACGAAGTACGCTAGAGTGCTCTCAAACCTATTCCCGCACACATGGCAGCCCAGTAAGCGCGGACAATAAGCATCCACAGCATCCAACAGTCGTCAACGACGGCGACCTCAACATGGTCACGTTCAACGCCATTAGTATCTGAGATGGAGGGACACTGCAGTGAAAATACTCAATGGTCGTTGGAAGACTGCAATTATGCCGGATAAAGAACCAATCATGGAATTAAATCAATTCTAGAGAGACGTGCTCTCGCAACCGCAAGTACTTGATAAACGGGCACCACACGCATGTGCAAATTTTAACTGGTATCTCTTAAAACTCATCAAGATTGAAGAGATGACTTCTGCAATGTAGACAATGGATGCATCTGCACCTGGGGTAGTTCGTGTCGGATTGAAACACATCAGTCGAATTAATCCATGGTTCTCAAGGTCATTTCCAAATTGCTTATTAGCCTGACCCTTTATCCTACTCCTATAAACGTGGTCTGTGTACAGTTTGTTCCGAGAATTCCCAATTTTTGCCCCCCTGAAAACCTTCGCACAATTTTCATAACTTAAGTCTTCACTCCTCCTCTTAACGGAATTTTATATGTGCACGTGATCCTGCTTTTCCTTCTGGTCGTCTTCAATTTGGCTTTTATCCTACAGATGGCTACTTTGAAGACCCCATTAGATTGCACTCCACCCCAAGGTATTTACGCTTGAACGGCGTCCGCTTTCCACTACGTTTCTTGACACTTCTAAAGCCTTTGATTCGCTTACCCAGGCTTTGCTGCTTAGTGCCGCCTCCATTTTCGATGAGCTGTCCATTATTCTACATTACCTAACATCTTATTACTCTTCCAGTCAATTATTAACAGTATGCGTGCAGTCCGTGAGAAGACAGTTCCTCACTTGCTCTTCATCATGACCTTTGCGGAGACATGCCTCAAAACAACTGAAGAACTGTAGATGTCTCAGGAGGGTGAATGGACCAGGTTGCTTACGCAGATGATGTCTAACATATTACTTGCGACAGAGCATCTCTGATCGAACACGTAGGTCGATTTAAGGTGGATATGTAGCAGATTGTATTGTAATTAAATCACCAGAAATCAATAGTACTGGAGAGCACCGTCGACGGAATAAGAAGATTGCGCAGCATCCTGTGGCGCCCTCCAGACTCCCTCAATCCACCTTTCCGCGGAATTCCGGATACCTGTACTGACAATTGAATGGAGGGGCAAGGGCCCATCGAACTCTTTAGACCAACTAAAAGCATAGGCACAGCGATATCTCAAGCCATTTCAAACCATAACAGCGCAAGGACAGCTTGCTCACCTATCTGTTACTAAGCCATACACACTGATTCTCATGGACGGTGGCTTACCGGTAGTCCATTATCTCAAAATGCTTGCAACTTCTCATGCGTCGATTTTTCTCGCGTCACTTAAGAATTATGGCCCATTGTTCCGTGCTTTTCTAGCATAATGCCATTACTTCACTCTTCCAGCCAATTACCAGCAGCGAAATACTGGAACTCAGTCGCTGTGATCTAGCGCCTCCTCAGGAAACACTTAATCATTAGGAATCAAGTTCTGTTTGATAAAAGTGACACGAAGGAAGAATGGAAACACGCATTCCAACCTTTGGACGGACCTATCCTTCATAGGGCAATTTCGAACCCAGCGTCTCGGAAATGAATAAAAACGCAGAGAAAATTTTGCATAGACTTTACATCAGAGGAAATCGACTTCAAGCAGGTACGCTGCCCATCAAATGCCAAATCTACAGAGACGATCTGTCGCAAACCCAACCAAACATCACCGCTGAGGCGCTTGCAGATAAAAAACTTACGTCATGCAACCTTGTGCATAACCCACGTGGCTGGCTCTAAGAAGCACAACGAAAGTTGAAGCAACTCACCAACACCGTTCGTCGCATAGGGTCCCAAGTCCATCCGGAACGCCGCATTCCCAGCGGCATCAAAATATCTCAAACCGGATTTAACCGCCAGCAAGAACTCCACAGCACACGTAGTAGACTTGGAAATAGGCGGCACCTACAGACTGCTCCGCAGCTAACAATTAAAGATCGCCAAATCCAGTGTAGGTGCTCAGGCGGAAGCTATAGCCCACTATGCGCACCGGGAATTCCCTACAACTTTGAATACTATGAGTCATCTAATAATCATCAACGACTAGTATCAAATATTCCAAGCCTCCGCCAAGCATATTAAGGCATAGACGCCCACCAAACTTGACATATCTAACTTGTGGTTGTCAGTTATGAGTTGATTCATTAACGTGTACGACACCTAAATGCTGCGCACAATGCCAGAAAACATCGCACACTAACAGCATACCCTCACAGCTTTGCGTGTGGTTCCGACCAATTTTTTGTCGTTTGACATTATTACCGTTTCCTTATTATCCAAGGACATTTGTCCAATCCCGGCGAATTTAGGTAATTCTTAGACTTTGGACCGAGCATGAAAATGCATAAATATCTGTTCGTGGACGATTGTTATCAGTGAAGCAAACCTTGGTCTGATCGCTCAACAAATTTGTAACTTAACGGATGGAACTGGGTGTGACCCAACCGGAAAAAATGCGCTTCATGTTCACTATCTATGTGCATTGTAGTTCCACATTATGATTGCTCGTGGTGAGTTATTCAAAAAATTTTAATTCAACAATATCGCCATTTACCCAATAACCTTTGTGACAAGCATTGATCATCGTTACTCGATTGCTTAGGTAAAACGTTTTGGCTATCAACCTAATGTATCGCGTTATATGTGTGCTATCTCAGCCTAATAAGTATGAAACTGCTTATACAGTTTAACCCCGAAGTGTTTTCTTTCAGGCGTGATAAGTTGGATAGGTAGAAACTGAGTAGCAACTGATGGCACGATTTCGAATTCCAGACATCTATAGTGAGCGTTGCGACTCCTGCACTGAGTAAGGCGCCATTTTCTGATGTCATTTGAGACATCTTTCAGGTATGTCTCATGGGGGCACTAACTAATAGCAATGAAAACAATGATAATGCTTCTATTGCTCACTACGGTGCACTATTCTATGCAAACAGACACATGAGGGGAGCACAGAAAGATACTTTGATTAATTGCTCACCACTGCTAATCTGATCACACTATTTGAACTAAGATCAGCGTAAAATGAGCATATAAGGAAATTTCTTTCTCCAAAACTCTGGATTCGTCAACAAATGTGACTTGAAATGGCATTTGACTTACAACTACTATACAGGAAATGCCCACGGCTAAACGTTATGCTCAGCGCTCTCACAACTGCCTACCTTCTGACGGTGGTGTACTTTATTTCGATGAGGGGTTCACGCTTTATTTTGGCTAACAAAATAATTCATCATGTTAATCAAGCTTTGCGAAATACCGCTTAACATATCATGCTCGAGGACAGATAAAGGACTGAATGGGTGTAAATGAAAGCTATTAAGCAAAAGATATATGTATCACTGGAGGGTAAATTCTTGGTTTTCGCAAGCTCACCTTTTGGCTCCCGGTTAGGTTGTATTTTTCTTCCGCCAAGAGCAATATCCCGATCATAAGGAGAAAGCCTGAACAAGGTCAACCAAGGATTAATGTATCTGTAAACATTCATGAAATTTGTGTTTTATTTGGTTGCAATGGAAACTTTCTCCATCGTTGCTGTAGAAGTAACAAACAGTAAGTATCCGTATCGCCTCCACATAACGACCGCCAGTAGTTTAGTCCCGCCGTCATCCTGTTTGTCTTATCTTGTCTTCCTGACATACGTGAGGGTCTTCTTTTAGCAAAGTTTATTGACCTTAATGGAAAATAATCATCCATACTACGTTATTTACTTGGTTAACGAAGTTTAATTTAAACACCATATCTGGAGCTTTCAACGCTGACGTTAGCCGTAACAATCCTCCGACCAATGGATCGAGGTTGGGTTAAGGGATTGCATAATGGCCAAACTCAGCAAAGTTTGATTTCGAAGATTTGGATTTGCTGCTTCTATGGACTTGGCTAACACTGGTGCCGTATTCAAGTGACTGAGCTTAACCTGACTCCATGTGTCTATTTTCTGATAGGAGAGGGTAGGCGACTGAGGTGATAAGCGAAATTATATTTAATGTGGCAGTGGCGTTACTGGAAATATTCAGACTGAAATCTTAGTGCTGCAATATTTGCGAGTCTAACAGATGCTCACCCACTGATTATGACTGATTGCTTTGGTGAACAGCTTGAGATTGATGCGCTTCCTGTAACCCATTTACGAACCATTGTGAAAAAATTACAGTGCCAATGAAATGCCGGAAGAGGTAGTCACGGATAACTAACTACAATTTAACAACACGGAATCATGCACATTTCACAAGAAGTAATATATCTTTAGCCGGCTCACCTGTCCATACTATAGCCAGACGAACGGAAACGCTGCCTGTAGTAAAATGTTCAAAAACTTAAGTACAAACGCCAAAAAGACGCATGATGATTTCTACCTTTTGTTAGGAAATCAACCATCCGCCAAGATTCTACTGCAACGCGAAATAAAATCGGCCACTATACTAAGACGGTTTTTGATGTGGCTCAGTGGTTCTCAACTTGGGTGTAATTACCACCAAGGGGGTAAATTGGACTTTTATCTGGGGGAAGGACATAAATACAAGTACTAGGTTTGGGTCAACAATTAGTCCGCCAGGCAAAATAAATAGCAAAAGCATCTGTAGCAGAAGGATTAACCAACTACCTGCTCACTAGTTAGTAGCCATCGGTTACTAACCATTAGTAATTTTCAGTGAATAAGACCGTTTTCAGTAATGAATTTTATTTTCCAAAAGTTTACAATGCAGCGCATTTAGTTGACGCCTCAATGGGCTTGCTCGTCGATCGCTGCGTATTTGAGTCAAGCAGTACGCCGAGTCGTACGCCGGGTCGTATTAGATGTGAATGAACAGCAAGTTGGGAGCATAGGGCAACCAACCAAGTAAGCAGGGACCAAATGTTTACTAGGTAGAAGGGACAAAACAGGCCGTTAGCTTTCAGGACCTATCGATATGGAGTAGTGGTGGGAACTTGTCATCCAGTATGGACTTAGAAGTGGCGGTTGACACGAATGAGAAGCCACTGATGTCTGTCCATGTTCGCTCAGGGATCAAATACCAAAGCAAGGAAGCGAATGAACTTGGAGCCTGGTATACCATGCGTATTAGTCGAAACCGCACCGGATATACCACAAATAGTTAGAACCAAACAATATTAGCTGTCTCGTTAACGTAAATTACATCCTGCTTATTTAAAAATCGATCAAAATAGGTAGTTTCTTTATATGCACGATAACAAGTAATTAAAAATAGTAATCATTCCCAATTATTTAAAGCAAAAATAGCAGCAGGTAATTAGCGTTCGCAACCAAAAATTTTAGGGCTCACTTATTTATAGGGAACTTGATTTGTTGGTAACATTCTCAAAATGTTGCGAATAACCGTGGTAGCTGGAAAGCTACTCAGGCTAAACTGACACGCCGCCAATAAGCTTGAAATCCAATCTGTGTCACAAATGCCAGTTGACCATGTTTATACTGTTCTGGTGAACAGTGAGGAATGAGCGTTGATCAAGTTTGGATTACATGTTGTGTGATTAAATCGCGACGCGCAATCTCAATGTGGATCGCGCTTCAAATAGAAGTGAACCCCGGTCACTGTGAATACTAAGGCCGTAGTCGAAACAGATGTAAATTAGGAGTTGCGCGCCCGAAAACACTGCACAGCCACTTAGCATGCCGCGATAGGAGTCAGGCGCTACGAAGTCAGGTCTCGGGAAGGACCTCATGCGTAGTACTCGTGTGCATGGTTGACGTGACAGCTCACCGTCGTAACGCTAACCTGTCTCTGCTCGTTGCCTGTTGCCGCGGGTTTGAAGTAAAATGGCTTAAACAGCTGCGAATGGAAAAGGGTTCGGTGTTTTTATAAGGAAATAGGAGACCTGACGCACCAAAGCGCGACTCATTTTGAACGACACCGACAGATATCAGATGTCGACTGAAGCAAGCGAAACGTAGGAAAACCAACGAAGACACACAGCAGAGGAAGAAAGTAAACAATTTGAAGTCGTCGCGATCAAATAGTGTCCCATAGGTACGCTCAGTATAAGCACTACTTCGCTTTACAAATACTGAGTTTGACCGCTGTCCACTTTATTTGACTACACGACAGAAAGACTTACAAGAGCTTCAAGGTTAACCAGGTAGATGTTAAGTTACTTTCCGAGGGCTAAATTTTCTGCGACCGAATGCAGCGCATGAAGGTCGCCTGTGTTCTTCAAGCAGTGCAACATGCCCAAGGCCCTTCCGACGATATATCTTCCACTACTGCTCTTAATACGCCGGTTTCTCCATCGTTCGAATGACATCGCTACTCCAAAAGCGACAGTTAAGAAACGACAAGCCACAGAACGCCACATCAGTTAGGAACTGTTGGTGGTTTGTTGGTTTCATCACGCATTCTAATAAAAGACATGATGAGGGTGGCAGATTTCTTTTAACTTTCTCTACAGTTTTACTAAATGAACTTGCAGAAAACCTCCAGGATTGCTTTGCTCAAAGAAGTAAATGAAAGAAAGTGATACCACGATAGTGACACCACGACATAAAACCGGGTGTAGACTTAAAGTTAAAATTATTAACCCATAAATCACACTGCTATAATTTCCATAATCATGGAGCGCCTGATAAAAATGAAATTGCTATATTCCTAACATCAAACAACCCGTCACATTTGCAGTTAGGATTTCTTCAAAACTTTCAAGTATCACGTGCCAGCTAGATTTTTGATCACCTAACGAACTCGACAGACTCTGATAAGGCCTGTATTGTACCTCACTTAGACCATCAAAAATCCTTTGACAGATTTTCACACAGAACGCTTGTATATAAACTTCGCCTTAGTGTATTCGCAGGCTCACTACTATCCTGGTTAGAAGCTTACCTCTGGTCGAAAGCAGATGGTTAATCTAGATACTTATCTGTCGGAAAAAATAGTGGCGTGCTATAATATAGTGTACTCGGCCCTTTTCTTTTTTGATATGTGTTAATGCTTTATTCCCTGCAATAATGCATGATAGACATTATTTGTTCACAGATGATATATAAAGATTTTGTGTGCCACTTATTCTCAAAGTGACTTAGTTTCACTGGAAGGCTGGTGTGTCGGATCTACCGTTAAATGATTATCATGTAAATGTAGTGTTAGGTGCTATGGATGCTTGGTTCCACTTGAAAGTGTGTTTTTACCATAGAATCCCAATCCCTTTATACGAATCGATATGTGACTTAGGTCTCCGTTACTCAGATTCGTTGGATTTTATCTACCAAATGGAATATAACGAGGCTAAAACACAAACTATTGGAATGATAGGTTGCTTGTTCATAACAAGCCATGTTAATCTCCTGTCATTCAAACTGTACGCCAGACCATTATTAGAATATTGTGCCACCACTATTAGTAGCATTAGAAGATGCGACACTAGTGCGATTGAACCTACACAAAGGTCGATTAAAAAGAATCGTAAGCCGTATCTCGAAGTTCATTTATAACGATAATCGTCGTTTGTCAAAAATCTAACCGCTATGGCTTCGAAGATTAAGGCTGAATTTATGTTTATTATTCAAAACTGTCCGTCGACTGGAAAACACTGGTTACTCTCAGCCAGAGTTCCAAAAGCTTTACCGTTCGACCTAAGAAACCATGACTAGGTGATAAAACTACCTCATTTCCGCACACGTCTGCGGTACAATACCTTTACACACAAATATCCCACCATATGGAATAGATTGCCTCAGATCAGCAGAAGTTCATCTCAGCTTCGAACCTCTAAGGTGCAACTAAGAGAGCAATTAACTGTTAATAAAGTTACGGAACTGATTCGTGTCTGTTGCACAGACGAATCGGTGTAGGAGAATGGGTCTGATAACATCTAAGTACTTGCGAAATTTGCAATATAAAGTATAGATAAATATGACAAAAAGGGCCTGTAAACACAATGTGAAATACAGTGTTCACTTAGCATGAACTTTTCTTGCTAGATAACTTGATTTGTCGCGCATTCCTTCCTCCTAATTTGTCACATCCTTCGGTATTGTTCAAACTGACGTCTCACCGGTGGCCTATGAAAACATTGGTACATCGATAGGTTGGAACAATTAAATTTATCTCTGGTTTATGTTAGTCTATATTGTTATATATGCTTCATAGTACCCTGTTTGAGACCCGTTGGTTACCTATGAAAACGTGGGCATATCGATGAGTTGTGTAGAAGGTACTTATCTTCCATTTTTCTTCATCTACATTGCTTCTTACTGTGCTCTTACAGCTTGAAGACCAAATGACGGCATTTGAATAACTTGCGCACATTGGCACGTTGGGTAAGCAACCGTTTGATAAATACATTAATATTGAATAGTTCGCAAAGATCTGTTTTTATTCTGCTGCACAACCAATTAGTTAGACGGTTCAGCAAATCGAGATACGACCATTCACATGGCTTTGGCAAGCCATTTAAAATATTTTCTCCACGCAGTTGCCTCGCTTACCTCACGAAGGTTAAGCTCAAAATTGGACAGCACTTTGGGTTGATACAGTTGTATGTTTTCGCACTCAAGCAGAAACCCAAGTAATAAAATAATTCTGTACCTCGAGAATTAGTACTAATGCATTTTTTCATAGTCTGGCCACTTATTTAAAAATATTCCCCAATATATCTCAATTTCTTAATAGGTAGACACCTACTGGTCACGCGTCACCTGATACAGCTCGGGTCACCGTTCACAGTCGAGTTACGTCACCCTAATCCGCGCTTCCTTCATTCCGCCGAGGCCGTGGCAATAAGGCGGATGATGCCAGCTCTGCGAGTTCAAAAACAATTATTTTTGTGCTTAAGACTGCCATGGACATAGAGGTGTAACTTCCATCAGCCACTTGGCACAACCTTGTTTGGTCACACCCATAAGTATTTATATATTTGCATAACGATGACTGTTAATGGTACTGACGAGACACTACAAAATGCATGCATATACCAGCTTTCGTATTCTTGCCGCATTTTTCAAATTTCTAAAGGGAACTAACTGCTTCAAATCTCTCAATTCATTCAAAAAGTTGCTTTAAGCTCACGTAAAGGGTGAATAATCAGTTCTAACACATGCAACGGATAAAGATGAATAATGAAAGTGAATAGTACCTGAGGATGGATATAAACCGCAGTCTTTACGAAAGCGACAAATAAAATGTTAACTGAAGATAGAGTTGTCGTCCATTCATGCCTCCGGCAGGCTGTACTCCGCCAGCTCCATTCTGCTCACCCTGGTATGAACAGAATGAAGGCAATTGTCCGCAGTTATGTGCACTGACCTGGTATTGACAACGACGTTCAAGATTTGCTCCGCCGCTGCTCGAAATGTCAACAAGCCTCAAAGATACCACCACACGAATCACCGGTTCCTTGGCATCGGCCAGGAAATCCGTGGTCCCGAGTGCACATTGACTACGCTAGTCCCATCGATGACACTTCCTAGCTGGTATTGGTTGACGCCTATTGCAAATGGACAGAAGTGGTCGCCGTCAACCCACCAACCGCATCCGCCACTCTGGGTTGTCTACAACGCATCTTCAGTCAACATTGCCTTCCAGAGGTTTTGGTGTCGTACAACGGTACCCAGATTACGTCTTCCATCTTCGAAGACTTTTGTCGCTGACACTACATCCAACACCTCCGTTCACCGCCTCACCATCCCCAGTCAAGTGGCCAAGCGGAGTGATTTGTCGACACTTTCAAGAGGGCACACTTGAAATCTCACGGGGAGTGGACCGTGGATGAGTGTCTTCAAGCCTTCCTGCTCTCGTACCGGTCCACAACGAATCCAGCTACGCCGGGATGCCAGTCACCAGCTGAAGCATTGATGGGCCGCAAGCTACCCACCACAACCGAAGCGCCCATTCCGACTGAGAAGCTACCTAGTCACTCTAGTGCCTGCACCAATCACAAAGAATTCGTCGTTGGAGCCCGGTCTAGGCTCGCGATTATCGATCAGGCCATTCACGCTGGATCAAAGCAACAATGACGACCAGGCGCGGTGACATGCTGTATGATGAAAAGTGGGTTCGCCATCGCAATCAGCTTCGACCTCGCCACGGAGAACCCTTCAAGCCAGCCAGCATTCCTGTGCGCCTGCCGGTGCACATCCTGTTGAATTCCTTTGGATTGGCTACATAACGAGAGACCACGGTCGAAGCCGCTCAGTCGCCGTCGCTTCTGGAGAACCCGCCTTGCCGACGAACAGGAAGAATCCGTAGGTCGCCGAAATCCCTACAGGTCAATCCTCGTCAGAAGCTGTACGCTTTCTCTTCAAACGGAGGTGTTGCGGACCCGCCAAGTATTCCCACGAAGAAACGTGCCACATGCTGCAGCATAATGGATGTGGAACGCGGTGTCCAGTTCCTTTCCCCAACGTAGCAGATTTCAGCCACTATGAGGCGCGGCACAACTGCGCACATGTTGACAGTGTTCTTTTAAATATTATTATTCCTTCGCGGCAGCTAATTTCACTACCTTAATGACCCATAGTATCGTCTGTGATTCGCCCTTTGTTAGTCGTGAAAGAGCCTTCAGACGACCACTCGTCTTGGTGGTTCGTTGTTGCTTCTCACAACCCCGACACCCTGGGAGGAGCAACACCGAACCACCAATTCGGATACGGACCTAGTGATCGTAATGACCGAGGTCTACTTCGAAAAAGACCGACGTCTGAATAGAGATTACGAGTCGCAATCCAACCACACAGCGGGTACACCAAATGCCACTTGGACTTGTCTTGATTTCTCATCGCCGTAGTTGGGACCCGGTTCGATCAGGTGATTTTGTGTGCGTCGATAGCCGGGCAGCGTTCGCTTCTAAGCCACTAGCGCGTCTACCGCCACCCCCTCTCGTGTGCGCACCTTCATCAGTTACGAGGACTCATTGTCTACCCAAACGCATGTGGCAAGGAACGTTCTCACGCTGACCGAACCGCGTAACACTGGTTAAGCTAACGCCATCTCTTCAGCGCAAATCCGTTCGATCGGCCGACGTTCTAAGCCGTTATCATAGGCGTGCTCAAACCGTGCCAGTGACAATCGTATCAGGCGTCTCTCAATCAGAAAAACTGGAAAAATCTACTAATCGGTTCTTGGATGGCTGAAATTTTAGCATTCAAAAACCTGACAGAAACGAAACTATAGAACTCCTGATATCCCATACACAAGAGGCGTTTGTGCGGGCGCATATAGTTTTGCACCTCTGTCTGGTCGAGGAGGTTATTGCGCATTCTAAAAATGCTCTGTGGAGGGGATGCCTAATGTCGGCACGCATTTTAGATACAAGTTCGTTACATGAGTTGACATGGGTGGCTACAATGATGTTAACAAACTCTAGCCATCAAATGCCTGTAAACTGGGACGGATGATACACTGGTCTGGAAATTACGTCGAGGTCTTTACTCAGGAGACCAGGAAAGAGAACTGGAGAGCAACAGGCCTAGTAGATTACTAAATATGCAGTCACAAAACGCGGAATCAAAAAGTGAGGTACGGAAGATGACTTATGACGTGTAACATAGAATGAGTGTGCTAACCTTAACGAATTTGTCGTTCACGAGAAGGAACAACGTAAGCTTACTGCTTATTGTAACTGTCAGGTATTTTACTGAGTTGCAAGAGTTCGAACATTCACAATCCATGTAAAATGGCAGACACTGCGTTTGGATTTCCTGGTAGCAATTTCCTTTGAGGGGAGAAAATAAGAGATCCTTGCAGTTCGAGGTGTTTAACGATAGGTAAATGGATTTGGACCAAGCTGAGGTTGTCCAGGAGGGAATGTCGTTTGGCTAATGACTCAATGCTTGGATGTGGACGCTAAGGATTACGTCGTCCGCATACTTCAGCAGGATAGCTACTTCTGGAACGGGAATTGAGGTAACTTAAGTGGAAAACAAGAATGGGGACAAATTGGCTCCTTTAAGGACACCAGTTTGTCGTGTGACGAAGAACTTTTCCTCTTAACCTGGTAAACTGGGGGCGCCTGGTGAAATAATCGTTCAGCAGAGGAACAACAGAATTATGTACTGCAGCACCTAACAGAGCGTGCAACGATAGTTCACGGTTCACACAACCGAAAGGGTTGCTAAAATTCAGGGAGCAGATGCGGCTGTATTTGTTTTTATCATCCAGTGCCGAGAGCCAAGTGTGTGTAGCAGACATGCCATTACATCTCAGCTGGATCTTGAGATGCGATATACAAACTGATGAGAGTCATTAGAATGGGTCTGAGCTGAGATGCTTTACAGAATCAGCCTCTAAGAGATCTTCTGAACAACCGAAGTGTAGACGATCAACCGATATTTGTTGGTTCCGTTTTTTGACACTGGTGTGATGTTTGCGCTCTGCCAACTGAGAACTATCTTGTGTGTGAAAATCAGCGAGATGCTGTGTCAGGTAATTTACACTCTCCTTGAGAACGACAAGGGACAACTTTCAGGACCAAATGCTTTGTTCATCTGTAACCCGATTAAATCCCGGCATACTTCTAGGCTGCTCAAAGAAATAGGGTTATCTGAGACGGTGCAACTCAGCAGAAGGTATGTTCATGAATGAAGTATTATCCAGGTCAGAAAAGTGAGGTTTAGTTTCTTCACATCCATAGTAGAATGCTCGACCTCGCGCATGACTCCACCTAACTAGTACAGCATTTTTTATATTTTGTCATTAATATAGTTCCTAAGTGTGAATTTAACATAGATATGGAAGTGTTGATGCAATTCAAAGCTTATTTCAATCGATAGAGACTATACTGATGTAACGTCTTCGCGTTTAAATGCTTTTTCCTCAAGCCTAGGCAGTCGTTCAAGCTTTTGGGATGAGAATCTGTCCGCACAGATAAAAAATCGTTTCAATTGGACAGCTGGTGGTGAAGCAGAAGTTTAAGTAACTAGTTAACTGATCACGGTATATCGATATGTCCCCAACAAAAATAAACTAAGACCTGTGGTGGCAATGGTTTCAGGCAATCATTGAAAGCTCCAGGGGAGGCATTGCCTCCGTCTGAACTTCTATTATGCAACAGGTGTAATCTGTATGGTGCCTGCTTCTATAAATAACTGGAGACAATATCAGACCACTCAAGCGGCGCCAGAATAAAAGCAGAACGCACGTACATGTTGTTAACAAATACCTTGTCAAGTGTTGCATCCAACCCGATTAGAGATTGCGCTGTCTTAGCCAAAGGAATCCCAAGTTAACTGGTGTCAGATCTGTCAAGTTCGTCGGCAACTATATTCAAGGCCCGTTAAATGTATTGGAGGACCGCAGCTATAAATCCGTCGTAAAATTCTCCAACTTCGTAGCTTGGACAACTGGGTGAGATATAAATATTAGCCAATAAAATCGATCGATAACCGTACAACAATCTTGGTTGGAAGCTCACGATTAAACAGCTTATGCATTGCACGCTCTATTAAAAAATCCTTTTAAGCGACGTGCACCAAAATTAATTAATATAACTGATAACACCACCACCGCGGTTCCTGTGTGTGCATTGGCGGTCAGCACAAAAGGAGCGAAATCTGTCAAGTTCCACAACTGCATCTTCAGCGTGAAGCCCAGTTTCCTACTGCGTACTGGTGCCCAAGGGAAAATATTCACGACAGTTTATAACCCTTTTAAAGCCTCCTAAATTTCCAAATAGCGATCGAATATTAGCACAGAGTAAAAGAGGTAGGCTCCTATTTCCGAAATTTTTCTTTCTAAATGCGACCCACCATCTCGCACGGTGTTTGGTGTAGAATTCCTTTGCCTCTTTAAAACTTTTCTCTTTTAACGTGTGGCTTTCCCAGGAATAAATGCCCGGTTATTTTGCATGAAAGCGCGTAAATTTCCAAAGTATCGCGAGTGTAAGCGGTCGTGACCGTGATTACAGAACAAAATATTGAAACGCTAACTATTGAAACCATGCCGAAAAGCACGTGTGGTAGTATATCCGCCGACTTCGTCGCGTTTGTTCCCACTACGGCATAGTTATACTATTATGGGCGTTACACATCTACCTTACCAATTTAATCTAAAATCCCCGTCTGTGGGGGGCTTGGACTTACAAGATCCTAGATAACCATAAATAAGCAACCAATCGGATAGCACATCATGATTCAGTCGATACAAGTAATCTAGTGTCTGTCAGAATAAACGTTTATTTGTCTACTATTTAAACTGATCTCGCAGCATATCTGACCGAACATTAGTCAAAACACTTTCCCTGTCTAGTGTACCAACTTACAGACGCCTTCCCAGCAAACTATCCACAATGCCAATACTTACAAATAGTTTCTTGACGCGTTGCGTTGCATATGAACACAAGGTGGGTAGAAATCTAGACAACTGGTGTATGTCTGTGGGTTTATTAACAATATCATGTGAAACTCAGAGTATGCCATTTTGCACTCACAATTGATGGTGCGATTATCAAGAGTTATATTATTTTTATCCTGATGATCCTAGGGTCATTTAAACTCGCTAGCTTTTCGACACGTGAATAAGTGGCAGCAGCAGACCAGAAAGTACCGACTTTGCTGCGGTGGCAACGAGTCCCTACGTCCCCTTTCCTGCAAACTAAACAACTATCACAATGGAAATATGCGAGAAAATAGCAAGGGTTTTGACTAGCATATTTAGTTGTTATTCTGATTGTCGTCCAAAGAACCTGAGTGAGCCGGAAGTATGCACAATCATTACCTAGGTGAATGCACTCTCGCGGCTTTCAGACAAATACACTTAATATATTCGCAATCAAAATTGTGTTAAATAGGTTCTCTTTCTAGATAAGTCATCTGTCTAGCCGTGGTGTGAATCGCTCAGTCACATACGATCACAGATTTCTAGGGCTGCCAAGCCTCGTTACTATTGCAGCACTGTGTAAAACTTCAATTTTATGTAAAGCGCTCATTTCTGGGTGGTGGAATGAGGTAAGTTGCTTTTTGCAATTAGGGAAGTAATAAGATTAAACGAACTTCGACCACATGAGAAGTTAGCTCTGCTGCAACGTATGTGAATGCACTTTTTGGGAGACATAGATTCAGCAATTGAAAGATAGTGGTAAACGCTCACACATTTCTGAAAACTCAGGGAAGCTTAACGCAGAAGCAACAAATAGTCTTGCAAAGCTTCGCTTATTGGTTTTTAATACTACATGGTCACATATCAGATAACTTCAACTAACCACTCGGAATGCTTTTCAGCGCAATTTCGATGACCGCATATAAAGTTATGCTAACAGTCCTGCGTTAAATCAAGGTGAATTTGCTTGTTATGAATCTCAATTGGCCTTTCAATCTTCCGTCGCTTGGATCACCATGGCGACTTGGCATCTATGGAATGGCTGGCATTTGTAAAGCGAATGCCTCTCGCTAGTCGGATGCGAAGTTCGCTGCCACCATGCGATAAACTTGGGTGGCTACCAGGCAAATGAATCGAAATTTGCATTGTTAGCCTGCCACTTAGTGAAAACCATGTGCAACAGCCGGAGCTACTCAACCGAGACTGAAGGACGCATAAATAACCTCATTAATGGCATAGCAACCGCCTGAAACATTCTTCCGATTGTCATTATTTAATGAGAGAGCATGGCAAAGAGTTGTTTCGGACTTTACATACAAATTTGCGTTGTAACCAAACGGCTGTCCTTATCAATTATTTAACCACCTGTATGTTCATTGTTTTAGGTTTCATTCTTTTCACATGGCTGAAGTCGTTTGTGTAACAGACGAATATTCACCTTCTGCGTGTATAACGCTCCTACTTTAATTAAAAAAGATTAGCTGCATTGTCAAACCAAAAACTTGAGAAAATATAGCATCCTTTGTGAGATCTTGTGCTGGATCTACGTCGGCACTTCCACACAAATCGTTTAACCTGTATAAATAAATTCTGATGAGTTGCATTAATGAAAAATATTGTTAGGCTTTGTTTGGAACCAGTAACACCATTAATGGTGCACTCGACATTTAAGTATTCTTCATTTAGCCTGGATGTGACAACACTACTGGACATTTATCCAATGGGTGAATATATGAATGGTGATGTTTCACAGAATGAGTGGATGATGCAGCTAAGTGACGTTATATTAGAAGTGTAAAATTATTGTGCCCAAAATGCATTGATTATGCGTTTACTTACGCAGTATGGTGTTGTGTACCACGTAAATATAACGATTTTATTCTTATGCCTGCTCTACTTTTCTAAAGAATAAGTCAAGGTGGTATGCAGTACTCAATTCGCCTGAAGCGTGAAAAGTGGAAAGCTTGAAGGCTTTGAACAAGCAGTTTACCTACTAATCCCTCAGGATGAAATCGGTATATAAAGTCTTGTCACACTCGACATTATAGTTTTAAATATTTGAGATTCCGGAAGGTAAACAAAAGGCATTAGCCCACTGGTAACTTAGTCGCAAAAAGTTAAAGGTAAAATATGGTGCACCAAACCTATTGGCGTACCATTATTTCGAGCCAACGGGACAAACAAAGGCAGCCTACGTCGTAGGTAATTTATGTTCCACACCTCACGTTTTGCGCATTGAGCACATACTCGTTCTTCGTATGTGGATGTACTAATAGAGCACAGAAACCAACTATGACCATACGCAGTTGATCTCAAAGAAAATGTCAGTTGGGATGCAATCGCTTTTTCATTAATCCATTGTTTTTGGTTTGGGACCTAGCAGTTACGGTCACTGAATCATACAATTACTATGCGTTTTATTCATAGAGGAGAGATAATTTTGCACACATTACTAACTAATTCAAATCAATGAATGGCGGTCATTCGCTACTGTTATAGTCATCCCTGCAAGTCAAACTGGCGGAAAAGATCGGTTTGCTCCCTTATTGTCGAAGGCAAATTTGACAAGCTTCATCAGTAATATAAAAGGTTGTTTATTGAAGGTCAAACAGATACGCACTATGTCTAATTCTTACATTCACTACATCCGTTGTATCTAATTTACGAAAAAAGCTTGTAAAAGGAAAAGCAGGAATTTACGAACGAACTTCAATTAGCGCGCAGACAGCTCTGTAACATGGCTAAGATTATGGTCTTGCTTGCTATGATCTGGCGCATAAAAGTGGCACATGTTCTCCAGCAACAGAATTGACCGTAATTGTCAGTTTAGATTCCACCTATCCCACATTAAGCTGAGTGTTTGAAAAATATGTTATCGAGACACAGCATCACATTACAATTATAACCAAAACAGGTACATTGCTCCCAAACATTGACCACCAATTCCGGCACGACATTATTATACGATGGATTCTCTTCTGTGTCGTTATGTCTTGTGATCTATGAGAAGCATTGGGAACATGGTAAACCGTTTCATTGCACCGATATATTTAGGATGATGGGTTCGCGATTTGTGGATATAACAAAGATAACCAAAGTATAACGAATATACTACAACGATCAACTCTCGAACATGACTTGGGTGTCCTGGTTGAAGAGGATTTGTGTTGCTACAGGCAAGCTGAAAAGGCCTCGTAGACTGGTAACCAACACGTCGGGCCGTTGCGACGGGCGTTTGGACAAATAAACAGCTCCACATTTCGACAGATGCTCAGGGCCTGTGTTCGCCCCCATGTCGAATACGCAATTCAAGCCTAGCATCCATGGCTGAAACGCGACCTTAATGCACTGGAGCAGCTACAACGTCGAACATCTAAGAACTTAATTTGAATGCGCAATTTTTTATGTCAAGAGAGGGTGCAACGATTGGGGGTATTCAGTAGAAGCTATCGCAGACTACGAGGCGACCTGATTCTGGCATACTTGATTCTGCAAAACCCACATCACGTGTGCCACCCTTTACTTCAACACAGCAGCAATACAAACCTGAGGGGCCACTCATTGAAACACGCTGTACAGTATAGCCGCCAGGAATGCCGTAGAAATATATTTTCAATTCGTGCCTGTCACCCGTGGAATGCTGTCACAGAATCGGTGGTCTCAGCACCGACACTAACAGTATTTAAAAGACGGTTGGATGACGCACTCATCCACTTAGAGTTAGCCACTTATCTCTACGTCTCCATGCTACACTCGGAGTTTACCATGGAATGATTTAGTGCTAACAGCGGGTGCTGTGAATCTAAGCGGATTGCAGGATTACAGCGGAGCAAACGAAGTCCTCATTTTTATATCTAAAGTACTAACTGTTTTACTATCGGTATTATCATTCGAGTTGGTTCATCGCAATTAGACTCCAAGCTGCATAGGTAAGCTATCAATCCGGAAAAGCACCAGACGCGCGTTTCACCCTATTAGGCTAGTCCCTTACTGGGGCTCGAACCCATGACCGCTAGAGGTTAACGCCAACTAGTCAGCAGCTTATGCCACTGAGCCATGGGGGAGGACAGCCCACCATTGCGAATTGAAATCTAACTGTGATATAGCCCGACCCATCCTTCACTGCCGTGCAGATTATTGCCAGCGCAGACGACAATGGTTGGCCGTCACGGTCAGGTCTTCCCTTGTCACCGCTGTGAATCCATCCAGCAATTTTGAATACTGGTAGGGCTTATATTTTTGATTACTAATGTGTAAAAGGATTTGGGTATGATTCGAGTTGCGATGAACCGACTCGAATCATACTCAAATCCGTCTACTCATATGTAATTCTTATCTTTATTGTTATGTCGATATCCCCACCAATTATCCAAGGGGACTTGCATAGCAATACTCCTTAACCAGTAGAAATTCACTGCTTATTGTTCATTGTAATTATTCTTCAGTTGCTTAAAACAAAGCAAGCACCTTCAAAGGTATACAATGAATAAACAATCAAATTTTTACTTATTTGCTGGTGGATCCAAAAGATAAGTAGCTATGCTCAATCTTTTCGTTTGTATGAGGACTGATGTGTCTACAGATGTGTCTACAGATTCAGGATTTTCATCAGCAGCACTCGATCTGTTTGTGTACTTTCGCCATCAAAATGTAGATAATCGAGACATTTCTGTCAAAATATAAGGAAAATCAGCTCATTAACATGATCCTGCCACTACGGGTGCATCAGAGCTGGGCATTTCCAATGTGATATTTTTGCTTTGGACGTAGGTCGGTACAATCAATCAAGCTGTCATTCTACTTAATGTCGGCATACCGAGAGTGCACTTTCGTAACCTGGATCCAAGCGATGGGGGCTAGTGTTTAAACAACAGGCTGCGCTTCCGTCCATTCCTCAAGATTATCTACTAATAGATTAGCTGTAAAAATACCGGTGCCATAATTAATTCTTTGTTTTTACAGATACTTATGAAATGCTTTCTGGCAAGTGATCAATACTAATGGAGTGCTCAGTGAGGCATCGTATTCAGTGCACACAGAACCACGTGGTACGCTTTTGTTTATTCCACCAAACAACAGTGTGAATTCTATCCGGGGTAAATAGAAAAGTTGTACATGCTAGCACATCATAGGAAATACTTATTCTAATTGACCGGGAAGTTTACACTATTTTGAGTTGACAAATAGCCGCAAGAAATTAGGTCATGTTGCTATGCATAATCACTATTCCAGTGTTTCTATGTAGATCATCATCCGCGAATCCATATAAATACTGAAGTTTAAGCACGTGTTCTTTCACGATGTATGTACACCACAATGGAACAATGAATTTCGATCGGTAAAGAGCATAGCCTTAACATGTCGCGTAGGCTGAGAATAATGCAAGAAAAATTAGCATACTGCATAAGTGAACCAGATAAAGTGCGCAGTGGTTATAACCTATCGAAGGAGGGTTGCGGAAGTGATATATTGTCAGGCAAACAGACATAAAAATGGTTATGCTTAATGCTAACAGATACTAGGAATCGGCTTTCACACCCCACTGCACAGATTTACTTGGTTAACGTGGGTCGAAATAACAAGGAGGCCAGTTATCCTGAATATATCCAGCATATGCGTTCATGTAACAAGCTTTAGTGCGTTCAATTCGGTATCTAATCACTTCTTGAAAACAGCTAACGTGCTGACAAAAACAACTGCGTTTGGAAGGCTGTTTCAGGGTTGACAGACCCGGAGGAAGAAATGAGTTCGTAGGCAATCTAGACGACTGTATGGTTGAGTCATTTCCAGGCTATTGCCCTTGATTTTGGTGGTTGGGCTGAGTTTCAAAAGATGGTGGCACACGTGATAGAGGACTCTCAGTATCTGGTAAACTAATATGAAGTCACCGCTTAGCCGCCGGTAGCCTCCATTGAGCCCTCCGAGTGTCTTCAGTCGTTTCTATACGGAAGGTGCAAACTTTTAACAAATTTCGAAGCTGGACGTTGGACAGTTTCGAACGCTGGAAGGTCACGCTTTAGCAAAGTTTTCCAAGCCAGGATTGCAAATTCGACGCAAGGTAGCAAGTAGACATTGAGCATCATAAAGGAGATAGATGAATCCGAAATTTCGCTGACCATCCGTAATAGACCAACATGCCGGTTGACAGTTTTGTGGCGGAATCTGAATTCCTGGAACAACCGAGGTCGTCCTCTACCAGCACACCCGAAGTAATGTTTCTGAGTGCTTGTCAGCAGCTCGTGCGCCCCAAGTTTACAGATGTAGGCGCGTTGATGGTGGATATGGACAACGCGGGGCTTCTTCAAATTAAATGGTGTAGCGAACCACACTTATCATTGCCATACCTTATCGAAGTCGCGCAGGATGATGTGGTGGTCATCCATTCACATGTTCAACCGCGAACAGTAAATAAGTGGAGGTGACAATCCTCGCCCCATAGTTAAAGAAAATTAATGACTGGCGAGGCCTAACTACCGAAGCCCGCGGTACGCCGCACCTTGATCCAATAGGATCGGACAGAAATATACGGAACTTAACCGCTGAGAAGATTATCGATCCACCCTAATGCTGGATTTGATAGTGCAATCGACCGAAGACTTTCTAGAAGTTCAAGTATATAACATCGGTCCCTGTCCCCTATTCGACTGCTTCGGTCCAGTCGTCGCGCGCAAGCAGTAGGTTCGTGGCACAGGATTAATATTAACGGAGTTATTGCGTCACTTTATTCCCATGAACATTTGTTTATATATTTTCCTCACTCTTCGTTGGTTTCTTGTATTTCCTGTACGTAATGGCGCCATACCAAGTGTACTATTGGTTTTGTTATATACATATACATATATACATATATATATATATATATATATATATGTACACAGTTAGCGGCATTCGGTTCCGGATTTGCCTGTCACTGTCGCTTCTATAGGACAGCCACAGGACACCTGCGCCTACACATGGACCATGTGTGCCTTGCGCGGCACCACCCACAGCCCCATCCACGCACCCAATATCCAGTGTGAACCCGAAGGAATAAGACCGGGAGGCATGTGGATGGGAGCCACGTTTCATCAACGGAGCCGACCCACACTCCTTCACAGGCAAACACAAGAACCCTGTATTTGGGAATCAATAGATGGCTGGACTGTAGCCCGCCGCACACTGGATGGAACCACTCTTCGAGCGTAGCACCGCCAGAGGGACCAAGCACGCCGTCCCCTCCAGCAACGATTAACTGTCTCCTGGTTCCAGTACTCGAGGTGAAGGTTGTTAAACAGGTAGGCACCTTGTCAAGATTCACATCAAGCGTGGCCACACCGAAGATGATAAACAACAGCAAAACAATTGAAATGGTCATATCAAATAATATTCCTCGAATAAAGCATAAGGATATACGGAAATAACTTTTCGTGAAATAAACATATGAAATAAATTGGTTACCAACAAATCCGCGGTAAGTTCGAGGTGTCAGAGAAAGATGTTTTTTAATGCTACGGCTGCGAAAAAGTTAACGAATATAACCACAATCTGCGTAAGCGACATGTGTAAGTAAAAAGAAGCTTATTCAGATAGAAATCTAAATGGCGTAACAAGGTAAGCATTAACAAAAGATAGCAAGCCAAGCACCTAAAATAAAGAGACTCAGCATGCAAGCACACCGTTAGTAAATCAAATGCAGCGTGCCTACAAACGCAGCGCTGGTTCTGCCTACGTTTTTTTGCAGGACCCGTCATCAATTCGGTGGTGGCCCCGAGTGACCTTACTCATGGCTCACTATGCTTGTCTGACTCAGGCCCTCGCGACCGCATGTGCTATAGCACCATGCGGTTTTTTCGCTCTCAGTTAGTTGTTCCCACACAAGTGTTGTTGTACTCTGCTCCGCTCAGCAGGCTTACAGTGACAGTTACTCTTCCGATACTACTCATTTTCCGAGCTCGTGACGTATATACTGTACTGGACTGACGCAGCGCCACTTGTCGACACTACCAAAGGGCCACTGAGTGTGTCCGATCGGTTTGTTTGTCAAAGTAGTTTTGCCGCCGATTGTAACT
Source organism: Dicrocoelium dendriticum (assembly GCA_944474145.2). Taxonomy (NCBI): domain Eukaryota; kingdom Metazoa; phylum Platyhelminthes; class Trematoda; order Plagiorchiida; family Dicrocoeliidae; genus Dicrocoelium; species Dicrocoelium dendriticum. The sequence continues at coordinate 62,846,336 of OX104068.1, forward strand.
TACTAACCGAAAGGGTTATTGCACACATTGATCGGTTTAGTGTAATTTATCTTAGCATCAGCAATCCTCGCGAGGTGTTCTTTTTGACCAGCTTTGCATGAGCAACATCCGCCTATCTAATGGGAACACTGAGAGTCTGACACCGAGTTCAGCCAACTTTCGTTTAACAACAGACCCTGTGATGCTGCTTAGCACTGCCTGTTGAACTTGCGCCGGCTACGTAGTTTGGGCGTATTTTCTCGCATGTCTGATCCATGTTAACACATTGTGCGCTAATGCCAACAAGACGCCGTTTGGGTAATCTATGGTGCTTCTTGTTGATGCGTAAACAATAAGTTTTCACAAAATTGAGCTTTTCTTAATCGGAACGTTTTGCGGATCATACATTTCGTGCTCTTGGATGATTTCTCAAGGGTTACCAACACCGCACTAGATGTTGCGGTTGTGGAGTAATTTGGGCTGTTGCCACTAGCCAGTCAGACTCAAAAACACTCGCTTTTAAGCAGGTTTTTTCTTCAACCTTTTTGTTTTCTTTCTTGTCCATTATTTTCCTGCAAATATCCGTGTTTATCATCAGCACGCCCGCGTGGATCATGGCTACTGTATCAGGCGCACCGCTGTTTGACAATAATGGTTTCATTACACAGATTCATGAATTGCATGTCCACCGGTTTGGTGCGCGCACTCAGTTTTGATTCACCATAGCGGAATTCTGGCGCACAGTTTGGGCCTTACTACGAGCTTTGTGACCATCTTGCCATACAGCACAACACACAGACGAAGTGCCCCGATGGATGTCGTCGAAAAACAACCCGTCGTGTTGCATGGTACAGTATCACCAGTTATGGTGTGTGATTGCTTCCTATCCCTGTATGGCTACTGTCAGAATGAGTGACAGCATAAGGTTTTGAGAAAACAAGAACTTGCGGGGAACACGGCCACTAGAGCACTGAGATCGTGCGACTATTACGCGCTACGACCGCGTAGCCGTGATCGTCAGTGCCACAACCTATTCATTCCTCGCTGAAAGCCACTCGGAATTCGCTTGGTTCAAATTGGTCAGCAAATTCAATCAATTGGCTACGGATACATCAGAGACAAAGGCATTCAATGGGCATGAAACCGTTTATTTCGTGAGCAGCAGAACTAGAAAATGGATCGCTGTACACAACATAGCCTGGCGAGAGTATAGATCGCCACAAACACCGGATAACTGGGACAACTACGTTACTTAACGTAATCATTGTACTCAATTGCTCAGATATGACAAAGTCGCATATCAGCAGAAGATGCCGAAAACGTTCAGCGCTAACCACAAACTGCTGTACAAGTAGGTCAGTGACCGTCGTAAGACGATGCAGGAACTACCTCCGCTCCAGAAGATGGATGGTTCAACTAGTACAGCTACGGAAGCAGCAAACGCGTTGCGGACGCAATATGCTCCCACATTTCATAGGGTCTTACTATCAGGCCATCTTCCAGCTTTTGTTTTCCCGCCTCCAGAAGTCATGCACATCACTTTCACTGCCGAAGCTGTGTTGCAGTAGCTGACGTCTCTGTGCAATCACAGCTCTCCGCACGTCGACACCATTCGCCCAGCGGCACTGGGAGCAGCATCAAAACATCTGGCTAAACCACTGGCCCAGTTCTTTCTACATTGCTTAGACTAGAACCACATTACTGTGACATGGAAGCTTAGGATAATGACTCCCATTCGCAAAGGCAGAAGCAGGACCGATCCCTCAAACTATCGCCCAGTGTCTCTTCTCCCGGTATTGTCCAAGGTCATGAAATCCATCGTTGTCGATGCGTCGGTGTGTTATCTAGAAAACTGTAACATTATTGCTCCTGATCAACACCGCTTTCGTCTACAGCCATCGTGCACAGCGAATGTATTAATCGAACGGAGTAGATGAACCAAGTCAGCTGACGCTGGAGACGCTGTTGATGTAATCTACTTTGATTTATCGAAGGCATTCGATGGTTTAGATCACCAGATTCTCCTTTTCAAGCTCCACTTGTATGGGAACATTGACCCTAACTTGAGCTGGATCGTCATCTATGTCCTGCAACGACAGTTAGTGGTTAGGGTTCGCAGTACTTTTTCTGACCCCATACTAGTCGAAGCTGGCGGGTTCCATGGTTCAGTTCCTTGTCCACGATCGTTTTTGGTATTCTTCGTTAACCTTGCACTGACTATCGCTTCAAATTTCCTGATGTTTGCTGACGATGGGAAGATATGGCGCAGGATTCAGGCGGATGCCGACTGGAATGTACTTCACTCTGACCTAGATAAGGTACAAGAGTGGTCAACCGGAAATCTGCTGCAGTTCAACGTGGACAAATGCAAGGTACTCTCCATACGACACCAGAGTCCATATTCCTACGGGCTTTGGACGTAAGTACTGAAGCGACCATTCGTCGAACGCGACCTCGGCGTGCTGGTTCAGAATAACTTGGGTTGTTCCAACCAATTCGCGAAGGCATCGAGAACTAGTGACCAGTAAGTCGCCTTGCTACGACGGGCGTTCGGACAAATAGACACCCCTGTTCTCAGACAGATGCTCAGCGTGTATGTTCTCCCCTTGTCGAATACGCAATTCAAGTCTGACAGCTATGGCTGAAGCACGACCTTACTGCAATGGACCAACCCCAACGGCAGGTTGCCAGATACCTCATTGGAATGCGCCACCTTCCATACGAACAGAGACTGAAATGTTTGGGAGTATTCAGCGGGCGGTATCGCCGACTACGAGGCGACTTGATTATGCCAATCTTGATTTTAGACCATCCCAATCATGTGTGCTGCTCTAGCTTGCAGCTAAGCGGCAACATCAAACTTGAGGCCACTCCTCGAAATTGGCAGAACAGTACAGCCGTCTGGGGTGCCGTAGAAAGTTCTTTTCCATCCGTGTGTGTCAGCCATGGAAAGCTCTTCCCGAATCGGTTGTGACTGCACCCACGCTGGACATATTTAAAGTCGGTTGCATGACGCATTCCGCCACTTACATTTTGTTGCTTGATGCTACACTCCGTCTTACTCCCGGGAAACACCTTGGAGTCATTTTTTGCACCTATTGAAGCTATGGAAACACTCGGATTGCAGGTCTATAGCATTACATACGATAAATGCATTCTTTTGACAATGGAACTACTAACTGCATATTTTCATTAGCGTTTTCGACAATCCACCGGACCTCACTGCGGTGCTTATTAACCCGTATAAAGCATTGTTCATTGGGTTTACAGCGGGTGAGTTTGCTTTGATGCGGTTCGCTAACGCCTCGCATTCGCTGTAACGGTGTTTGACGTTCTCGTTGGTAACATGCCCCCACAGATTTGCCTAGCAGTTTGATTGAGGAAAGTCGCAGGTAGCTTGCGTCTGTGAAGGTGGCCTATTTGGCTTGTATTGCAAAATCGACTGCTGTATACAGAAAAAGAATGAAACTGGCAGGCAATTAAGGTATATCGCGACTTTTGCACGGTAGGCATGCACTCTTTCCTCTCGCCTAATATCCAGGATATGTTGATTCCAAATTCTAGCAACTGAATTTCATGTAATCGTACATGTGCAGTAGATACATCTTATGTTGGACATTGGAACGGTTTTCACCCATTGGGATTGCTCGTGTCCATTGCGTAGTACTCTGTCACACCTATGAAACTGGGAAGCATTCGTTTCAGATGTGCCGTAGGTGACAATGCTTGCGTCACTTCAGTTGAATTGTTGTGTGTGGCCACGCACAAAATTTACTCGATATGTGGTTTATTCTGCGGCCCTTGCCATACACAGATGAACCCTCTCAATTTAGGTATACCTGCTTCGTAAAATCAACATTCGATCATTTATGGTCTCTCTCGTTGCTTAGTAATGTAGTTGATGGACGTCGCACTGTGGATGATAAACCGCCTCTTTAGTCTAATTCCACTATCCATTTACATATTTCCATTGGCAGGCTCAAGATCCCGTTACTTCATAGTTTGCCTCATTCCATGTGGACAGCATCTACCCAACCGTCCCATCGCTGATCAGACTCCGCCGTTCTCTCTCTCTCTCTCTCTCTCTCTGTGTGTGTGTATTCAGAGTTTTGAGTCGATCACTTGCCTTCGCCTGTGGCTATGCACCACAATCACTGCTCGGAGTCATTCCAAATCTGTCTGTGGAAGCCACAGAGGACATTTCCTGTTTTATCACATGCTCCATTTAATTATTCACATACCTGACTAGTTGCCGTACATCCAATGCGATGAACGAATTCCACTTCACTGACCACCCCGTTGTCGCTTTCACAAAGGGCATATGGGGTCAGCGAACACGAATGCGGTGTGGTGTGACGAAAGGAAGGGACGCGGTTGAATCATCCGAACCTCCGTCTATGTATAAGTGTCCGAAAGTACAGCCATTTTATGGACAGAACAAAGCGTTTTCAGCAATCAATCGGAATACGTGTGGCTCGGTTTGCTTGTTCAGGTCTTGGTCTGTTCTCCGAGCTGAACAGTTGCCTCAAGCGTCGGCAAACCACTCAGTTTGCTTACTAGGCACTGACTAAGTCACCTCGATTGGTGATGAAACGAAACTCTTCAGATCGGAGAACAGACCAAAACCTGAAAAGCGTAGTCAGTTTATGTTGACCAGTGAAGTTTCTCTGAGCCGTTTAGGGAAGCAACCACTAGGCAAACTATTCGCCGACTGCCGTAGTGAGCTTTAGCATGTATGGATTGTTTCTCCTTGGCGGTATTAGTGCGCCACGTGGATTTACACGGTATCCCAAGCCATTTCAAGAGGAGGCTAAGGCGCTGTTCCTGGGTGTGTTTAACTTGCGATGATTTTCATTAATGAAGCCGTACTTTACTCCTCATGGCCCACCATAGCCGCTGCCCTGGTACAGTGCGAATTTTTCAAATGGGTGTCTACGTTCCTTTCTGCAACTATTTGCTAGGATACTTGCGTGGTGAGTAACACCCACACACACCTGGAGACAATACGGTTTGTTTTTGGGAGCAATGCCAGGAGAGACATGGACTAGTTGTTTAAGGAGTCTTCGCCACAGCCCAAACTCCATGCGGCATCCACTACATGTCCACAACTGCCATCTCCTTCTTGAAGTCGTCAGCACTTTGATGCTAGAGCCCACTACTCTTCATCTACGTGTCCTTAGTTAGGGCCACTGGGTCGCGGGCTGCGGTAACCACCGACATGACTAGTGACAGTGGATCGCGCTATACCCAGAGGCGTAACACAGAGAAGTGGGTTTGTGGCGATCCAGCCCCGAGCTGCATATTGCAAGGGGCGGCAGTTTATTACCGTCGATTGTCCGATACCAAGCATAAAGGGCAAAATATCCGGATAAGCTGAGAGTTGAATTTTTAATGTTACTCTGAATGACCAGAAACTCCTTTGCGCCATGTGTCACACCTGTGTAAACATTCTTCTCCGTGATCTCCTTACTCGTCCCATTTTGGTTACTTTTACCACATTTACCTCAATGGCCTAAACCGTCATCCATTTCATCAAAACAAATGTGCGCATTACCTCGAGCCGACTGTGTAGCCTTCACACGCCAATTCTGCCCTCAGTCAGGGCAAAAAGTATGCTACCGCACCGGGTAGCAAAAGTAGTTGTTACGCCACTGGCTGTAACATACAGTCTACCAAGACTGTTGGCTTTGATCACGGTCTCCTAGGAGTAGGGCCGCAGGGGGTGGGCGACTAGAATGCGCACAACTGACACTTACTGGAATAGCCGGACAGCTGTCCTATCACAACTAATCCACAAACCAATGATTCAAAAGAACTTCATTTAGTCCTTAAGCTTTGTGGCGAGTGCTACTATGCGTCTAAAGCGTAGTCGTTTCGGCTGATATGCCAAAGGTTCTGTGTTTGAGTCGCAACTCTGCTATCTCCGCTTGACAAGTTTTAATGTGTATGAAACCGGTTGTAGAGTGTAAGGCGACGAACGTGATCCACTGAGGCGCGGCCTTCATGGATTCTATTATTGCTGAGGCGCTCATGAATTCCTTGGAGGAACACAGAATCATAGCACCAGAACAGCATGAATTCCGCCAGAAACGGTCTTGCAACCCAAACCTACTCGCTCGCTCCAGTTGGACTGACATCGTTGACAGCACTGTGGGATTTGACGAAGTGTATCTGGACTTCTCACAGCCATTCCACCGTCCGAACCATTGCATACTCATTCACAAGCTTCAGAGCTGGGAAATTGGTAATACAGTTCTCGGTTGGACAGATAGCTTTCTGATTCAACAATATTTGAATATTAGACTTCGCAACACCATCTCTGACCTTATCGGTGTTCAGTACGAATTGTCACAGGGCTCAGTACTTGATCCGCGCCTATTCCTGATTTACATAAACGATCGTGCAAGTGAGTACTTTCAATTTCTTACTCTTCGCTGATGATCTCGAGATATGGCGGGCCATCAAAACAGCGCGTGATCACGCAACGCCTCAGGATGATCTTGATAGCGTATACGAATGGGCGAATCAGAATCTGCTTCATTTCAGCGCCGCCAAGTGTTACACATGGAGCATGCGCCCTCAATCCCCTTGCGAGTACAGGTTTAGGAATCAAGCTTTACAAGACACTTCTACTGAATGCGATCTAGGTGTGATATTACAAGAGGATGATGGCTGTTTACATCAAGCCTAGAAAGCGTCCAAAAAAGCTAACCAAAACCTGGTCCTTTTGCGGAGAGCGTTCGGGCACTTTTACCTTACAATCTTCTCTCAGATGGTCTTTGTCAGCATCAGACACTATTCAGATTAACCATGACACACGCACGACCTCACCGCACTGGAACTGCCACAACGAAGGGCGACCAGGTAGTTAAAGAGTCGGTTTCATCTGCCTTACCAACCAAGATTCAAAACCCTTGGGGCCTACAGTGGACAAGAACAACGTCTCCTTGGGAAGTTGATAATGTTATATTTGATTCCTAAGAAATTCAAACCACGCTTGTAGTCATCTTCTGAAGCGGAATCACAATACTACTCTGAAAGGTCCTCAGCCAAAGCTGCTCACACAGTATTGCCGGTTGAATTGTCACCAG
>OX104068.1:62853905-63033760 GCA_944474145.2 Dicrocoelium dendriticum
TTTTTTCGCTATCAGTTAATTGTTCCCACACAAGTGTTGGGGTAATCTGCTCCGCTCTGCCGACTTACAGTGCCAATTACCCTTCCGATACTACTCATTTTCCGAGCTCGTTATGCGTATATTGTACTGGGCTGACGCAGCGCCAGTTGTCGCCACTGCCAAAGGGCCACTGAGTGTGACCGATCGGTTTGTTTGTCAAAATAGTTTTGTCGCCGATTGTAACTTACTAACTGAAAGGGTTATTGCACACATTGGTTGGTTTAGTGTAATTTATCTTAGCATCAGCAATCCTCGCGAGGTGTTCTTTTTGACCAGCTTTGCATGAGCAACATCCGCCTATCTGATGGGAACACTGACAGTCTGACACCGAGTTCAGCCAACTTTCGTTTAACAACAGACCCTGTGATGCTGCTTAGCACCGTCTGTTGAACTTGCGCCGGCTACGTAGTTTGGGCGTATTTTCTCGCATGTCTGATCCATTTTAACACATTGTGCGCAAATGCCAACAAGACGCCGTTTGGGTAATCTATGGCGCGTCTTGTTGATGCGTAAACAATAAGTTTTCACAAAATTGAGCTTTTCTTAATCGGAACATTTTATGGATCATACATTTCTTGCTCTTGGATGATTTCTCTAGGGTTACTAACACCGCACAAGATGTTGCGGTTGTGCAGTAATTTGCGCTGTTGCCACTAGCCAGTCAAACTCAAAAACACGAGTTTTTAAGCAGGTTTTTTCTTCAACCTTTTTGTCTTCTTTCTTGTCCATTATTTTCCTGCAAATATCCGTGTTTATCATCAGCACGCCCGCGTGGATCATGGCGACTGTATCAAGCGCCCTGCTGTTTGACAATAATGGTTTCATTACACAGATTCATGAATTGCATGTCCACCGGTTTGGTACACGCACTAAGATTTGATTCCCAATGGCGGAATTCCGGCACATAGTTTGGGCCTTACCACGAGCTTTGTGACTATCTTGCTATAGATCACAACACCCAGACGAAGTGCCCCGATGGATGTCGTCGAAAAACAACCTTTCGTGTTGTATAGTACAGTATCACCAGTTATGGTGGGTGATTTCTTCATATCCCTGTATGGCGAATGTCAGAATGAGTGACAGCATAAGGTTTTGAGAAAATAAGAAGGTGTGGGGAACATGGCCACAAGAGCAATGAGATGGTGCGACTATTACGCGCTACGACCGCATAGCCCAGCTCGTCAGTGCCACAACCTAGTAAATCCTCGCTGAAAGCCACTCGGAATTCGCTTGGCCCGAATGGATCAGCAAATGCAATCAATTGGCTACGGATACCTCAGAGACAAAGGCATTCAATGAGCATGAAACCGTTTCTTTCGTGAGCAGCAGAACTAGAAAATGGATCACTGCACACAACACAGCCTGGCGAGAGTATTGATCGCCACCAATACCAGATAACTGGGACAACTACGTTACCTATCGTAATCACTGTACTCAATTGCTCAGATATGACAAAGTCGCATATCAGCAGAAAATGACGAAAACCTCCAGCGCTAACCACAAACTGCTGTGCAAGTATGTCAGTGACCGTCGTAAGGCGATCCAGGAACTTCGCTCCAGAAGATGGATGGTCCAACTAGAACAGCTATATAAGCAGGAAACGCGTTGCGGACGCAATATGCTCCCACATTTCATAGGGTCTTACTATCAGACCATCTTCCAGCTTTTGTTTTCCCGCCTCCAGAAGTCATACACATCACTTTTCCTGCCGAAGCTGTATTGCAGTAGCTGACGTCTCTGCGCAACCATAGCTCTCCACACGTCGACACCATTCGCCCAGCGTCACTGGGAGCAGCAGCAAAACATCTGGTTAAACCACTGGCCCAGTTCTTTCTGCATTGCTTAGACTAGAACCACATTACTGCGACATGGAAGCTTGGGATAATAGCTCCCATTCACAAAGGCAGAAGCAGCACAGAACCCTCAAACTATCGCCCAGTGTCTCCCCGTATTGTCCAAGGTCATGAAATCCATCGTTGTCGATGCGTCGGTGTGTTTTCTAGAAAACTGTAACATCATTGCTCCTGATCAACACCGCTTTCGTCTACAGCCATCATGCACAACGAATGTATTAATCGCACGGAGTAGATGGACCGAGTCAGCTGACGCTGGAGACGCTGTTGATGTGATCTACTTTAATTTATCAAAGGCATTCAATGATTTAGATCACCGGATTCTCCTTTACAGGCTCCAATATTAGGGAAAATTTGACGCTAAATTGAGCTGGATCGTCATCATTCTACTGCAACGACAGTGTTTAGTGTTCAGAGTACTTTTTCTGACCCATACTAGTCGAGGCTGGCGGGCTCCAGGTCTCAAGTGTTGGTCCACGATGGTTTTTGGTATTCTTCATTAAGCTTGCACTGACTATCGCTTCAAATTTCCTGATGTTTGCTGACGATGGGAAGATATGGCGCCGGATTCAGGCGGATGCCGACTGGAATGTACTTCAGTCTGACCTAGATAAGGTACAGGAGTGGTCAACCCGAAATCTACTGCAGTTCAACGTGGACAAATGCAAGGTACTCACAATACGACACGAGAGTACCTGTTACTACGGGCTTTGGACGTAAGTACTAAAGCGACCATACGTCGAACGTGACCTCGGCGTGCTGTTTCATGAAAACTTGGGTTGTTCCAACCAATTCGCGAAGGCATCGAGAACTAGTGACCAGCAAGTCGGCTTGCTACGACGGGCGTTCGGACAAATAGACACCCCTGTTCTCAGACAGATGCTCAGCGTGTATGTTCTCCCCCTTGTCGAATACGCCATCTAAGTTTGACAGCTATGGCTGAAGCACGACCTTACTGCACTGGACCAACCCCAACGGCGTGTTGCCAGATACCTCATTGGAATGCACCACCTTCCATACGAACAGAGACTGAAATGTTTGGGTGTATTCAGCGGGCGGTATCGCCGACTACGTGGCGACTTGATTATGGTAATCTTGATTTTAGACCATCCCAATCATGTGTGCTGCTCTAGCTTGCAGCTAAGCGGCAACATCAAACTTGAGGCCATTCCTCGAAATTGGCAGAACAGCACAGCCTTCTGGGGTGCCGTAGAAAGTTCTTTTCCATCCGTGTGTGTCAGCCATGAAACGCTCTCCCCGAATCGGTTGTGACTGCACCCACGCTGGACATATTTAAAAGTCGGTTGCATGACGCATTCCGCCACTTACATTTTGTTGCTTGATGCTACACTCCGTCCTACTCCCGGGAAATACCTTGGAATTATTTTTTCACCTATTAAAGCTGTGGAAACACTCGGATTGCAGGTCTATAGCATTAGATACGATAAGTGCATTCTTTTGACAATGGAACTACTAACTGCATATTTTCATTAACGTTTTTCGACAATCCACCAGACCCCTCTGCGTGCTTATTAACATGTAAAAAGCATTGTTCATTGGGTTTACAGCGGGTGAGTTTGCTTCGATGCCGTTCGCTAACGCCTCGCGTGCGCTGTAACGGTGTTTGACGTTCTCGTTGGGAACATGTCCGCACAGCTTCGCCTACCATTTTGTTTGAGGAAAGCCGCAGGTAGCTTGCGTCTGTCGAGGGGGCCTATTTGGCTTTCACTGCAAAATCGACTGCTGTATACAGAAAAAGACTGAAACTGGCATGCAATTAAGGGATATCGCGACTTTTACGCGGTAGGCATGCACTCTTTCCTCTCGCCTAATATCCAGGGTATTTTGATTCCAAATTATAGCAACTGAATTTCATGTAATCGTACATGTGCAGTAGATACATCTTATGTTGGACATGGGAACGGTTTTCATCCATTGGGATTGCTCGTGTCCGTTGCGTAGTACTCTGTCACACCTATGAAACTGGGAAGCATTCGTTTCAGCTGTGCCGTAGGTGACAATGCTTGCCTCACTTCAGTTGAATTGTTGTGTGTAGTCATGTACAAAATTTACTCGATATGTGGTTTATTCTGTGGCCCTTGCCATACACAGATGAACCCTCTCAACTTAAGTACACCTGCTTCGTAAAGTCAACATTCGAGCATTTATGGTTTCTCTCGTTGCTTAGTACTGTAGTTGATGGACGTCGCACTGTGGATGATGAACCGTCTCTCTAGTCTAATTCCACTATCCATTTACATATTTCCATTGGCAGGCTCGTGATCCCGTTACTTCATAGTTGGCCATGTGGACAGCATGTGGCCATGTGGACAGCATCTACCCAACCGTCCCATTGCTTATCAGACTCGGTCGTGCTGTGTGTGTGTGTGTGTGTGGGGTGTGTATACAGAGTTTTGGGCCGATCACTTGCCTTCGCTTGTGGCTGTGCACCACAATCACTGCTCCGAGTCATTCCAAATCTGTCTATGGAGGTCACAGAGGACATTTCCTGTGTTACCACATGCTCCCCCTAGTTATTCACATTCCTGACTTGTTGCCGTACATCCAATGCGATGAACAAATTCCAGTTCACTGACCACCCCGTTGTCGCTTTCACAAAGGGCATATGGGGTCAGCGAACACGAATGCTGTGTGGTGTGACGAAAGACAGCAACGTGGTTTAATCGTCGGACCTCCGTCTATGCATAAGTGTCCGAAAGGTACAGCCAGTTTATGGACAGAACAAACAGTTTTCAGCAATAAATCGGAATACGTGTAGATCGGTTTGCCTGTTCAGGTCTTGGTCTGTTCTCCGAGCTGAACAGTTGCCTCAAGCATCGGCAAACGACTCAGTTTGCTTACTACGCACTGATTAAGTCACCTCGATTGGTGATGAAACGTAACTCTTCAGATCGGAGAACAGACCAAAACCTGAAAAGCGTAGTCAGTTTATGTTGACCAGTTTAAGTTTCTCTGAGCCATTTAGGGAGGCAAGCACTAGGCAAACTATACGCCGACTGCCGTAGTGAGCTTTAGCATGTATGCATTGTTTCTGCTTGGCGGTATTAGTGCGCCACGTGAATGTACACGGTATCCCAAGCCATTTCAAGAGGAGGCTAAGGCGCTGTTCCTGGGTGTGTTTAACTTGCGATGATTTTCATTAATGAAGCCGTACTTTACTCCTCATGGCCCACCATAGCCACTGCCCTGGTACAGTGCGGATTTTTCAGATGAGTGTCCACGTTCCTTTCTGCAACTATTTGCTAAGATACTTGCGTGGTCAGTAACACCCACACACACCTGGAGACAATACGGTTTGTTTTTTGGGAGTAATGCCAGGAGAGACATGGACTAGTTGTTTAAGGAGTCTTCGCCGCAGCCCAAACTCCATGCGGCATCCACTACATGTCCACAAAACGCTGGACTGCCATCTCCTTCTTGAAGTCGTCAGCACTTTGATGCTAGAGCCCACTACTCTTCATCTACGTGTCCGTAGTTAAGGCCACTGGGTCGCGGGCTACGGTAACCACCGACATGACTAGTGACAGTGGATCGCGCTAAACCCAGAGGCGTAACACAGAGAAGTGGGTTTGTGGCGATCCGCCCCGAGCTGCATATTGCAAGGGACGGCAGTTTATTACCGTCGATTGTCCGATACCAAGCATAAAGGGCAAAATATCCGGATAAGCTGAGAGTTGAATTTTTAATGTTACTCTGAATGACCAGAAACTCCTTAGCACCATGTGTCACACCTGCGTAAACGTTCTTCTCCGTGATCTCCTTACTCGTCCCATTTTGGTTACTGTTACCACATTTACCTCAATGGCCTAAACCGTCATCCATTTCATCGAAACAAATGGGTGCATTACCTCGAGCCGACTGTGTAGCCTTCACACGCCAACTCTGCCCTCAGTCAGGGCAAAAAGTATGCTACCGCACCGAGTAGCAAAAGTAGTTGTTACGCCACTGGCTGTAACATACAGTCTACCAAGACTGTTGGCTTTGATCACGGTCTCCTAGGAGTAGGGCCGCAGGGGGGGGCGACTAGAATGCTCACAACTGACACTTACTGGAATAGCCGGACAGCTGTCCTATCACAACTAATCCACAAACCAATGATTCAAAAGAACTTCATTTAGTCCTTAAGCTTTGTGGCGAGTGCTACTATGCGTCTTAAGCGTAGTGGTTTCGGCTGATATGCCAAAGGTTCTGTGTTTGAGTCGCAACTCTGCTATCTCCGCTTGACAAGTGTTAATGTGTATGAAACCGGTTGTAGAGTGTAAGGCGACGAACGTGATCCACTGAGGCGCGGCCTTCATGGATTCTATTATTGCTGAGGCGCTCATGAATTCCTTGGAGGAACACAGAATCATAGCACCAGAACAGCATGAATTCCGCCAGAAACGGTCTTGCAACCCAAACCTACTCGCTCGCTCCAGTTGGACTGAAATCGTTGACAGCACTGTGGGATTTGACGCAGTGTATCTGGACTTCTCGCAGCCATTCCACCGTCCGAACCATTGCATACTCATTCACAAGCTTCAGAGCTGGGAAATTGGTAATACAGTTCTCGGTTGGACAGATAGCTTTCTGATTCAACAATATTTGAATATTAGACTTCGCAACACTATATCTGACCTTATCGGTTTTCAGTACGAATTGTTACAGGGCTCGGTATTTGATCCGCGCCTATTCCTGATTTACATAAACGATCGTGCAAGTGAGTACTTCCAATTTCTTACTCTTCGCTGATGATCTCGAGATATGGCGGGCCATCAAAACAGCGCGTGATCACGCAACGCCTCAGGATGATCTTGATAGCGTATACGAATGGGCGATTCAGAACCTGATTCATTTCAGCGCCGCCAAGTGTTACACATGGAGCATGCGCCCTCAATCCTCTTGCGAGTACAGGTTTAGGAATCAAGCTTTGCAAGACATTTCTACTGAATGCGATCTAGGTGTGATATTACAAGAGAATCATGGCTGTTTACATCAAGCTTTGAAAGCGTCCAAAAAAGCTAACCAAAACCTAGTCCTTTTGCGGAGAGCCTTTGGGCACTTTTACCCCACAATCTTCTCTCAGATGGTCTTTGTCTGCATCAGACACCATTCAGATTAACCATGACACAAGCACGACCTCACCGCACTGGAACTGCCACAACGAAGGGAGACCAGGTAGTTAAAGAGTCGGTTTCATTTGCCTTACCAACTAAGATTCAAAACCCTTGGGGCCTACAGTGGACAAGAACAACGTCTCCTTGGGAAGCTGATAATGTTATATTTGATTCCTAAGAAATTCAAACCACGCTTGTAGTCATCTTCTGAAGCGGAATCACAATACTACTCTGAAAGGTCCTCAGCCAAAGCTGCTCACACAGTATTGCCGGTTGAATTGTCACCAGAATTTCTTTTCATTTCGCGTGTGCCAGCCATGGAATGCCCTCCCCACTTTGGTTGTTTCTTATCCCACACTGACGGCATGCAAAACCGTCTAGACGATGCACTCATACATTTAGAGTACTCAATATAACACACTATACCTGGGTGTCAAACTAGCGCTACAAATTAATGCGCGCATTTTTCCTTGCAGCGCATAATTTGTTACACGCTTGTACTGGATGTACTTATCCCGTCGACCCACGAATGCTGCACATCAGTAAGCGTTTTCATTTCCTTTATTATGTTCTCATGTATTACGTGAATTAGAACCACTCTTCATATGGCTTTGTGTGAGCACATGTAGTTCTCATTTCAAACTACCGTTAAACAATAATGCAGGTAAATATGTAGTCGCCTTAACGGACGATTCACTTATTCTCTGATCTATATTTCTCACTCCAACCACCCTACGAGTTTAGTCGAGCACTTGCTTTTTTTTACCCTTGATAAATCATTGTTCATTTTAAAAATTTGGCAGTGGGTTGGGCAGGAATTCCTGACCAACGGAGTTGCCTGCAAACTGCTTATCGGCACTATATCTGAACGCTTTTGTTTTAACCCTTCTGCGAATTGTTCTGCGAATTTGAACCTGATCGTTTCTACTCGCAGTGCGTTAAAAAATCTACGTGTTTTCACACATACTGGTTCGTCACTTTTCCCTAGCCAAAACGTATAAAGAAAAAGCGATGAAATTTTCCACGAAAATCCGTGCGTTGGAGGGTTGCGCTGAGAAGAAACTCGGAATTATGAACACACACATTCAACTCATGAATCGGATCGGATCGCTATTTGAAAAATAACAATATAATAATTTCTCATGATTATTCTTATTAAGAGATGGCTTTGCCACAAGAAACTATGTTAAAGATGCAGTCGTGGAACTCAACGGATTTAGCGCCAATTGTGTTGACCGCAGTGGTCTTCTTATCCTGTTCATGAATTCGCCATGGCGCCGGTCGATGCAAAGAATCTTTTGGTACAACTCGCAAAGTATCAGCCGTTTAATAGTGTATTTCAGACCAGTTTACCCGGACAGCCATCACACATTTTTGTTAGTGAATATCCATATTTCCTCTAGACATCCTGGCTCTGCAGCCCTTGAATACCTGGAATTCTTTTTATATCTGTTAGTGAGGTTTACTAGTCTGACACCGGATTCATTACAAATCACATGCCAAAGAACATTGTACAGTCTCAAATTAGGTTAGCGGCAATTCCAGACAGAGTATTTATTAACAAGTTTAAAGTCACTACTCCTAGTGGGGCACCGCTTGGGAGCGCTGATCGTGTCGCCGTAAGTACACTGTTAATTAAAGCAGAAAATATCACAGAGAACATTTGTTCCAAAGATCGGAAGTTAAGGCAACGGCAACGCTTTCCACAGATCACTGTGAGACTGTGGGAAAACATTGTTTCCACAGATTTTCGTTTATTTTATGACGTGAACTGTCAAAGCTTAACACTCGGTAATTAGGTAACTGAAACTCTGTTGCTATCTCTGACGTCCTTGTGAAAAGATTTTCATTCGTACAGACAGATTTTCATCATAACGACTGCCCAGGCTCAAAGAACAGCGTTTAAACGCAAATAAATTCCCTCTCTAAAGAAGCTATCGACATTTACAAAAATATACTCGCGTCGTTTCGACCGAGTAATATGAAAAATGCTAAAACGGTTAAGCGGAGACAGGTGTGATGCCACCCATTATGCTTTGGATGTGGAGGAAGTAAAACCTGATATTTCGCAAAGAGGACTATAATCCATCCGTTCTTAAATAACCTACCTTCACCGTAAAGCTCAGAAGTACACAGGGGAGTAATCAACTAGAAGTCGAATAGATCGCCTGGTTCGGGTAAACTATCGCCTGTCGTCCTCAAGGTAAGTGCTGATTAGAGGATCCAGAGTTTCTTTGATTTACATATGCTGGGCTTAATGCAACACGAGAGAGCCGACACCTGGCTGAGCGCAAGTATCACGCCAATAGCGAAGGAATATCGACTAACAGCTTGCATGTTGATTGCTGCGAAGAGTTTTGGCAGGTCTATTTTTGGAAGGGTTTTAACCCAGATGCGTTTAGACCACTCACAACAGTTTGCATATCGGAGTCCAGGGTCCACCTTAGATGAGATAGCTTGCCCTGTACATCCTGTACTTTCATCACTAGATAACAAACAGAAATTCACCCTAGTCTGTTTCCTGGACGGTCGCAATTATTTCGATCGTGTTAACTGTGAACTGGTGTTGCGCTGTCTGCTTGGCCAAGGAATTCAACCTTCAGCCTTTAGTTTACTTTGAGATTACTTTATCTATCATAGCCAGTTTACCGGCTTTTTGGGGAAATACTCTTCAGCGCTCACCACGAATTCCGGTGTTCCTTGGAGAGTATTTATGTCCCCATTTTTATTTTCAACTTACGTTACACCAGCCTCCGTCCCTTCAACTGAACTATGCAGACGACGCAACCCTGAGTGCCCATCATCCAACCATAAATCATCGGCCAAATTTTAACTCCTCCTAACTACCTCACAGCTTGGTCGAAGGCCCGCTGCCAATCGTTTAACACTTCACATTGCGAAGATGGTCGCTTTCGGTAAATCCTCACGTTGTGTCCACAACTGTGCCTCGATGGTGAAGCTGTGAAATCCTCCACGTCAGTGAAATACCCCGGAGTGACACCGAGTAGTCTTCCGTGGTCCATTCAGGCAAACGAAATATTCACTGAATTCAGATTATTCTCCCTCTAGGTTAATCGACCCGAGATTCCCTACCTTTATCACTGCGTGTCTGCTACCACACTGGACCGACTGATCTATAGTGACCTTTCTTAACCTCCTAAATTGGAACATTAAAGTGCTTGCCAGGTCGGCGAAATATCTATCTCGATATAGCGGCATTTCAAGGCCGGAAGTTGCTGTCATTATTGTATCCAATCCTATTATCGCCTGCAGTAAATTTGCATCTAAAATACGTACTGATGGTAGCCACTCTCTACATTGGACGTTGTCCGGGTATATATCAAACTCCTCAACCAGACGGAGGTATACTACTATATATGCCCGTACACTGGCCGTAGTTATGTCAGTTATCCCTTATTTGTCACGTTTTGGATTGTTCTTTCAGAGTTTGTTGAGAACCACGGTTTTATACCTAACCTTTTGCAATATTTGATTTGGGTATTTATCCATGTCCAGAGTTTGTGTATTTTTTGCTCAATACTCACCCTTCTTAGGTGCATAAAAACACATTCATGATTTGAACTAATCTCACCTTCGTCAGCCAAGTAGTCCTTTTTCGGATTACACTGACGGTTGCGGCTGTGACGAATTTCCATAAAAATTGCTCATGCGCCTACTTGCAGCCATGGATTGCAGTCGGAAAATGGCTCTTCAAAGCTCCTGTCCACGCCATATCTCTGTTTTCCTCAGATATTCCAGGATACTTAAATTTTGCACCCAACTTCTTGGTGTAACAGACCATGAAAGTCTGCATGCGGGATAGAACATTGTTCACTTGAGCGAATATCATCAGTCTGGGATGATAAAATCACTCCGAGGAGCACAATCGTCAAATGTCTCCAGTTACA
Source organism: Dicrocoelium dendriticum (assembly GCA_944474145.2). NCBI lineage: Eukaryota > Metazoa > Platyhelminthes > Trematoda > Plagiorchiida > Dicrocoeliidae > Dicrocoelium > Dicrocoelium dendriticum. The sequence goes on from OX104068.1 coordinate 62,864,823, forward strand.
CTCTCCCAATGTAAGCACTCCAAGGGATCAGGATTTACTATAGAAGACTCGGTTGTGTCACCAAATGGGACTTGGTAAACGCTCCAACTGATCAATGAACTCTGTGATGATAAAAATGCGGTAGTTGAAATACACGCTGGAATCGATCTAACGTAGTTTAAAGCACTGTGTACATTCAGGGTCTACGGTGCTGATTTCAGAAACTGGATTACACACAGTGTCCTCGATATTTTTGCGTCGGGTACGTGCTCAAAACAGCCAATGCGTACGATTCCGGAAAGTATGAAACAGTGATAGAGTGCTTTTCCAAGCGTGTACTAACTGTCTGATGAACTTCTATGTATAGTATGCAAAATCGTCAGCTTCACTATCCGTCCTCAATGCAGGTGAATGGGTCTAACCATTTCTCAGAGCTGGTCAACCGATGGGTAGGCAGGCGCTCAAGCTTCCGACAACGGGGTAGAGTATAACGGATATGATCTGTGCAATGAATAATCATATGGTTCCGAGAGTAATGTGAAGCACGCTGTTGAATGTCGACTGATGGTGAAGGAGTTCACTTTAATTGGTCTAGGAAACTCCGTGGAAGAGGAGTCGAGATAGTGATACAGTGTACGGGGCAAACATACAGAGCACAAAGACCATGCGGTGACATCAACCAACTGAGGGGCTGCAACGCGTAAATCGAATGTAGATCAAGGGAATTTCATACCAGTTTCGAAAACCCGTTACAGAGGCAATGCGCTCCATAGTACTATCTGTTTTCACGCCGTTCGTTTTGTCTAGGTTCCTTTGAATGAAATCAAAGCGCACCAATTTAGTTGTAGAACCATATAACAGTTGAACGGGGAATATCCAATTGTTTCTGGTGTTCTGTGCATGAAGTATTTTGATCTAGACAATAGTGATTATTCTGTTGGTAGCGCAGAAGATGGACCCCCCACACACACGAACGCTGTTTCGCTGATGGCCAGTTTGTCAGCACATCTGCGGACTTGCTCCTTGGCATTCTCCCCTTGGAATGTTGATGGTTGTTAGCCAACGACGTTGTCAAATTGAATCATCAAATCACCTCATACAATGTATGCGGTCCGCATGTGCGTCTGGTATACGAATCTGCCTGTGTCTATTGTTGCTTACTTGTAACAAAACAACATGTCCACCGAAATGATCTCCAACTTAGTATCAGCTTTTGGCATGTGGTTTCTCACAACCTTCATGCGTGATACCAAGTCATGTCTGCATTCGACCTTGACTAGACATTGGACGCAATTCATAGGTGTTGATCATTCAGCCGTAAGTAAGTTGGTGTTACTTCTGTATGCCTGAAATGCGATACGCATCAAGGGGAGCAAACTGAGATACCGTCCCTTGATTTATTGATTATAAGACATCAGTTAAATTTTACCGCTCGGTTTAAACCAATGATGTGCGAATGTTAGGATGGCACTAGACTCCCACTGACCGATGGTTCATCGCAGTCACGCAGATGTACAGTTTTCTCTTGTTCGGGTAAGGTGAGCGTTGCTGTTCTTCGACATAGTGAGGTTTCACAAGCTACAGTTGTATGAAAGTTTCATAGGGCTAAAATATGATTTACCCGTAGAACAGGGGTCCGACAAGTCGTGTCTGCTTTATACTAAATCCAACTATCATATGTAATTCGTGGATTGTATAGCTCCAATTTCCAGACACACAGGATAGCCTTGAGTTTGAAAACAAAGACAATCCAGTCAAGCTAAGACGTTGTTCCATAGACCAATCGACCAAATGCCCTGGGGATCGGTCGCGTTTTTGGAGTGGAAGCTCAACACAACAATAAACAACCCACTCCACGCATCTGAAAAATGAACATTCAAAGGTAGTGACAAACAGTATATAGACATATCCATTTTCCAATTTGCTTTTTTGATATCACCATTGTGATGGTCATGCTTCATCGGCTTTTTATGGCGATACACTGGTTTTCGTGATTTCATTTTCGAAGCACGCCGCACTGAAACTCAATACGAATTCCTCCATTGTGCTCTATTGGATCTGATGTGTACCGTAGCACATGATGATTGCAACGAATCAGTAGGCACGATCGCTTTTTCCATTGGACTTGGATCCGTTCTTAATGAAAACTGAGTCAGTCATCGTATAGTGGATGGACATTAATTGCTTGATGGCGTTAAAGCGTTTGAGCCGGAATACCGCTCATAAGATAATGACACTGCAGGTCCGCATTAGCGCCTTAACTCATTGTAGATAATGCAAACTTCACTTTGCCGACGGACCATAATAATAAATGGTAAGCAAATTTTCCAACAAGTAGCATACGTTCCTAACATGAGAAACGATAGTTTACTTGGACGCAATGCTGCTGCTATTACGTGCCGTACTACGTCACAGGACAAAATTTAGTGAACAGGCAAACCAGTTTCACTGCAGGATCGAGGGAATTTCTGTTGTAGCGGGTTTACCTCGCTCGTTTTCTCTATCCTAAATGTAAATCCACTTAGGGGGTCAGCGGAAACCCGTGTTTCAGTTGTTTATTATCTTTGTATTTGAGTCGATTGCCTAAGCCACGATATTGACTGCAACGGTTCAAGCTGTTAGGGAGTGAATGATTTTGACCGACCGAAGGTTTTGTTTAGCTCTTGGTTGTGTCTACTTGCAGATAAGTTGTTGGATATTATAGGAGTCTATGTTGTCACCCACGGGGATCCAGTGTTAATAATACGGTACAATTTGCCAGCATACTAAACACGTGATCCAGGTACGTTTTCACTCTACCTGCACGCGAAGCTCAGGAAACGGCAGCTAGAAGAAGAAAACCCTTGACTGGATAGTTGGAGAATACAGTTATAGGGATGGCAGTACTCTCAGAATTTAAATGATTTTGGTAGAGCAAGTTGACACAAATCTCGGGCATTTTTTCTGCCTCATAACATGAGATAATTGTACGGGGATCTAGTACGTGGTATGTTTACGAGGATGCGTCACTAGAATCGTTCAGACTTGCTGGGTTGCACCCGAGATTCTAGTCGGTATCAATAACACGTATGAGACGTGCCAAATACGTGACCCTAGAAAAGATGGAAGCAGCTGTATCCAACTATATTTTACAAGCTACAAGGAATAGGAAGCGAATCAGCAAGGTTAAGGAACGGTGTAGCACGGGACTCACCGGAGCATATGGGGAAAGCGGATGTACAATCAGCAAAACCACTGGGCGTTTAGAAAGTTCCCACAACTATAAACTATAGTGTTGTACAATACTTAAAATGTGTGTTTTTAGCTGCACTACAGACCCATGTTCCCATAGCTGAGCGTCAAACAAGCAGTTAGGTCGCTTGTTGTATGATAGTTAGGGGGTGCTTTGTCACTTGTCCTCAATCCATGATGGCTCCAGTAAAACGATATGAAATAACAGATGGGAATTAGGTGTTGCCCACCGGAATACACCTCACTTCAGTAGGCGTTTAGGCGTTGTGTAAAGACATCATCTGGAGATGGCAGAGGTCGAAAGCAGGACCATCCAATAACACAACGAGTACTAGAAAATTGCTATGCCACGCGTTCCCGTCGGGGCCCGGTAGCTAAAGGGGTAGAGCAAGCAACCAACACCTTAATGGTCTCGGGTTTGAGGCCTCCCGTCTCTACCTGATGAAATAAAGCTGGTTCGGAACGCCTAGTTGAGTGTAGTGTTTTTGGGCGAAAAACAGTCAGTTTTCGTCTGCTCCAGCTTTGGTCTTAGTGATCACATCTACCAATGTTCATTTCAGTGTGGACCGCAAACCTCAATAAGATTGCGCCTTGCAATCCCATGGCACAACGAGTACCTCAAAATGACCCACTATTCAGATATAGAATAACTTTGTATTTAACAACTAGCAACAATCACCCACGCTTTTTACAAGTCAGTTTTTGTGTACCTGCCCCCAAACTACAACGGAAATGGACTGCCGTCTTGCGACAGATTTAAGCTGTGGTCTAAAGCTAAAGCAAACTCACATACTTATCATGGGAGATTTCAAAATAAAATGTCTAGAAACCCCTGCTAATATCGGAGGACAATTCAACGCAGATCTGCAAAGATTATAATCAGTCTTCTACTTTACAATCACATTATGCCCACTGGTTTCCGCTTAGGTAATATACCATATTTGCTGGATCTTGCGTTCAAAAAAGAGGAAAATATGATTGATGTATTCACTATACAGTGCCGTTTGGGACGCAGCGATCATGCACTCATCAGCTTCGACTTCATCAGCCATGCGGAATATAGCCACCAGAGCACTGAGATGGTGCGACTATTACGCGCTACGACCGCTTAGCCCAGCTCGTCAGTGCCACAACCTAGTCGTTCCTCGCTGAAAGCCACTCGGAAGTCACTTGGCTGGAATTGGTCAGCAAATTCAATCAACTGGCTACGGATACCTCAGGGACAAAGTCTTTCAATGCACCTGAAACCGTTTCTTTCGTGAGGAGCAGAACTAGAAAATGGATCACCGCACACAACACAGCCTGGCGAGAGTATAGATCGCCACCAACACCAGATAACTGGGACAACTACGTTACCTATCGTAATCACCGTACTCAAATGGTCAGATATGACAAAGTCGCACATCAGCAGAAGATGACGAAAACTTTCAGCGCTAACCACAAACTGCTGTACAAGTATGTCAGTGACCGTCGTAAGGCGATGCAGGAACTTCCTCCGCTCCGGAAGATGGATGGTCCAACTAGAACAGCTATAGAAGCAGCAAACGCGTTGCGGACGCAATATGCTCCCACATTTCATAGGGTCTTACTATCAGGCCATATTCCAGCTTTTGTTTTCCCGCCTCCAGAAGTCGCACACATCTCTTTTACTGCCGAATCTGTATTGCAGTAGCTGACGTCTCTGTGCAACCACAGCTCTCCGCACGTCGACACCATTCGCCCAGCGGCACTGGGAGCAGCAGCAAAACATCTGGCTAAACCACTGGCCCAGTTCTTTCTGCATTGCTTAGACTAGAACCACATTACTGCGATATGGAAGCTTGGGATAATAACTCCCATTCACAAAGGCAGAAGCAGGACAGAACCCTCAAACTATCGCCCAGTGTCTCTTCTCCCGGTATTGTCCAAGGTCATGGAATCCATCGTTGCCGATGCGTCGGTGTGTTATCTAGAAAACTGTAACATTATTGCTCCTGATCAACACCGCTTTCGTCTACAGCCATCATGCACAACGAATGTATTAATCGCACGGAGTAGATGGACCGAGTCAGCTGACGCTGGAGACGCTGTTGATGTGATCTACTTTAATTTATCGAAGGCATTCGATGGTTTAGATCACCGGATTCTCCTTTACAAGCTCCAATAGTAGGGAAATCTTGACGCTAACTTGAGCTGGATCGTCATCTTTCTGCTGCAACGACAGTTAGTGTTTAGTGTTCGGAGTACTTTTTATGAACCCATACTAGTCGAGTCTGGCGGGTTCCAGGTCTCAGGTGTTGGTCCACGATCGTTTTTGGTATTCTTCATTAACCTTGCACGGACTATCGCTTCAAATTTCTTGCTGTTTGCTGACGATGGGAAGATATGGCGCCGGATTCAGGCGGATGCCGACTGGAATGTACTTCAGTCTGACCTAGATAAGGTACAAGAGTGGTCAACCCGAAATCTGCTGCAGTTCAACGTGGACAAATGCAAGGTACTCTCCATACGACACCAGAGTACCTATTCCTACGGGCGTTGAACGTAAGTACTGAAGCGACCATCCGTCGAACTTGACCTCGGCGTGCTGGTTCAGGATAACTTGGGTTGTTCCAACCAATTCGCAAAGGCATCGAGAACTAGTGACCAGCAAGTCGGCTTGCTACGACGGGCGTTCGGACAAATAGACACCCCTGTTCTCAGACAGATGCTCAGCGTGTATGTTCTCCCCCTTGTCGAATACGCAATTCAAGTCTGACAGCTATGGCTGAAGCACGACCTTACTGCACTGGACCAACCTCAACGGCAGGTTGCCAGATACCTCATTGGAATGCGCCACCTTCCACACGAACAGAGACTGAAATGTTTGGGAGTATTCAGCGGGCGGTATCGCCGACTACGAGGCGATTTGATTATGGCAATCGTGATTTTAGACCATCCAAATCATGTGTGCTGCTCTAGCTTGCAGCTAAGCGGCAACATCAAACTTGAGGCCACTCCTCGAAATTGGCAGAACAGTACAGCCGTCTGGGGTGCCGTAGAAAGTTCTTTTCCATCCGTGTGTGTCAGCCATGGAACGCTCTCCCCGAATCGGTTGTTACTGCACCCACGCTGGACATAGTTAAATCGGTTGCGTGACGCATTCCGCCACTTACATTTTGTTGTTTGACGCTACACTCCGTCCTACTCCCGGGAAATACCTTGGAGTCATTCTTTTGCCTATTGAAGCTATGGAAACACTCGGATTGCAGGTCTATAGCATTACATACGATAAGTGCATTCTTTTGACAATGGAACTACTAACTGCATATTTTCATTAACGTTTCTCGACAATCCACCGGACCGCTTAACGTGGCTTGTGAAGCACTGCGTATTAACCCGTGTGTAATCATGTTTCATAATTCATCCGTAACTTTATCCTGTTTTCTCTCAAAGACGCAATCTCTATTTATGGAGGCCGTATTGATGGAATACGTGATTGTAAGTTTATTTCAAAAATCATTTGAGGGCTTTGCTTGAGAGAACACGTTGAACACATCGTTATTCTTGGAGTTTTATAATGGTATATCACGTACATTCATAAAAAATACCACTAGTTTCCGAATTTTAGTTTGCTTCTTTGTTATTTCTCATATTGGACTGGGTGCACTTTGTCGAACATACTTCATACCAAAACAGCTGTTGGGCTGAAATGTCAAACAGGTTAAGTTTTTCAATGGTGAACTTAGGGAGCACGCTCTGTGGTTGGGTTGCGACTCGCAACCTCTATTGAGACCTCGGCTCACTTTGAGGTAAACCTCGGTTATTCCGACCGCGAGGACCGTATCCTGAGTGGATATATTTGGGTGTTGCTCTTCCCAACACTGGCTAGTTTTTTCAATGCATGGGAAGGAAGGAGGCATTTGGATTATTTCTTCTTTTCAAGACAATCGATTACCAAAGCACACTCCGAGTCACTCTTTAGAATCACCAAATCCACGGACTCAAACTGTTATATTTAATGTAATTTGGCATCACGAAGCCAATAATGACATGTGTTGGTAAGCTTACGAGGCGAATAAAATATAGACATTTTCTCCTTGTGTTTTCAGCGCAACCCCCTTGAAGTAACTATAGTGTGCACTTGGTAGTGTTGCAGCTGTCAGTATTTCTGTATACGGCACAGCCTCTGCATGTTTCCATAGACCGGTGACCTGGAGCTTTTTGAAGATTATAACCGATATGGTCCGGGTAGAAGGGAGTCATCAAATCCCATCGAATTACCTGAGATGCCTACGATACGCGACTTATGCCACTTGACCATATTCAGCGATGACGTCGGTAAATGGTCTGCAACAGTGTCTGGTACCAATGTCACATAACTCGCTTGGCCCTTGACCACAGTTTATTTGGCGGCATTAGGTATTCTATTCTACGTTGTTCTTGCAGCTGCGTCGTATCAGTTGGGATTTGCTATTAGAAAGAAATGCTTTTATTCTTCTAGCGGAACTCTGCATCGTCTTGGTGATGTAAATCAATAAGGAATTCGTTAACGCATATCTAGATGTGGAAGTATTTGGTCCATTTTATTTGGATCATATCACCTTTAGTTCAGTGGCCATTAGAGTTGGCAGGCGAGGATTGCTGACAAGTTCATTTTGCCACTGTGTTGCATTGATGCAAGACAGTTAAAAAAATTCTGGGTTGTTTTAGAATACTTAGTGATGACGTCGATGTCCGAAGCGGAGAAAGATTTGTCCCGGTGCAGTAATCGTGACCAACCTTCATTGCAACAAAGTATGCTTACTCTCCTTTTTCGTAGATTCACCTTGAGTGACATTGAAATACGTGAACAGAGAAGACTGGCAAATGTGTGTCAGTGTTCCAGTCTATACATTATTATCTACGTTTGCTAATTCCTTTGTCAGGTTGTTGCATTATTGCTAAAATGCTTGTTTTGGCTTGAAGTGCTATCATGATCAGCGTAGCGTATGGCATCCGCTAGCTATATACATCCCACGAAGCCCTCATTTATGCGGTTATAATTTATCACATCATTCCTAGTATCACGTATGACGAGCAGGACGTTATGTACCTAGTTTATGATGCAGTAGTGTTTCACCATGGAAAACTCGGCGGATGTTAGCAATCAACAGAAGTGACAAAATGTCCGCAAATATGGGAAGAAATCTGCAACTGGTATGAGCACCAGGCGGCAAGAAGCATGCATTCGTTTAAACAGGTGGGGTGTTGCTGAGATACCACCCACAAAGCTAAGCGTTTAGACTGGCGAGGAGAAGCAAATATTCCCAAGTGCAGTATCATATAAGTCCAACGTTTATCGGAAAGAATGTAAAAAATTGGAGTGTATATCAACAAAAGAGGCAGATAACGTAGCGTGCGACTCAATGGCCAGACGCAAGTAATGAGGACTGACAATCTGTGAAACAAGTGGGCAGTTGGAAGTTCAAACACTAATGAAATCCGGGGTTACAAAATAGTAAAGAGCAAATGCCCTAGCTTCACTGCAAGCCTTACACTCATTAACCGAAACGATGTAGAAATTTTAAACCTGCTTCGTTGTCTAACTCCATAGCGTACTTTGGCTACGGCTAGTGAAAATGGCCCAGTTACTTTTCAGCAAATGCACGATAATTCCGGTTGTAGTTCCTTAACTGTCTGTCACAGATTGATCATCCCTGATGCGGAATGGCCAAAATCAACCTGTGATTGGTGTTTCGCTTTCTGGACAACCGTTGTAGTTACGTCATTTGCATTGAGTGGTGAATCATACGACACCTTGAGACGCTGCAACGATTGTACCTATACGCTAAGTGGGCCAACACAGTATGCGGGAGTAGGAAATGTATCAACCTGTAACGTCCACGAAAACAAAACCTGTGTGGGTTCAGGTAATTAAATGTTCGCCACTCCGCATGAAGAGCTGCGGAGCAGATGAAGCAGGAACCTGTTGCATATGTGCAAACAAAAAGCGACAGCCTCACACACTGATCGACATACGTCCTAATAATTACAAGAGAGCATTGCGAAACCGTCTGCCAAGGATTTTCACGTGCGCTATACTTAATCATGACAATGCTTAGCATTAATTCGATTTCTTCTCCTATCGACATTCGGTAATGAGTGTGAAAGTTGTGCACCGAGTATTAACTCGAGCTGTCAAAACTTTTAAGACAATCTATAGAATAGTGTGGGATTTATTAATTGAACGGCTGTGGTGATGATAAAAACAGAAGCTAGCAAAAGGTTACGAGTTTGTTATCCCCAGAGTGGGTGTAGTGTACATGGCTTAGTGGACAGGCAGTTTTGAAGCAGCCGTTGTGTGATTGGATTGCTACACGCCATCTCAACTTAAATCGTGATTTGCCCTAGAATGAACAGATTTTGGCTGCGATCCCAATACTCTCGTGTTCTGTTTGTTGTCTATACATGATGAGATAAAAGAAATTTAGAATATGTCGAGGGATGCGGTGTTCTCTTATGGGAAATATCAAATATTCTTCTGCTTTATCAGGTCTGGTCCCGTGATCGAATCTACTAAGGTTCCCTTCAATGCAAATCGCGGTCCATGAACATATATTTTCAGCAAATTCATGCGTCGCCCAAGAACTGGGCATTACATAAATTAGCCGAGCTTGGATGAATGTCCTTGCGTACTATTGAAATAGTATTCATAGGAAATTGCAGAAAATGGTCGGAATCGCTCGTGAACGTGTGAGTGTAAGGTGTTAATGTGATATGTTTTGTGACATTGCACCCCGCATGTAGGTGTCGTAAACATGAAGGGAGCCTCTAAGGTAAACGCACACAAGTTGCATAAGTCAAATTTGGTGAGCCCCAGTGTCGAAACGTGCTTGGCGGAGGCTAGAAATATATGACCCCAGTTGTGGATGATTATCGGATGATGCATGATATTTAATGTTGTAGGAAATTCCGAGCGCACCAAGCGGACTATGGCTTCCGCATGAGCACCTACACCGTATATATCAATTTTCAGTTGGTAGCCACGGGACATCCTGTAGATATTACATATTGCCACGTCCATTACTTGTGCTGTAAAGTTCTTGATGACGATTATATCCGGTTTGATGTAGGTTGATGCGGCTGGGATGCCGGGCTCCGATTTGGGTTCCTTTACGACTAAGCGTGTTGGTTAGTTGCTTTGCGCTATCGTTGTGCCTCTTACAGCAGGCATCATGGCTAACTGCACAGGAATACAAGACGTGAGAAAGAGTTTCGTTTTGTCCGCAAGCGCCCCGGCAGTGAAGATCGGTTGGGTGTGGGGGCGGCAGTCTTCTGGGGCATCGAGATTTTGTCTGAGATACCCCTGGTCGAAGTTAGGTTCCTCTGATGCAGCACCTGGGAAAAATTCTTTCAGGGTTACGCAGTCTTAGAAGATACTTGGAACCGATCGACTGGTCATGAGTTCAGAGAGGTTTGGAAACAATCGGTTGGTATAGTAGGTTGGTAACGTTTCCCCCTTGGCACAAGAGTTTCGGCAGACCAAGTGAATCAGTGTACAATTGGACTGGGATTTTATACTGAACAGAGGCGATAACCGCCTTACGCCCGACTCGAGCCAAGGTGTCATTACAGTTACAATTCTTGATGTCACCTCAAGTGATTCAATCACAGTGGGAATACTCCTAGTGTTCCTTTGTGCGTCATGACATTGACGGATAAGCATTTAATGCTTCCGAGGCCTTTCTGAGACAGCGAATTTATCTAGTGACCAAGCGTTTAAGCGAGATCAGCTTCGACGCGAGTCGGCTGAGCCTGAATCTGCAGACCGCCATAACACCTCTCGACTACAACCGAATTTTCAATAAGGTTTTAGACGTTAAATTGAAACAAGGGCAGGATGCAAAGAAATGACAAATGCGTAACTTCGAACGTTTAATGTTTGTGCATCCTAATGCTACCGATCCTACTGACAGGTCCGGTTCTATTGGTAGCTACCGTAATGTACTCATATTGTAAGATAGGGTTTTGAATGAAACGGAATGTAGATTGTTGGAGAAAGGTTTGACATTTACCATCAATAAATCGAAGGTGGATGGGGAAGAGATTGTCCCAAGCTTTGAGAGCACGGTGACAAAGTCGCCCGCTGCGAATGCAGAGAATATTCGGGCACATTTAGTAAATGTCACTAAGTTTCAGCAACCGGGTGAGCCAAATCTTCCGCAAACTGAACGTATCGCATTAAATTCCTTGAAGGAAGATCGCAGTATTATACTTACAAAGGCTGACAAGGGGAAAACCATGGTTGTAATGAATTGGTCAGCATATTTGGCAAAAATTGGACAATCTTTGGAGATGGCTTGATAAGACCGTGATGTCAGATTTGAACAAGAGTAAAACGGAGATTGGGGGCAGGCAAGTGGTACAGTCTATACCCAAAATCGATGTTACCTCAGAGGATTTATGCCTTGCCAAAAATTTGCAAACCCGAAGTTACTGTACGGCCCATTGTCGACGGTATAGGCTCTCCGACACATGAATTGGCTAGATATTTGATAAGGCTATTACAGCCTCTAGGAGGGCGAACGAGTACATTCGTGAAAATCTCTTATGAGTTCGTTCAAAAGATAGCAAGTCTCAAAATCGAGTCAGATGAGTTGATGATCAGCTTCCATGTCAGATCACCTTTCACCAATGTACCCAAAGAAGAGGCGTTAGGAATGGCAAAACGGTATCTAAATGATGACGTCACTCTGAGTGATCGGACGAAACTTACGGTTAACCAGATAACCTAGGTTATGACAGCATGTCATAACATGTCTTTTTTCGTTTTTCTGTCCAAATTGTGCAGTCAGAAACAAATCTCGCCATGGAAGCGTCCAAATCCCCCGTGCTGGTGAACTTGTATTTGGAAGACTTCGAGAACAGGGCGTTAACAAACATCATTAACTCACCAAAACTTTGGTGGCGTTATGTAGACGATACCTTTGTACTTGTTAAACGGGATAAGAAGGACGATTTGCTTGATCACTTACACTCCATTGATGAGCGGATACAGTTTACTATTTAACTGGAATCTTGTAGCGGTACGATGCAATTTCTTGACTGCTTGGTTCACAGGAAGGGGGAATATAAACACGTCAGTATATCGCAAGCCAACAGATACTGATAGCGTACTCCACTACACTTCGGGTCATCCGAAACAGGCTTAAGCTGGGATAGCCTCAGCGTTGTTCTACAGAGCACAAACCCTGTGTACGACGGAGGAAGACAAAAAGGCTGAGCGGAAAGTGGCAATGGCCGACCTATTAGAAAGTGAGTAACCACGGTGGCTAGTCAAACGCCAGTTGCATAAAGTGCTAAACCGGCAGTCAAGACCCATAACCGAGTGAATAGGAATTCCGTACATGGAAGGCACTTCGGAGTCAATTGGGGGGGGGTACTAAACTAGTAAAAGATAAGGGTGATCTTTCAACGAGTCGAACCAAAGTTCGGCACTGGTATACCTGAAGGACCCCCTTCCCGAGGATAGGACAACTAACTGGGTTTATACAATTAAATGTAAGCACTGTGCACGTGTGCAAATATGCCAAACAGCGAGAAAATTACGCACACGAATTTCTGCTAGCACGAGGTGCATTTCAAGAGCATCCAGAAACGCGTTTGAATACCAGGCAATAGTAAGAGACTCGGCCGTGGCTGTGCATGCATTAGACTCGAGTCACCAGATAGACTTGGAAAACGTAGAGGTCAGTTAGGAAGGGTATACGCTCAACACCTCAGCGGTTGATTGTCATGAAGGTGGAAATTGCCAAATCTGCAGCATGCGTGAATAGAATGGATGAGGTATAACTCTCTAGTACGTTGCGAGCCCTCTTAAGCCGGTCAGCCTGATGAGCATCGGTGCATGGATCAGAATGAAAAGTTCAAACCGACTCCCATTGTCAACACTATGGGCTGTTCTTCATTGCCGTGAGGCACAAAGTAACACTAGGACTATTCCCACTGTGATTGAATCACTTGAGGTGACATCACGAACTGCGACTCTAATGACACCCTGGCTCGAGTCTGGCGTAACGCGGTTATCGCCCCTGTTCAGTATAAAATCCCAGTCCAATCGCACACTGATTCACTTGGTCTGGCGAAGCTCTTGTGCCAAGGGGGAAACGTTACCAACCTACTATACCAACCGGTTGTTTCCAAACATTTTGGAAGTCGCCATGGGTTGCTTGTTCACTTATATATCCCCCTGTCTACAGATTGTAGCAGTGAATTCTTCCATCATTCATTCGCGTCACTTTGCTCAAAGGTGAATTGATTATCATTGATTACGGGTTTCATGGGGAGACAATGGACGGTAGCTGCTGAAGGTCCCCGTATTTCTCAGCTGGAATTTTGCTGGGAGAGTGAAAGATGACATCCCAAGCGCTCCTCCCGTAGCAACGAGATCAGACTAGGAAGGCAAGGAACCCCTGGGCCATTATCCTAAATTGATGCGTGAAAGCATGCGACGCTGGTGTCCTTGGGGAGTTGTAGCCATTTTCGTATATTTTTCCCGACCAGACTATCCATCCATTTGTGGGTCGACCGGTGCACTACCGCCATTGAGGGGCAATGTGCATGACGTGGTAAATTATAGGTGGGCAAGATATCCATGCGCTGATAGGGTTTGAGGGGGGCTTGAGATGTTTCTTGCAGTGTTTTGAGTTGGTCAAAAGAGTTTGCCTGGCGTTTAACCTTTCGACCAAATGGTAATCCAAGTAGCCGGAATTTCCCGGATGGCTGAATCGAGGGAGCTGGAGGACGCCATAAAGGAGCTACGCAGTGTTCAAAATACGCGAAGTTTTCTTTTGCTCTTTACGGTGATATCCACTACTATCGAGTTCATGTGGTCTATTGATAATCAAGATGATGTATATTCTGCGTAAACCGCCCTAGGCGTTCGATCAGGGATTCTGGGTCACGAGCAAATAGCACGAGATCATCTGCGACATGATCGATTGGACCTGCTGTGGAAACCCACTGTGTGTCAGATGGTGTGTGTACTGCTTCCTCAAGATTGCAGGTTGCAATCCGCTCACACAATGAGTACTTCAAAGTGACCTACCGATCAGTCAATAATCGTCATGTCTCGTAGCCAAAGTGGTAAAGGTTCCGCTTACTATTCCAATGGTCGCGGATTCCAGGCTTGCTATCTCCACCCGCTGAGATCAAATGAGATCGAAACGCGTAGTGCAGTGTCGGTTTTTCGGGTAGGCAACACCTGATTTCCATCTTTTTCAACTGCGGTCCTATTGACTGAATGTGCAAAGTTCTCTTCTACGCGGCTCGAGGTCTGCATTGAGACTGCCCTTCGAAATCAACTAACACAACGGTGCTTTAATTGACCATCTAATCATGCCATTAACCGCTGTTATAAGCGTTGTTCGTCTTGACTCGGCGGTAAAGAGGTAGAGATTACAGCCAACATCCTATTCGATCCCCGCCTGCTTAATGAAACCACATTAGTTCGAAAGCGGCCGGATTTTGTATGACATTTTTGACGGCTCTGAACTAGTCTTTAATTCTATGGTATCCGATTTACTTCGAAGATACAAGCTTTCGGGTTCCCACGCAGTAGGCCAATCAGCTAGTTGGCTGTCAGTTTCGCTTACATGACATCCCAAAAATCTGTATAAAAGTAAAGCTTCTGGTTTTCACATAGCTATTACCACAACATTTGCGTCACATCGTGGATGACACTGGTTTTTCAGTTCGTCCACACAATGTGACTATTGGATATTCTTGCACAGGTTCATCAAACTTTCTCGATTCCCCTGTCCTACAGCCCTCGTCACGTGAGTTGTACCCTCGTTCAGTTGTTGCCACCTAATGCGTTCTCCTCTACCATACTGCGGTATGTAGTTCTGATTTACGTTCTTTCGTTACCGTGTACTAACCTGTCAAACTCTAACGACAACATTTTCTGGAGTGGCCTTCTATGTGTCTCACGTAAAATTCACGTTATCACTCGACATCACGTGTTGTTTCATTGAGACGTGGAAAAACTGAACTTATCATTAACGGTATAAATTCGTACATGAAGCACAAGCACAGGCCGCCATTCCGTACCTCTGTAAAGCCCCCAAAAATAACTGCTGCCTTTTACGTACATTTGCATTGCCGAGAAATTGCGCATCGTTTTCTTTCGCTTCAATCTCCCTTACATTACGGCTATGTTGGGCTACATCCGGCTCGACGCTCGTCTGCCCTGTACTTTATCGCGCTAACATTTCCCCGTTTCGCTTCATCCGTCCACCTCTTTTGTAGACCATCGATTATAGTCCGCCTTGTACGATTTCAATTGCCTTCTTATATCCGCGCTTTAATAAGTGCACTTTCTCGGACTAGTATTTACTAGTCCTACAAATTAGTGACCCCGATTTGCACGTTCGAATTTAAACTACTTTCGTCATTTTTATCTTTTTGGTGAGTTCGTTCCATTTTCCTGATGTTATACGGATATTTATTTGTTGTTCAATTTTAATAGTTTCATTGTGTTTTTGTTCATCCTTGATCTTCTCGATTCACAACTGGAAAGTGGCAGCGCAGTCGTTTCACAGTGTGGACATGCTTACTTTGGTTCTTCCAAGTTTCCTGGAGCACAGCCCAGTTTGGTTTGCTATATTCGAGATCGAACTGGAAAATAAGGGCATTCAGCCGAACCACTCGAGGTACAAGCAGCTATCCCACGCCTTCCTTCTTCGGTTATGACGCTGGTTCAGGTCATTCTACTCTGCCCATCGAATGATGCGAAGTATGAAACGATGAAGCGATCCATTTTCAAGGAGTTCCAGCCCAGGACTCGGGATCGATTTGCACAGCTTAATTGTCTCAAACCGGGTGATCGAAAGCCATCTGCGTTACTCCGTGGAATTCAATGCCACACTGATCCATTATTCTTGAGCTAAGAATGGATAAAAGAGCTGTGGCCTGCACTTCTCCCGAAGCCATTGCCGGTAATACTGTCCATGTTTCTAGATACGCCTCTGAATGAACTAGCTACTAAAGCAGACCCTAGGTTTCGAACGTCTTCCGTAGCACACGACGAGTAGCTTCGGTGACGTATGTTCACCGATGAAAATCGAGTCGCACATTTGCTTCAAGTCGTCAGCCCGATCTGAAACTAAAGGCGAGGAGATTGCGCAACTGCGCAGCAGGAGAGCAGCAGTAAGAGCTTAGAAAAATGGAACAATGGTTTTCTATGGGTAAAAAAGCTAAAGCTTAACAGGTTCAGTAGAAGGGTTATGATGAAACTTCAAAATATAAAAGAGTTGGCAAAATTGGGTTTACACCAATGAACTCACTGATGTATACTGCCTATTCTAGGTAAATCCATAACAAATGATGGTAAATGGTATGTGGGTAAAAAACGTGTCTCCTTCTGGTGTACATCTAAAGGAGGCGAAAAGGTGGAACAAAATCTGTGATTCGACCGCCAGTGAAATCGCTTACAGACACTTGTGTTTATCCATGGATACTGGATCGTGTTAGAGGATGCAGCGAAATAAGTGCATAGTCAACTCGGGCTTAGAACTCCGCCAGCGTGGCAGCACAAATCACAGATGCCGATAGGGCATTTCACATACGGCAAAGGCGTACGGTAAAGAAATTCCGACGGCATTCCAAACGACTGTGATGTTCTGCCAGTTTGAGATGGTGGCCTCTCAAGTTGCTGTTGTTACTGAGCTCTAGTAAGTAGCGGCATCTGTGGTCGGGAGTTCTCAGAATTTCGTAAGTCAAACTGAGGTTCCCGCACAACAGCCGAAACCGTCCGCTGAAAAGCCCGAGGACTTGAAGCCTTCGTTCATATGGCACATTATATAGACCTTTGACATTTTTGGTTGTGCGACGTTGGGGTATCTCCAAAACGGTGGGATCACTGCACAGTCACGGCTGCCAGACCTCCATTGGCTATTTCACATATGGCCGTATGTATGAGCCGAGAACTAGTGGAAAATGCAAACGGTCGAATCGTCCGAATGCACACTTCTGGAGGCCCACATGTTGGATGCCCCTTCTAGATGCTGTTTCCGTCTGCTTCGAAAATTCAAGGTTGACCTTGACAAAATCTCCTAGATCATTCTCGCCAGAAGATGTTTGAAGCTTATGGTTGTCCAGTTTGTATGAATGCACCAACTTGTACCGTAAATGAAGCACTCTACATTAGTCCACATTGAATCTTAATAGATTATGGATTAACCAAGCGAATATCCTATCCAGATCAGCTTAAGGTACTGTGATATCATCTGCTGTGTTGATCGCCCTCCACATCTTGATGTTATCAGCATAAAACAGGCAGTTCCAGCTTATGATATGTGATATCTTTAGTATACCTCAAAAACAATCGCCGTTGCAGAAGAAAGTTTCTGATCCATCCTAGGAGACGATCATCAATACCAAAGGTGTGGAGTTTGAAGAGCAGAATATTATGGTCTAACAGCTTTGCGAAGCCGAGGAAGACTACAACAATTCCTATGCCAGAGTCTACTGCTTCAGTATGACTGAATCGTGCTAGTAGTAGATTAGTAGTGCACGACTGATTCCGTTGGAAACCATGCTGTTTCAGTGCGAGGTAGTTAAATTCTTATAATTAGGGGGGTTAGCGCGCCAGAACTGATAGCTTCCATGACCTTTACAAGAACCGGTAGTAATATTATGGGACGATAGTAGGTTGGATTGGAAGGACTACCTCTCTTGTGAGTAAGAGTAATCCGTATTTCCACATGTTGGGCACGTGCATTCCTTCAAAACAGTGTTGGACGGATCGAGCCAAAGGCTGGGCTAAATTCTCTCCTACTGCCGCTAGCGATTTCGTGTCCAAATTATCAACTCCAAGTGAGCTGTGCTTGCGTATCCACAATAGCTTTTTTAGTACAGCTTCTGCTGTGAAGGATATGTGAGTGAATTTTGGGGGTAAAACTACCACCTCAAGAGGGTTAGATGGCTAGTGATCGCAGCGTAGGCGCAAGAGATGCGCTGCCTCCTTCGGTGGCCGTGTGGGTCCGTGCGCTGTTTGAAGAGAAGGAATTCCCCGTTTCACCTTACGTGGACTGTTGACGTGTTGCTACGGCTGCTTGTGGTTTGGGGCCATACGCACTGCCAACTTCTACTGGCACGCCATTCTATTATCGCAGACAAGCTGAGTATAGTGGTAACGTTGGGTGCTATAGGCCATCCAGTTCTCGGTGCTTGGGGGGAGGTTGTAGATATGCCAGGCTGAGTTTTGCACCGCTATAAACTTGCGTGTCTTGTTTCGCAGAAACGAGACCAACTTTCTCGGACGGAACGTCTTAGTCGCTGACGCTTCGGCAACCAGAGAGTTAAACTGGCCGACGAAATGTTCCCATGCACTAGCTGGTGCCACGTCTGCCAGAAATGTCCAGTTGGCTGTCTCACCTAGTCGACCTAATATGTCGTAGGATACATATCTTCTCGGTGCATCCGCAATTTCCACGGGATATTCTGCATAGCAAATGCATGATCGCTGCGGCACAATAGGAAGTCGACGGTTATTCGACCATCAGTTCTTCGTTGATGAATATCCGATCCAGTATTGAAGCCTTATCTTTTTCTTGGAATTGGGTGAGAGTGTTGAAGTGGACATACAGCAATTAACTAGAGACAAATGCTTGTACATCGGCCTTAAACTGTTCTCCGGGAATTGCCTGGTATTCCAGAAAGTGGATGTTGAAATGGGCAGTAATGAGAATGTGACTGTAAGTTGTTGCGGATGACAGATTGGAGTCTATCTCGGGCGAGGATGATGGAGGGCAGTAAAAGACCGCCACTAAGCAAGTGTCGTCGCCATTCAAACCTAGACGGAACCAAAGGGAATCTTGTGCCGCGCTGACCGGATCCTCTATGAGCTCACATTAGAGCTCATTGCGCAAGTACAGAGCCACCCCTCCAATTTTGATGGATCGGTCGTGCCGAACTAAGGACATGCTTGGCAGTGTGCTCTCCATGTCACCTATGTCCGAGTGTAACCATGTGTCCGTTATAACGATGAGGTCTCAGGCTTTTGATCGTTGACGCAGCCGCATTTCGGAAAGTAAGCCTTGAGCGTTGGTAAACATACAAGAAAGCTTCTCAGATGTCAAAAGCTGTTTACTAGGAGCACATGAATGACATGGATTTGTGCCAACCGATGAGAGACCGGTACCTAATAGTTTATTTTTGGATAAATTTCGAAATTTTGATAGCAATGCAATCTGTTTTTGATCTTACTTGCACTTGCGCTATGCAGAACATCAGCCGTCTTCTCGATAGCTACGGGTCTTAGTGCACGGTTTTCTCAATCGCTGTGGTGGTTATATCGAGTCGCGGGTGGTGTCATTTCCGCGAGAACAGCGAGTGGCTGCGGCTCTCTAACTGCAGTCTTCAGTCGTAGATCCGAATGCAGTGTGTTACGTAGTAACTGCCAGCTACGGTTTAAGTTCACAGCCGTCTGTTGCGATTGCACTGTTGGTTTCAGTATTCTCGGTCCACTACCTCTGTAGTTTTGCGACACGGGTAACCGTGTAATCGACTGAAATATGAGGTCACCTGCACAGAGAGCTTCACGGATATAACGCCATTCTCCCAGGTCATGAGCGTGGGCTTCTTCGTTGCCGGTTGTCGGTAGATCGGTCACATCATGAACGAAAATAATTCCTTTGCTACTGTCCGTGTGGTAGCCGTTTAAATTATTTTTGTTCCGCTGGAGTTAGCTCCATGGAACATCCGGAAATATGCGTATTTCACTGTTTAGTCCGCAGGTCGTATGCTGACAAAAGCACCGTCTCGACATCATCTATTTATCCCAAGGATTCGAATTTGGATGTCTAGCGATGCGCATTATATTAATCTGACTGACTTGAACTCCAATTTTATCACAAGTAATATTCCACTTATTTAAATCATCTGGCTGTTTAACCCTTAAGGAGTTTGTCTTGGACTCAGAATGTTTCAAGGTCCCGTAGTTCCGCCTGGTCTTCGGTGTTGTGAAAAGCACGGTTATCGAGGGATTTAGTGACCTCTCTGCAGGTTGCACCTGGTCCTTCACCCGTTTTGGGGCTTTACTGGGTGAGGCTACTGAGGTTGCACTTCGATCATACCGAGCAGCAACGGTTGCATTGGTGGATCGGTCTTTAGAGCGCTTTGGATTTCGTTGATCAATCGGAAGGGTGGGTGTTACCGATGTTGCATCAGTCGGTAGATTGGATAAGAGGATGTGAGCGGTGGGGCTAGACATGCTTCTATTGCTCGTGATGACGACTTGGTTCGTGGTTCCCAAGGTTTATAATACTGCGCGGCCGTGTAAACGCCTGGCCATTTTCTTGGTTTCGAGGTAGCGATTGTGGGAGACGGATGAGGTGCAAGATGCGCTATTGTCCCTTGGAGCGAAGCAATTTTTGCATTAAAATGATGTTCAGTTTCGGCGAGTAGGCTGTCATACTTTTGTGTTAACGCTATTACGCGTTTTACAAGTGGAACCGTCGTGTACTTTGGACAGAATCGAAGTGAACCCGGCGTATGGTATTTCTTTATGTCAGTTCTACAGACGTTGAGGCATTTCGAATGTTACCAGTCTGGGCAATTTGTACAAGTCAACCCTACCTTTCCTACCTTAGCACAAGTTTTAGTAGCATAAAATAGTTCTTTTCGGGTTACCGCTGTGGTGTTCATGATGGTCGATTACCGCAGAACAAATCCAAGACGACGGATACAAACGGTAATTGGGTCAATCAATGAGAACTCCCAAATTAGCCAGAGAACATCCACCAAATTTGCACAGATTGAAGAATACACCAAAAGAAAAATATTAGTGCACAATTCACACAGATAAATCACATATAATGGAGTAATCCTGAAGCAAAAGTGGAATCCAGCACTGTAATCCAAAATCCGCGGCATCCGTGGGTACCATGCATTACTATACACGGCAGAGAACCGTGTGCCACGGTCAGACGATGACCACGTTTTGGCTACCGTTCATTGAGGCTCAACTTTGCCTGCAGCGAGTACGTCTTGTTCGACACAAAACTGTATGATTTTCTGCAGCTTCTCAGCCAGATAATACCAAACCCATTGAAGAATTATGTTGGTATCAATGTCAATAAGACGGAAAAGTTAGACGTTGTCCGGATCCCTGCATTAGACACGACTCAGCCGCCTCAGGGAAAGCGAATAGCCCAGATATCAGCATGATCAACGCATGCATCCATAACAAAGGAAATCGCTTGTTTTACGTCAAGGATCGACGTTTTACCATCAGTTTCCTCATCGATACGGGAGTGGAAGTGAGCGTTATCCCTGCAAACACGAACGAGAATCACTCCAACCCACGTACAACCTGTATGTGGCCAACAGAGCTCCTATAGCTTCATTCGGTCGGGGCATGTTGAATCTGGACTTCGATCTCCGACGAGATTTTCCTCGGATTTTCATGCTCGCGACCGTACCCTTCGTGATTGTCGGTATAGATGTCCTCCGCCATTTTGGATTTCTTGTTGATGCTGATTGCCACAGAGTTTTAGACGACCACACTAAAATAGGGGGTTGGAGGCGTTATTTCAGACACACAGGTAATCAGTCTCTTGTTCCGAATCGCCGAAGCACCTTGACCTTATGCAAACCTACTTTGAATACCATCGACTGGTACGACCAGCTGCAGAGCTTCCGCCAGTCACGACCTAGGTCGCTCATCACATATTCATTCTGGGTGTAACAACGAGTGCCCGACCAAGACGACTGGTCCCAGGCTAGTCACGTGTCGCAAGGGTTGAATTCGATCACATGCTTCATCTCGGTATCATCAGACCATCCAACGATTCATGGGCGTCGCCCCTCCACATGGTCCCAAAGGAGGTCATAAGGGACTAGCGTCCTCGTGACGACTATGGTACCCTAAAACAGGTGATCGAGCTTGATCGCCATCCTAGCTCATATATCGTGGATCTCGCCAGCAGTCTGGCAAGGAAAATCTTTCTCAGTAACCGACTTGGTGCACACTTGCTACCAAATTCCAGTAGCCGAATCGGACATCGCTGAATCTGCCGTGAAGACTCCATTCGGTGTGTTCGAATATCTGCGCATGCCGTTGATCTAAGGAGCGCAATCCGAACTTTTCTACGTTGCATCGATCAGCCTTGTGATGGTTTAGACTTCGCTTACGTATATACTGACGACATACTAATCGCGAGCCTCTCACTCGAGAAGCACTTGCACCACGTATGAACACCTTTTCACCGTTTATCTCAACACGGAACAACCATCAACTCAGAAAAGTGTTCGTTTGATGTACATTCCGTCAGTTTTTCCGTCAGCATATCTCTCCTGCAGACATCGTGCCACTATGGGAGAAAATTGAGGCCATCGTAGTCTATTACGAGTCTCATTCTTTCAAGCAGCTAAGAGGTTTTGATGGGCTCGTCAACTTTTGTCGTGGTTTTATACCATAAAGTGCGTCTCTTATGCAGTCGCTCCTAAACCTTCTCCAAAGTAAGCTTAAGTAATTCAATTTTCCTGCTGTAACACACACTGCGTTCAAAGCTTTGAAGGAAGCTATCACCAACATAGCTTCTATAGCGCATGGCGACCTGGCAGCCCCACTGTCGCTCCGTACTGACGCTTCTGAAATGGCAGTTGGTGCGGTCTTACAGAAAAATGCAGTTGACGCTTGGCAGCGGTTGTCGTAACTTTCCAAAGGCTTGCGACCTGCCGAATCTCGTTACAGGACATTCGGTGTATAACAATTTGCCATCTATTTATCATTACCTCATTTCCGACATGTCTTAGAGTACAGAATTTTCATCGTCATCACTAACCACAAACCCTTGACCTACGTGCTTGTCTCAATAATTGACTGGTACTCTCCTAGAGAGTTGCGCTAAGCAGACTACATCGCTCAGTTTATGAACGATATACGGCAGGTCTAAGGTGTACACAACACCGTCGCCGACACCTTTTTTCGAATGCAAGTGATCTCCACTGAGGCCAGCATTACTATCGACTTGGCAGCCAAAGCCACAGCGGAACTCAACGACCCGGCGTTTTATTTACTATGCAAGTCGCTCCCACTGCACATACGACCCGTTCCACTAACATTATCAGACGGAAGCGTGATTCGCAACATCTCTCGCAGTCGTACACGCGAATTTCGACAGACCGTCTTCTACATGTTGCACAGCTTTTTTCACACAGACCTTCGTGCATTGGTTAAACTCGTAACCCGACGCTTCGTCTGGTGCAATTTCAATCGTGACGTTCGTACCTGGGCAGCTGCTTGCCTACCGTGTCAACGCGCGAACGTGCATAAGCACACGAAAAGCCCACTAAACGCGTTCCCAGTACCAGAAGCAAGTTTTCATCACGTGCACATTGACATTGCACATCCTCTGCCGCCTTCGATAGGCTCTTTATACCTACTGACCTGTGTCGATCGATTCACTAGGTGGCCTGAGGCCATGCCTATCCCTATTTGATATTCAGAAACAGTTGCGAAGCGCTTTTAGAACGCTGGGTAGCACAGTATGGCTGTCCTACAATAGGGACCACCGATCGAGGGTCACATTTCTCGTCCATTTTTGAAACATTGCTTAAGGATTTAGACTTTCACCACGTCCAGACGACTGCGCATCAAGCGACCGCTAGCGGCATGATGGAGCTTTTTCACCGCCAGTTAATGGCAGCGCTTCCTCCCCACGCAGACCCTTCATGATCTGAAACACTTCCTCTTGTACTCTTAGGCTTAAGAAATATGGTTAAAACCGACTTCAACGCAATACCAGCGCAACTAGTCTAGGGCTGAACGCTGCTGTTGCCCGGACAGCTGGTAACACCAGCACCGTCCACCCCCACCTTCGACTACGGGAGTTACACCGATCGCTTGGCTCACCAGATGCGTGAGCTGCGCATACTCGCTTCACGGTTGCAGAAGACACCGGTGTAGGTACCCGGAAAACTGTCAGTTACTCATACGTACTGCTTCGCGCGGACGGTGTTCGACAGCTTCTGCAGTCACCGTACATCGGACCCTTCAAAGTAATCAACCGGACACGTAAGAAATTTACGATCGACTGCGTTGGCTTACATGAAATCGTCACTACCGACCGTCTAAAACCAGGCTTTATGGAGGAAACTACCTCGCCTCCAACTTCTAGCAAAGCTTCCTGTGACGTTAGGACTCAGCGCACCGCTTTTCAACATCTTTTGTCATCGAACCGGACCGCGATCACGGTCTGCGAGCATCGATCCTCCCGACATCTTCCGAACCTAGCCTGTCGCCTCTCACGACCAACGGCCGCGGTCGGGAGGTTCGTAAGACCGTTCGCTTTACCAACTAAGTACAGTGTAAATATATTTATGTTTTTAAATATTGTACATAGTTTCTCCGTTTTTTATTAACGTTGTGGAAAGAAAATATTCGGACTTCCGAAAACCTTTTAAAACTATCCAAAAAGCGAAATCTTTACACACACCCGCAGATCAGTCGTTCGCTGTTTTGGCGTGTTCTGTGTGTGTTCTGCCAATTTCGCATCTCTACATGCCCAAACCCTCCCGCTGGATCGACTGGCCCACGCGAGCAACGTTTTTGTGGAAGGTCGCAGTTAACGAGGGACCGGACGCGAAAGCGGCTGGTTTCTTGGTGGGACGAGGGTCGTTATGGCGAGGGGTGGGGTTTACTGGGGAGAGACCGCTGCTGAGCGCACCGTTTGGCAGCAGTGAACGTTGAGGTCCAGTCGTCCTTTTTCTTGGCTAGCCCTGTTTCTTTGAAGTCCGACAAGTCAGCTCCAAAGGCTCGCCGAAATGCACCCTGCCATGCGATCAATATGTAATAAATAACCAACCGCACTGCAGACTCCGGTTTCCGACGAACCCCAGTTGATGCGAAAGCTTACTCATTCTTACTCGGCACGATTTGCTTTACTAACTTTGATTCGACATCGAAAGCTTCCTAGGTTCAACCTTCTAGGGGGCTCTGTAGAGATAACTGCTAGCTTTTATCTACAGTTTCAGTGCTGACCAATCGTCTATTATCATTAATTGTTTTAATCTTCCTTACATTACGGCCATGTTGGCCTACATCTGGCCCGAGACTGGTATGCTCTGTAAGTTATCGCGCTAACGTTTGCCTATGTCTCGTTTTATAGGTCCACGTCATTTGTAGCCCATCGAATATAGTCCGGCTTGTACGATTTCAATTACCTTCTGATATCCGCGCTTCGTTACGCGCACCGTCTCACACTAGTATTTGCTAGTCCTCTACCTCTCATTTCAAGGCGCCGCTTTACGAAAACTTCATCGAAGCATCCATAATTTCGTCACTAATTGCTTCGGCTAACAAAGGACACTAATAATCTTCAGTGAGACATCAAGCGACCTAATGCAATCCAATGAAGTGTAAATAGTGAATTTGCTAGACTGAGGAGAATAAGGGAGTTCAGTCTGAAGGAATTTCTCAAACACAGATAATACAGTGTATTTTTCATACGTTTCCATACAATAATATTTTGTCATTTATTTTTTCGAAATATTGTTTTAGACGACAAACCGCTTGGAAGACTTGAGCGAACTTGCTTCCTCCGAAATCAGCAAGAACAAAACCGGTACTGGAATACAGTACTATTGCAAACAATTAAATATAACAAAGTACAATATCTCAATAATTTGTGTTTCCGGCAAGGCTGTATCAACAAAAACACAAATCAAAAGAGGCATAAAGTATGCTTTCAAGACAAATTTGGTGATGAACTTGTCTCAATGCTATACGACTTAAAACGGGATTACACTGGACCAATCAGATAAGGAGGCTACCATGGGCCATGGGTGTGAGACTCTGTGCATTACACGCAATGATGGTATAGTGTTTCAACTCTACATAAAGGGGAACAAAAATAATGGGCTGCAAGAACCAAATGGTTTCCATGTGTATAACTTTCACCCACATCAACAGTGCAATGTTGGCAAATCATTCACGCAGTTCGAGGTAACGTGAGCACAAAGGATAGATAATGAAACATTTTAGAGTGCACCGATAACACATTGGACTTAACTATGTAATGTGATAGCTGATTTTGTTCGGAATTTAAAACAGTAGGTCAACCGTTAGCAATTGAAAGTAGGTCAGCCACAATCTGAGTACCAAATGAGCACGTAATTAAATTAACATCCGAAATCTAATCTGCCGCCCCGGGCGGCATGTGATAGGGGGCGGTATTTTTAATACCGTCGATTGTTCGGTACCAAATATAAAGGACCAAATTTCCGGATAAGCTTGGTTTGAATATTTTAATGTTGCTCTGAATGACTAGCAAAATCTTTGCGTTATGTGTCACACATGTGCTAAGGTTCTTCCAAGTGGTACCCTTACTAATTCCATTGTGGTCACTTTCAATACATAGATTTCAGTGTCCCAGATGATTATTCAGTACATGGAAAAGGAAAGTGCACTTTACCCAGAGCCCATTTTGTGGGTTTACTGATTTAAAACTGCCAGAGGGGCGAACCTTTTCCCACCTCCCTGGGCGGCAAAAGTAATTGCTACGCCACTGGGTTTGGGACAAGCAAAAGTATTGGGTAAATGTTAGAGGGAATCACAGCTAGAGGATCAGTGAGCGGGACGAAAGCATCACAGGATAGGGCATTCGGAATTCTTCCACACTCCAGATCAAATTTCCAAAGAACTTTCTTCTTCTGGGTTTCGATGTGCCCCGGTTCTTCCTTACTTTCTCCATCCGTTATGAGGAAGCACAAGACAGAACAGTATGCCTGAACCATTGCACCTCGGTCTGTTGTACATACAGTAGTCATCCCCGAGGCGGCAAATCCAACAACCCCCTCCCACACGCTGAGACTGACAGCCGGGACTGACCTCTCTTCCCATTCGCTGCCTTCTATATGGCAGATCATTCTGACATCGCTCTCATGCACGCCCCCTTCTTTCTGAGAAATAAGGCTCTTACTAATCGGTCCTTGAATATGATGCAACTCTATCGCTAAAAGCCAAGTAATATGATGGAATGTGTCTGAGACGACTTGGACCACATCCCCACGTCTAAAGTTGCCTCCCAATGTAAGCCATATTTGCTAGTCTGAAGATAGCTGAGTAGATGGCAGTTTACGAATTGCTTGCCACTACCGATGCAAACAATTCTAGTGAGAGGGCTCGGTGATCCTTAGACACGAACACTATAATCAAACTGGCGTTGCCTGGGACAATGATCTATCTATCTCAGCTTGTGTTGGTCTGCTCGTCTAATGGTAGAGAATGACATCTAAACCTGTGCGAAAATCCATTTGAACCCCGATTGAATGGGATGGCTCTGTGATCCAGAGGCAAAACAACATAATCGAACAGCTGCTGCATTCGCAACAATCATCGCCTATCAAACTTCATGATGGCCTGGTCCTGAAATGATGAACCATTTGCTAGCAACTTCACTAAGTACACAAAATACATCGGGCTCTGGTCCTTTTGCTGGCATGGCAGTAGGTAGCACAAGTTCACTGAATTCATAGTACGCTAACAGGAGTAAATTATTTGCGAGAAACGTTCCTGGCAAAAGCCGCATTCATCACACCAAACCAATTAAACTCAGCTGTATTTTCTAGGTGTCAGACAACACCTAGGATTAGGCGCAACAATTCAAAGCAGAAAATGATTCCATACTCGTTCACGAAGGGTAGTGACGCTTTGCGAGCTGAACACGGTAACTACAAGCATACGGCCGTCACGTGGATGCCGGTTCACTCAATTATACGTGGTCGAAATGCAGTGCTGCAACATGCGCTGACATACTACATTGCAAGCATAGGCATACCATAGCACGGTATAAGAAATAACAATTTAAACTGGCCAAATAGCTGCTATTCATCCAACCTGGTGAACGTACATAACAGCAGTATACAAAATACTAGAACTTCAAAACGTGTCACATAAGATGGAGCATGGAATTACCGACACGATGATCTACTTGCCGAATATGGACGCTTTGGTAACACTTGAACTATGAAATGCTCACATCATAAACGTATCGGGTTATGTGCACCTGCCATACATCAAACGATTTCAGTCCCTTTAACCACAGATGTCAGACTTTTTCAATTTAACTGGGCATGTCGTCCATCGTTTTGGTTGAGTCTGGTACCTTCTCACCTGGACTTATCGGAATTATCAACAGAAGAACGTCCGACATCGTGGGACATCAGGCATGCTTCGGTATCCGTGCCATTACAGAACCCTCTTGCCAAGCCAGCGGAGTCCCCCGAGGCACACACAAACACATTGCTGAGAATAGCTGTTGAAACACCATTAATTTGGTCTCCAACGAAATCAGATGACCACTCATCCAACGCTTCAACATCTGCTTTTGAGTTGCCAACAGAAGAGCACACTCAGAACAATCAAATCAAATCAACCTCCTAATTGCGATTGGAGAACCTTAGGTCACCTCTTTTGCCTGAAGGCGATTACGCGTTGACGTGTCATGCCTATGGCGATCATCTAAATCCACTGCGTACGCTGGTGGACTGACCCAATTGATCATAGACTGAAAAACACATAACTCCGTTTCCGATTTTCAAGAGAGTGGAGCTCTGATAAATAGAATCAACAATGTGTGGTTGAATGTCATTCGCCTCAACACCAAGCAATGTGTTGGAGATCAAAGAACTTTGGACACCATCAGTGCATGTCACCGCAGCATTGCATTTTGTGGTGTCTGAAGGCATCACAACTGTCACTTCCTCGCCTTCAATTACGAAAACAGGCTTCATCTCCTGATGTAACTCGATAGCCTCCAAGGCAACACAATTATATGACAAGCCTCTAGAAGCCGCAGACACATGGTGGAATGAATATTTGGCGGTCGCACTACTTGAAGTTACAAAGCATTTAGCACTTGCTAATTCTGGCGCAGAGGGCATGCAGTTCAACTTGTCATCAAAATGATGGGCGCCAGCCTGAAGCGGTGTGAAACATATGTAAGCAACGCGAACATTCGGAAAGCCTACTTGAGAGGAAATACCTAAGTGTGTGCCTGAAGTGCGGTAACGTTTAATCTGGTGGAAAGCGCTAGTGGAGTGTTTTATGAAGTTGGAAATTTACGTAGGCATTCAGGATTCTTCTACAATTGTTGTGTTCATGAAATGTATGGCACATTCGCAACTCGCGAAATCACTTGAGCCAGCTAAAATTAAATGATAAATCCAAGAAATATGCCCAGAACACAGGATGACATTTTACCACGGCTCTAAATTTGTGTATGATATTGCCTACAAATAATAACCAAATTATCTGTTAGTCTGACTGGTGAACCTTATTTGTTAGAAATATGCATAAGCTCTTCATAGTCATCGAAATTGTAACGAACCGTCTTGACGGACATCGTGTTTCTGCTCGAATGAACAGTTATTATCAGCTGATATAAAGGTTCTAAATTCATAATGCGACTCCGTTTCCTTGCGAAATATGCTGTAGATAATCGTGCACGAAAGTAATATATACCTCATACCATTCACTGCTTGCGATCCGGAAAATTTTAGTAGGCGTTGAACACATTCTTCTATCAACCCATCTATGCACAAAGGATCGAGTAGCCAGAAAGACTAGGACAACAAATAAGTAAAAAGTATATTTCTCATCGTTTTGAGCAGCCGATCCCTAGAAGTATGAGTTCCAATTATTATAGATGTTTTATGCTGCTTGGTAGCGGCTGAGATTCGAGTCAGTAGCAAAGACACGTAAGAGAGTGCTAACTAAGGAACGGTAGAAAAGATGGCGGCAGCTGGACCCAGCTTATAAATCTTAGGCTACAAGGAATAGAAAGCCAATCAGCATGGACAAAGAACTGTGTTTCGTGGGATTCAACAGAGCAGATTGTGTAAAATGATGTACAGTCAGTAAAACAACTTGACGCTTAGAAGGTTCAAACAACAATAAATATAGTGTTGTAAAATACTGACTGAGTATGTTTTCAGGTCTATCGCGATCAGACTGAAGCTTAACGTGGTGCGATGGTTTGTGTACCTCAATGATCCATTGAGCTATGCTGCAAGGAGCTTTTTGCACCTTCAGAGCCACCCATACCATATAGGTCTGAGGTTAGAGACCAGACAAACTCAGTCTCCTGGCCCTCCAGGTTTGGAGTTGGAGTGAGGGTGGCTCCTTACTCTATAAAACGAGCTATTTGTAGTCCAATACCAAAAGCGCGCTGCATTGCTGTAAGGTATTTGAACCAAAGGCTTCAGTTGAGAATCCTAATCGTTCTCCTGTCTAGGCCTTGCCAACCTGACAGCAACCTGCCCACGCAATACAATGAACAATTTGTTAATGCTCTGGCCGTCGCAGAGGATAATAAACGGCGCCCTATCTGCTGCATCGAGCAGGGTGAATATGGGTTTGGATGCAACTGCTCATAACTTCCCGCCTTCTTACTCCCCTTCTTGCGTTTTTTCAGCTTTAGAGTCCAGTTACAACTTCATTTTCACCCCCGTTTTCAATACCCCATTTCTTTGCCCTCCCCTAGATTGAATAGTTCTTTGTCTTCTAGTTTCAACTCACACACAATCGCAGGGTGTCGCTCCAATCCAATCGACAAGTCCATCGTCAACCAAGCGGACAACACCAGTTCATCCATTTCTCTTTGGAGTTCTCGATCCTCGCTAAAACTGGCATGACTCAACGTGCGCACTTCGCTACAGACTGGCCAACAGGCAGTACTCGCCCGAACACTCGTGACCATAACTTGTTGTTCTGATCGATATTTGCTGTTTAGCAGAAACCCGCCTGCGAGCATCGAGCTCCGTGCTTACCCTGCAACCCCGTACATGCGATACTGGCGGAACATTCTCATTGCGCCTGTCTGGCCATGATGCAGCTTCAAAGGTGGGTCAAGCTGGAGTCCGCATTGTTTTGACTCGCAGGGCTGAAGCTGTCCTGCTCGATTGGATCCCAGTCGACAGTCAGAGGCACGCCGTTAGATTAGCTGGTTAGTTCCAGGCTACGTTGTCGCGCAGGAACAAACGGTGCCTGGTCCTCAATGCGACATACGCCCCTACAAATTCTAGAACTGATTCGAAGCGAGATGGTGTGATGGGTGCTGGAAATGATGGTGATTGCGGATGCTGTAATGCCGATCGAACGTCACAGGCCAGACCGATAAGGAGTGAGCATGTTGCCGGAAGCATATTGGTAAGCCAATCAGGAAATAGTAGGCCCGTGTTAGCGTCCAACATGCCACCATCCACTGAACGTGCAAGTGATCAATCAGGCGCCAGCGGACGCAGGAGCGCATATTCGTTCACCCTTGAGCCAAGGGTTGTGGCATTGGACAGAGGGAAGAAGCGCACGGGCCTAATCCCGCCAATCATACATCCACTAAGAAAGTCAAGGTGATTTTAGACAGAGTGAACGTGGCCAGCAAGCATAAACCAATGGACAAGGAGCCAGCGACAAAATGCAAATAACTGGTATGAGCCATTGAAACGGACTGCCGTAAATAGTGTATATACTCTATAAAGATTAGAGAGTAATCTTAATAAAAGACTTCATGTTCGCAGTCCCGTCTTTTTGCTTCTCGGAGGGCAACACGACAGATGGTTTCTATCAGTAACTTAACGATCGCCTTCGTTACAGAAGAAACACAGATGCTGTGGGTTTTGCTGACGATCTAAACGCTAAGTCGGAAACTTGTCATACGATGAGCCTGATTTGGGCGGCCAAATTGGTGTAGGCTCCCCTAATTATAACGGTGAGTTATTGCTACAGCCTTGTGAAAATCCTCGTCTTTTTTCGCGAGCACAAACTTGCGACACAGCACCCAAAGAAGCGTGACTTGACGCCCACCAGCCTCGCACCAGCCCTGGAGGCTAATCGATCATATCGCGATCAGTTACCGCTGGAGAGGCTGTGTCCAAAACTGTCGCTCGATTTGGAGCACCAGATTGGTCTCGGACCACGCACTTGTTTGCACCGACCTCCGGGTGCGTTTCGGTGAACATCCGAACGTCAACGTGAACGGATATTTCATAAGTATATTTTTCCGGTTAGGGTATTAAAAAAGACGAAAAGTTAAGATTCGTACGGCGCAATCATAATGGATCAGGCTGTAAGGTAATTCATTGATCCATATATGATAATGTACAGGAGTAAGTCACAAGACGTCCGGTAGACCATCGTTGCACTCACTCTGATGCTATACGACTACGAACCTTGGAATTGCTATATATTATGGAGCCATAATCAAGTAACGGCCTTGTCTGTATTTTGTACAGGTGGTTAATTGATTCTATTTGAGTGAATATTTTGAATAGTGCGTCCGGAATGTTCGGCACAGTTTAGGGTGTTTTAGCGAGGTATCACGGATGGTTTAGCATTGAGACAGTTTTACCATCAGTTGTAGGAGAACCCAGTGTGATTTCACATTTGTAGGTTACCACGTGGTATTTGTCAACGGCGAATTAGATTTTCTACTTCGAACACCATGAATAAAGCATGTATAACTCACGTTAGATGGCCCTTAAAATATCAATGATGTCAGTTGGATTAGACCCGTAAAACATATTTATATGCTCTTCAAATAGGAAAGGTTTACTAGGGAGTAAGAGTTCAAAAATGTCATTCAGATAAAGTAGGAATAATAAGGGACAGAGGATACTGTCTTGTATCGTGCTACTAATGACTGGATTAAGCGGGCTTGTACGCGATAGTGATTGTCCCCTAGGAAATGACGTTTAGCAAGAATCCACGCTAACCTTGCTTGGATCAGCAACTGACAGAACTGACGCAGGATTTCCTTTCTGCGGTCTGGCACACCAATGAATTTCCATGAACACAAAGTGACGATTTCGAGTGAGTAATAAATTATCTTTGAGGGTGCGTTTGATTTTAAAGCAACACAGCGAAGTAAAGCTTAAAGGAAACATGTAAAAAAGCAGTGATTCACCATGCTATGTCGTCTCCACTATGGAGCTCGCAATACGTGCGGAACGATTTTCTCCATCTTTCTGATCATCATCTAACATGTAGTAGTTCCAATAGGATTTACCACGCCACCGTCCGACGCGGACCTTGTTTTGGCTACCGTACATTGCAGCCCGTCTGTGCCTGCTCAAAGTGCGTCTCGTTCGACACAAACACGCCACATTTTCTCTGCACCGTCCTAGCACGACAGTAACCAATTCCGTAGAAGGAATGTTGGTATCACTGTCAGTATGATGGAAAAGCTAGACGTTGTGGGGATCCCGGCATTCGGCACGACTCGACTGTTTCTGGGAAAGCGAATAGCCCGTATACCAGCACGACCAACGCATGCATCCATAACAAAACAAATCGTTTGTTTTACGTCAAGGATCGACGTTTTACCATCAGTTTCCTCATCGACATGGGAGTGGAAGTGAGCGTTATCTCTGCAAACACGAACGAGAATCACTCAAACCCACGTACAACCTGCATGTGGCCAACAGAACTCCTATAGCTTCACTCGGTCAGGGCATGTTGAATCTGGACTTCGATCGCCGACGAGATTTTCCTCGGATTTTCTTGCTCGCGACCGTACCCTTCGTGATTGTCGGTATAGATGTCCTCCGCCATTTTGGATTTCGTGTTGATGCTGATCGCCACAGAGTTTTAGACGACCATACTAAAATAGGGTTTGGAGGCGTTATTTCAGATGCACTGATTATTAGTCCAGTTTTTCGAATCACTAACGTACCTTCAGATTATGCGAGTCAACTGTTTGAATACCGTCGACTGGTACGATCAGCTGCAGAGCATCCGCGGGTTACAACAGGGGTCGCTCCTCACATAATCACGCGCGGTCCACGCCACAACCCCCGAACAAGCGCCCGATGGATACGACTCACCTCAGACAAAATACGTGTCGCGAGAGCTGAATTCGACTACGCGCTTCAGCTCGGTATCATCAGACCATCCAAAGTCCACGGGTGTCCCCTCTCCACATGGTTCAAAAGCAGATAATAGGGGAGTAGCGTCGTCATGGCAACCATCGAAATTTGAAGGTAGTTACCATGCCTGAGCCCTATCAAATCCCACACATCGTGGTTCTCATTGTCAGTCTGGCAGGTAAGAATGGCTTTAGCAAAATCGACTTAGTAAGCGTATACAACCAAATTCTGGTAACAGATGCGGACATCACTAAAACTGGCATGACGACTCCAGTTAGTTTGTTCAAGTTTGTGTGTGTACCGTTTGGTCTTAAGTCGGTCGGTGGCCTGGTGGTTTGCACGTTTGCTTTGCAACCATAAGGTCACCGGTTCGAATCCGCGTAGGGGTGGGCGTTCTCGTGGTATACTCAGCCCGCGCGCGACTGGTGGTGGTCGCGCGGCAGCAAAGCGCCGTTACGGCATACGGCTGACACATTATTTTAGTAGTTTTTATTATTTGGTCTTAAGAATGCTGCACAAGCTTGTCAACGATTAATCGACCAAGCTTGTCGTGGCTTAGACTACTCTTACGTATATACTGACGACATACTAATCGCGAACCTCTCACTCGAGAAGCACTTGTACCATGTATGAACACCTTTTGACCATTTATCTCAACACGGGACAACCAGCAACTCAGAAAAGTGTTCGTTTGATGTACATTCCGTCAGCTTTTCGGTCAGCATATCTCTCCTGCAGACATCGTGCCACTACGGGAGAAAATTGAGGCCATCATTGTCTATCACCAGCCTCATTCTTTCAAACAGCTAAGAGGCTATGACGGTCTCGTCAAGTTTTATCGTGGTTTTATACCACAATGTGCGTCTCTTATGCAGACGTTCATAGACCTTCTCCAAAGAAAGCTTAAGTAATTCAATTTTCCTGCTGCAACACACACTGCGTTCAGAGCTTTGAAAGAAGCTATCGCCAACATAGCTTCTATAGCGCATGGCGACCGCGCAGCCTCACTGTCGCTCCGTACCGACACTTCTGATATGGCCGTTGGTTCGCTCTTATAGAAAAAGCTAGGTGACGCTTGACAGTCGTTGTCATTTTTCTCTAGACGCCTGCAGCCAACCGAACCTGGTTACAAAGTGTTTCGTAGAGAACTACTAGCCATCTATTTATCTACACGTCATTTCCGACTTGCCTTGGAACACCGCATTTTTACCGTTCTCACTGACTACAAACCCTTGACATACGTGCTTGACTCAACAACCGACCGATGCTCTCCTAGAGAGTCTCGCTACCTCGACTATATCGCTCGGTTTGCTAGCGATATACGACATGTCTCAGGTGTGCACTACGCCGTCACCCATGCACTTTCTCGAATTCAAGCGCTCTCCGCAGACGCCGGCACTGCTATCGACCTCGCAGCCATGGCCACAGCGTAACTCAACGATCCTGAGGTTGATCTACTAAGCAGGTCTCCCTCAATGGACATACGACCTGTTCCGCTGACATCATCAGACGGAAGCGTGCTTTGCGACACATCTCTGGGTACACCGCTTGCAGTCATACACACGAATTTCGACAGACTATGTTCGACAGGTTGCATGATGCATCTCACCCAGGCGTTCGTGCATCGGTTAAACTCGTAACTGCTCAATTCGTTCGGCGTAGCGTTAATCGTGACGTTCGCAATTGCGCTGCTGCTTGCCATTCATGCCAATGTGCTAAGGTGCAAAAACACACGAAAAGCCCATCTGGCAGGTTTCCGACTTCAGACGCACGTTTTTGCGACGTCCACGTCGACCTCCTAGGTCTTCTGCCGCTTTAGAAAGTCTCAGTTTACATACTAACTTGCATCGACCGACTCACCAGGTAGCCGAAGGCTATTCTGGTTCCGAATCGCTCTTCTCAAACAGAAGCTAAAACATTTTTAAAGCACTAGATAGCTCACTACGGCTATCCCGCCATTGTGACCACCGAGTGATGGGCGCATATCTCGTCCACTTTTGCCATGTTGCTTGGGTGTTTAGTTTTTCACAACGTCCAGGCAACCGTGTATCATCTAGTAACTAACGGCATGGTGGTGCGATTCCATCGCCAACTGAAGGCAGCGCTCCGAGCGCACGCTGACCATTCACGGTGCAAAACCGTTCCTCTCGTCCTCCTAGGCTTAAGGAATACCTTTACGACCGACTTCAACATGACACCAGCGCACCTAGTCTACGGCTGCGTGATGCAAATTTCAACGCCTGCGGGTAAATGCTTTCTGCGCTAATGCAGCTGTAGTCGCGCAAAGACAGTAGCTGTTTCATCACAGCTGTGTTTGTAAGAGATACGTGGGTAGAGCCTGATGACAGCATGATCTCCGGAAGCACGATGTAAGACAATTGCTTACTTTGGAAGATGAGACCGATTTGCTGTATGCCGTTTTGGCAAACCCGCATGTTGTATGCAGAGCAGGAAGTCTGCGCGTAACCCGACGAACTTTACGTGTCTGAATAGCAGCTATGGTTGTGGAACAAATTTACCAATAGGTCCTGTTGATTCTTTACTGTATCCTTCCGGACAAGTTTGACACAGTGGCTACACTGTGTTGTATAGACATCCCAGTTGTTCTTGCTAGGAGAAGCTATGTGGGCGAGCCATGACAAGTTCCTCAATTATGCATTTCCGACTTACCATCTAACTGAAGCAATTGACTCAGGTCTTCAGTGCATTGTCATCTTCCTTGGCATGCAAATTCGTCTGACAGAGCCCCACACAAGAGGCTGCTACATACAATAAATAGGTACGGTGTTGCAAACCCGCTTCACTCTTGGATCCAATCGTACCTAGTAGGACGGTCGCAAGTTGTGGATATAAATGGTTACATCTCTTCACCTCGCCTGATCACCAGTGGACTGGTGCAGGTCAGTGTTTTGGGTCCGTTACTCTTCCTACTGTATCTAATCGACCTTCTTTCGGTTATACAATCCGGTAGAACTTATTTCTTTGCTGATGATCTAAAGCTTGTTTGCACGTTCTAAAGTTCTCAGCATACCGATGAACTTAACAATATCAAAAGCGACTTGGAAGCCATTGAGATATGAGCCGACATGTGGCAGACAGAGTTTGCAACGTTGATGTGTAGTATTATGGTGTAAAGATGCTAGTTAGAAGCAGAATCGTTCAGGCTTCATGACGAAATCATTTCCATCAGTCAATCTGTCCCCGACTTAGGTTTGAGATACTGTAATTCCTTTAAGTCTAGAGAACGTACAAAACATATTGTAAGAAAAGCTAAGCAGTAGGTCGGGCTCATACGCCACCTGCTAACCTTGAAAGAAACCAGAGTACTTGTTTTCAAAAGCAGTAGCAGACCTTCACCTGAATATTGCTGTGTTGGGTTCAGTAAGTTGCGAAAGTGTGATTTGTGAGACATTGGAAATGTTCAACGCGTCTTCACGAAGCGTATGTTTGGTTATTCAACCGCTCTTTACACAAAGACAGGTGCAAGGAGCTGAATATTGAATCTCTGTGGTTTCGAAAAATGCTGTTAATCTGTGCTTCCTCCACAAACTAGCGTAGCGGAAAGCATATGTTGGAAAATATCAATTGCACTTTCGGGATAATACCAGATGTGAACTGCGAGATGCTGAATGTATGGTCTATTTACCTAAATTAAAGATGAACCTAAGAAGCAATTTCAACTTTCTTAGGTAATTCTCCCTATGGAATAAGCTTCCAAAAGTGATTAGATGTACTGATCATTTTCGCATGTTCAAGATGATAACGATTTATCTGCCAACGGACAGAGTGAAATGCATTTTAAAAATTCAACTTGATGATGTGAAGCTCTATGTAATAGGACTGGATCATGTATGATACTGAATAACATTGACTGAAAAAATGTTCAACAAATGCATCAGCGAAAATTTGATCATCTAGATTTAGATGTCACAACCGCTTCACATATGATTATCAACACAACCTCTCATGTCTTTTTACAGCAATCAAACTTAAAACCTACCAACTGTCTTCTGACCTAAAACCGAAAGCAAACTTGTTTACTGGTATGCAGCCAGGAACTATCTTCGTAATCCCAACTCAAATGGACGGACGCGTAATACCTCATCGTCAAGGTCAAGGCCACAGCATCCGGTTGGAAATTTACCTCTCCACTCCCAGGCCAGTTTATTCCAGTTTTTGTGTCAAATATTGCTATTTGTGGTCAAAGATTACATAAAACTGTATAATTTTTGATTCCGAATTATCCAGTGATATATTTAGATCCATTTCCGCAGTAATTTTCTGGTTTTTTTGTCTGCTAGATATTTCGTCGATCCTGGTGGTATCTAGCTCGTGTCCTTTGAAGCAAATTTTATCTCGTTGTTTTCATTATTATAGCAGTTTCGTCCTCTGGTTAGGGTAATTCACTCTAGTTAATCCTTTGGCGTTCTACGACATAACTACCTGTAATAATTTATCCAAACTTCTGTCCCCCTTCATAACACTGATTTGCTCTTATCGATCCGTACTTCTTTGGAAATATCAAAGCAGTCACCTTGTGGAATCTTCTGCAAAGTCGTTGGGCATCGAGCTAATGCGATTACATGCAGTTTCTGCGGTGTTAAGCTTCATATTTCGTGCGTTGGTCTTACTGTAGACCAATTTCGTATAATTCAGGGCATTCAGAACGAGATTTTGAAGACCGTTTGCAAGCAGGGTCAAGCTAGACTTGTGCAGAATAGAACCAACACGTCTAGCAAGCGGACCAGTACAACGAGGTGCTCTATGATAGCCAGCTTGCCTTGTGCTACACCACAGGCAGGGAAGCAACCAGTGCCTAATCAACATCGCATCCATCCTGGAAGCCAGGTACACAAGTTCCGTCAAGCTCCCCCTCAAGGCCTACAAGATGTTCTGTTGACAGCAAACCTCCAGTTTGCAATATGCAAATTGACGATAACGAATGGAAAGTACAAAAATCGAAGAAACCAAGAGTAGTGTCTAGCGACCTGAGGCACCGTAGCCTCATGATCTTTCACGCACCTGATTCAAGTGATTCCAATCCTCAGGTGCGCTATGAACATGACTTCGAGTTTTACAATCATTTATTGATAGACAACTCGATGTAAATGATGGCGGGCTCAAAGTGTAGCAGATCGCCCGTCTAGGAAGGAGAATAGAGGGCAAAAGTCGGCCTATGAGGGTGACTTTTGTCTAAGAAGCAAGTCCCAAGTTACTCTTGTCCCGTCTTAATAAGCTAAAGGGTCTAAAGATTCACGTGCGCGCTGACTTAGACCCGGTAGACAGAGAGAAACTCAAGTCTGTTATGATCGAACTAAAGCGACGCACGGAAGATGGAGAACCAAATCACCGTTTTGTAAATTTTCGGGTAGTTGCCCGGATTCCTCCACGAATCCGGATCAACAGGTTCCTAATGCTTCAAGCGCGCCCAACGGTTCTTACCGCGGTCTGTGCGTAGCCTTTACTAACGTATGCAGTCAGATGAACAAGCGCGATGGGCTGTACGACTTTTTAAGCTCTCAGTGATCAGAAGTATTAGGACTTGCTGAGACATGGTTAAACTCCGCCCAAGAAATGGAAAGCACCGGCTACTCATGCTTCCGCTGTGATGGGCCATCAAATCATCGCGATGGCGTTCTACTTTAGATAAAGTCTTCCTTGTGTGGGAGACTGGTGAGCGCTTACCAAAGCGCTGATGGTCTATGTGAGCAGTTATGGTGTTCGATTCACCTCAGACGCTGCGAGTTGCTCGTTGGCGTGTTATATCGCAGTCCATTGAGCTGCTGTTTGGACTGGTTGCCGCATGTCCGCAACCACATGAGTCGTCAGATATTCCTACTCATGGGCGATTTCAAATTTCCCCGAATACAGTGGCCTGAGATTGAACTTCTCCACGGCCACTGTGAAGCCGAGAGGAAGGTTACAGAGTTGCTATTTGAAACCGCGGCCACGCAGCACATCAAGCAACCGACACGCATTACTGCGCGCGACTCCATCATGCTTAGACCTACTTTTGACTAGCAGTGAGCAGTGTGTGCATAACATTCAAGTCTTAGAGCCTCTGGGAGCGAGCGACCACTCGATGGTTATAGGCAGCTTGGAACTACCGCTGCCTTATTCTCCCCCACTGGAGCCAGCCTTCAACTATTGGAAGGCGGACTTTAATGGCCTCATTCGAGCAGCGAGCCAGATAGACTGGTCTTTACCACAGGATTCATCTATTGAAACCTGTTGGACTATCATTAAAGAGGGAGTGAAATCGTTGTGCGCTTGATTTGTACCCCACAAATTTCGGAAAGTTAAGCCAGTCAAACCACATTGGTTCGACAAAGAGTACAACAAACTGGCCCTAGGACGCAGACTATGGAACAAGTTTATGTCATCTGGCTCTGATGAGGACTACAATGCGTACAAGGTGCAGCGAAATCGCTGCAACAACGCGAAAACAAAAACACGCAGAAGCTTCGAAGAGGAGCTTGCAACCGTCGCAAAAGCTGCTCCTAAGAGGATCTTCGCATATGTGAAGCGTCGCCTGAGGCCTGTAGCCAATGTCCCAGTGTCAGAAGGCTCAGATGGACAGCCCCTAACCTCGAGTGCAAATCGTGCGTCCGCATTGGCGGCGCACTTCGCCTCCGTATTTGCAAGTGGACAGGTGTCTGTTATCAGTTCGACTAGTATAGCTCCAGCCGAACTTAACAGCCTGGACTGCAATATTGTGGATGCACGCAAGCTTCTAGCAAATCTTGACGGGACGAAACCTGCTAAGCCAGATGGTATACACCCACTGATTCTCCAGCCCCTATCGGCTATCATCGCTCCTTCTGTAACTGAACTGTTTAACAGGTCATTATCCTCTGGACTATTATCGGGCGACTGGAAATGCTCAGTCGTAAAGCCCATACCGAAAGGTGGTAACCCAAGCAAAGTGGACAAGTACCGGCCGATCTGCCTGACCGCTATTTTAGCAAAGACACTCGAGAAGGTCGTGAAGAGGAGCCTTCTGCAGCTTCTCGAGTCGAAATACCTGTTGACCTACGCACAGTGTGGCTTCATGAAAGGTCGCTCGTGCATCACCAACCTACTGTTGACAAGGCACGAATGGTTACATGCGCTGAACGAAGGTCAGTCGGTCGACGCCATTTACATTGACTTCAGTAAGGCTTTTGGCAAGGTTAACCATGCAGTGCTCTTTGACAGGCTGAGGATGTGCGGTGTTGGTGGTTCGCTGCACAAATGGATCAGAAATTACCTTGTTGATCGAAAGTGGTGGGTCCAGGTGAACAACCATCTAACTGACTGGTATCCATCGAGCAGCGGAGTGCCCCAAGGCACTGTACTGGGGCCGATATTGTTTCTGATCCATGTAAACGATGTGCCTCAGCTACTCCAATCACCTTGTGCGTTGTTCGCAGATGACTTGAAGGTGTGGAGAGTAATCCGCACACTCCATGATTGTGATTTACTTCAGCAGGACCTCGACCGCCTCTCAACATGGTCTGCAGAGGTTAACCTTCCGATCAACCCTGCCAAGTCGCAATTTATGAGGTTGGGTAAGTGTGAGCACAACCGAACGTACACAGTGGCTGGTCAATCGCTGCATCCCGCGTCTTTCGTGCGCTACCTCGGTGTGCTCTCACGCTGCGACCTAAAGTCTATTGACAACACAAATAGGCTGTACCAAAACAGCCTATGGATGCTTTGGGCGCTCAGGCGCAGCTTCAGCACTTGGTCCGAAGAGATTGCTA
The DNA here is from genome assembly GCA_944474145.2 of Dicrocoelium dendriticum. NCBI lineage: Eukaryota > Metazoa > Platyhelminthes > Trematoda > Plagiorchiida > Dicrocoeliidae > Dicrocoelium > Dicrocoelium dendriticum. The sequence continues at coordinate 62,906,648 of OX104068.1, forward strand.
CTCGCCTCTTCGTCTCGATAATACAACCAATGCTAGAATTCGGATCTCCCGCGTATGGTCTCATCACGCTGGGAGATGTAGAAAGGCTTGAGCGGGTGCAGCATGTAGCCACCAGGTTGATTCCCAACTTACGGGGTATGCCATACGAAGACCGATGTAAGAAACTAGGGCTGTACACCCTAGCTTATCGTCGGCTGAGGGTTGACCTCATCATGATGCACCGGATATTACATCTGAGTGACTACCCGATGTTGAGACAACTGCTTAATCTGCGCATACCAAGCTGCACGCGAGGACACCGGTACAAACTCATCGTACCGAAGATGAAGCGGGTCGCTCACCAATTCTGTTTCGAACGCAGAGTGATGAATGTCTGGAACGACCTGCCGCAGCATATCGCAGAGGCCAACTCAGTGTCCGAATTTAAGAAGCTTTTAGACAAACACTATGCAGAGGCAAAATATAAAGTGCGAAACGACAAATAAGGCGTAAATGTCCAAGAGTGACGAATGATGCAGCTACACAGAGAAAGTTCTACTCGCTGCTTCCAACCAGTATTCAGTATTCAGTATTCTGCTATTCCATTCGCTACATTTGTGCTGTAATGCTAACCATTTCCATTTTTTTCCGGAGATGACAGTTAAGTAACACATCGGATTTCTTTGACCGGCGATGTCGGATTCCCTATAGTACGAATTCCTGATACTAATAATGATTCCGAAAATTGGTTTTAGGATCTTTTTGTCTAAGGACAACTCGTGCAGTAATCTGTCTTCGGCTGTCGCGCCGCACGATTTGATTGTATGATTGGCTTGATCTATTTTGCGCTGTTGTATAACATGTTATTCGCTTATTTTTGGTAGTAACAATATTATACCTTATGATATTCCAGTGTTCTTACATTAAATTCTTTCTTATTTCACCAACACGACTGGGTTGATCTGCTGTGTTGACGGTTTGAAGCCACCAAACTATGAAAAACTGTCTCCATGGAAAGCACATTGCCACCGACTTACTGGCGTATAGAAGTGTGCCATAATTAGATGGTCCGCATTATGGACCGGGCTGAGGCTTCATCGCCCATAATGTATGCATAAAGACAGCTGTACAACTAACACATGTTAACAAGATGATGTCATATATGCTGCAATGCCACACTGGCATGCCACCAGGGAGGGCATGTAAGTGCAGGCGCAACTTTTCGTGGGAATAATCTGCGTGGAACTAGGCCCCCTGCGTACGGTTCCACGAATGGCCGTATTAATTTGACAGAACATCTGTTTAAATCTGTATTTGCCATTGTTACCAGATTTCAATTAATTTAATACCTTAAACCTTCCAACTAGTTTAGTCGCCTTCATGACTCCATTGTGTAAAGCATGAACAATTATATTGTGCGGTTCCGCTTTACACATTGCTCAGACCACATAGTTGGACTGTGCTTCGCACCTCCGAGGAACGCACTATATATATATATATATATATATATATATATATATATATGTATATATAGGATGGTGAACTATCACTAAGAAGATGTTTGGATCCTGCCAAAGCCGATCATGTATCGCAAATCATTTTAGCCGGTGCCAACTGGACGGAATCCGTCGATGTTCGGGAAGCAGTCTAAGCATCTTACCTTTATTTCTCAGATTTTATTGTTGGTCTACAACACCGCATTCTTTCTTACAATCTTCGGAGCTATGAAATCGGTGTTTTATATCTTGGGCTGGATTCATTCATTCCTACTCCAACGCCGTTTGGATGTGCGTATTCGTAGTGCCCTTATTGACACGATAAAAGTGCTTTTCGGTGTCCCTCTAGGCTCAGTTACTAGAACTACGGCTATTCTTAGTGCTCATGAACGACGTTGCGGTAGTGTTGACGTCAAACTGTCTATTCTTTGCAGACGATCCTATGATCTTGCGGGCAATCAATTAAGTAGACGACCACATATTATTACGGGATGATTTCACCTGTGCTTATGAGTAGTCGACTCAAGTGTGCTTGCGTTTGACCCTGTGAAGTGTAAACTTAAGAGCATACGCCACCAGAGCATGTAAGAATGCCGGCTAGGAGAACACGTTTTGTAGCACTGTTCTCTTGAAGTTGTTGTTAGGGCATGCTCGTGGAGGAAGGTGTCGAATGCTGAAGACAGGCCTAGAAAGCATTAAAAATGCCAGCCAACGCTCAGACCTACTGCCAAGGGCGTCTGGCTGGTTTCATTATATGTGTTTCGCAGATGTTAAAGACTTACGTGAGGCCATATGTGGAATACGCCATCAAGGTGTGATGCCATTGCCAAATACATGACCTCACTACTATAGAAAAGCCACAACGAAAGACGACTAATATATCAGAGGATTGCTCAACTTCTACTACCAACTTCTATTAAAACCACTAGGAGTTGTCACTGAGCAATATCGTATTCTGCACGATGATCTCATACTGGCGTATCAGATCTTCAAGGATTTAACCACCCATGCCAAACTTACTGAAACTCATTCAAAAAACCTCACTGAGAGGCCACCATTTATATTTGGCGACACAGTACAACCGGTTGGAATGCCGCCGCCCCTACGTTAGCTGAATTCAAATCTCGACTTGTGGTTGCCTTACCACACCCGCTTTATCTAATTTAACCAAAGGTACAGAAACGTGGGACAACCAAACCAAACTAGCTGCATATGAGAAATTTCCAATACGTCCATTGCTAGGTGTTAATATTTCCTATGTATATTCATTTGTAGCGTGGCTCTTTACTTACAGAAATTGTTAAGCGTTTGCTTTTTTATCCGTTCCATTGTTCGGACTGCAGGCGAATTTAAGTGGGGCTAATTGTTAGTTCGGGGAAAAAAGCGAACCTAATTTACTCGGGTTAAAATCGCACCATTCACTTGGCAATACACTTTAGGCCGTCCCCTGTTAAGGGAACTAACTGTCGACTGTGTTATGGTTACCAAAGTCCACCAACGAGAAGTGAGCCGCAAACAATTGTGTGGTAAACCGTGACTCGATCCATTGAAGTCGGTGACCGATACTGCACTAGTTGTGCACAATGTGTAAAAGTTAGACTACGTGCCATGTACTGCATTTCCCAAGTACATTTCACAAGTTATCGATTCCCTTTGATACATCAAATAGACCATATAGTTTTCATACTTTGGAGAGCAATGTGCTTCCTGCCCATCCCGAGGTGGTCATCACCAAAGCAAATTTTAGGAGTCGAACGTACGTTAGATGTAGTATTGGTTTTATTGGCAAAGACAGGGTAAGGCAAAATTTTTATTCTGTGTTAGAGATGATGAAGAAGTAGAGAATGCAAGCGTAATATGAAATGCTGACAGCTGAAATTCCTAGCATTCGGCTGAATACAAGGAAGAAACCATGTAGTCATTTGACAGAGACCGGTAATTCGTTGGATACTTTTTCAGATACACAATGTCGTTGGTCCGACATATCAATTGTAAGAATGACTCATATTTTCAATTTGTTTCTATGAAATGAAGCTCAACTTGTCCCCGCAAAATTACCCAGTCAACTAAACTGAAGTGGAAACTGTCATGGTGAGTCAAAAATGTACTTGATAGATCGGCTAAATTGATGCAAAGTTTAAAACGACGAAGGTACTTCAGCAGGCCAAACACTTGGAGCTATATTGCGTACAAAAGTGACGCACATCAGCTTTTATTAATGCAGTTCTTATGAGGTTAAAATAACTCATGATAAGTGCAAATTGCCAGAAAATGTTTTGGTAAACCAACTCAACCTAACTGATCGTTCCTATTCATATCACGAGGCCAGTGTGAATCGCTGATCGCTGATTGAAATCTAGTACCCAAATGTGAGTAAACTGGGCTAGCCACATTCGGCAGAATCTATTAAACCCGTATGGCCTCATTTAAGTCATATAGGATGTGGTTACAAGTTTCATATCAGTTATTTAAATAGAAATACTGCCAATGTACAGTCGAGTAAACACGTATTGGCTAACATTTTCCATAGTTTACTTACTGGAATAAGTGTTATACGCAGTTGTGGTGACATAAGGTACATAAATTGCGAAGGCACGCGGAAATTAATCGTGCATTTTCCGGTCAACCAAGTGCTGTGTTAACTTCACGTCTGATAGTTTCACATGAATTGTGTAGCATTGTGTGCAGATAGTGATAGCCAACAACTGAATTGCAGAAGACGAATCCATATCATCATCTAGACAATAGGTCCAAATGATTCCTCAAGCTTCTTGGTTGACAAAATCGATGATTTGACCATGATCCTTCCAAAAGCGCTCGGCTTTGATCAACTCTGGTTTTATAAAGGTTTGTGAAGTTACCAACGCAAACACTAGTATTCGAGGCAGTCGACAAAGCTAGGTATCGCGCCGAGTTGCTCTTCCAGACGGGAAATTGTGTTGCGCCCCACCTCAAGCTACCTGTGTTTAGAGAAATGGAATGATAACTTTGTTCTCACACAGCGGCCCATTAACCCACATACTCCGACTTCGTATTTTGCTCAACCATGAGTGGTTGCTTGTAGCAACCCAACCACACAGCGGATTCTCCAACTCCAACTTTGAATTCCTTTCCCCTGTACCAAGCGTTACCCATAGATCTCAGATGCGTAGTGTTTATGGCATCGGCCGTGAACCACTAGGCTCTGATTTCTACCCCAGCTCAGGCTATCTCCACCTGATCAGTCCAAACCGGGATGAAACCGCAGTCGTGGGGCGCCCGTGTTCGGATGAACAACACCAAGATATTTCCAACCATGAGTGTATTTTTAAATAGACAGTGCTTACACAGTCAAGTCTAAACGTGGTGATACCTCTTGTACATTGAATGCTAGTCCTATAAAAGACAAATATAGTAGCCTGCAAGAAATAGTGAGATGGGACAGACTATGCGTCCATTCGATACTTATGGTTATCCAAACCGTCTGCAAAATCCCACTAAACCCATCTGATGAATCGGCCCTATCAGGTGAAGTGGAAAACACTGGAACCATGTAGTCACACAAGTGGCTGGCCTCCAAACTAACGATAATATGAATCAGCTGTTGTCCAGATGGTGCCGTGTCACTAGCTGTTTTACAGCTAACAGGCTATCCACCCCAAACGTTAGCCGCTCAGCTATGATTTCTCGATGTTGCGGTCCACATGCTGTTCCGATGGCAACTGTCTCTTTCTGTGTTTTCACAGGCGGTGACTAATTGCCCTCGGGAGAAGGTAGTGGAATTGTCAGACAAAAGTGATTCACCCTCTTGTTTAATAGTGGTAGGTCCATGTGCCAGCGGATGCCACGTCTGGCATCACCAGCCAAGGTTGCGTGGCTGGCGTGCGTGCAACACTTGGCATACTTCTGTCTCTGACTTTGTTTACGAAGTCGCTACGATTTGAGTTGGAGTTACCTACAAACGATAACCAGTGTAAATTCGAGAAGAAAAGAAAATCAATCTCTAAAATCCATAGACACTTTCGCAGTTGGTGAAGCTGGGTTGGAGTCAGTTCACTCAAATCGAGCAAGCAAGCATCTCACTGAATTATCAGATAGCAAGAAATGAGCTGTAGGAAGCTGATGGGTTCTAGGACCGTGGGGAATTTCGCAATGAAAGTGACAGATATTAGATTAGCCGGAAACGTTCAGGTTCATAAATTCAAATTCGGCAACATTGCATGGGATGAATTTTGGTCTACTAACAATGTTACGTCTCCACAAACTGTCTTAGTTTCCTACTTTAGAGAAGAGCAATATCCCTTCAAAAGAAACCTACAGGTTTAACTTTGAAAGATTACATTTCCATTGGCAAAAATTATTTTGTTTGCAAATATCTACATCACCCCTAGTTGTCCCGCCTCTCAGGCCGAGGAATTTGACGATCAGTTCCATTCAAGTATCATCGACCACATTGATTCTTCTCTTTGCATATTTCAGATGATTTCAACAGACTTGACACCACTTTTCTCACAGAACTTTGGTTGCAAATGATTGTAAACTCCCCGTCAAATTTGAAACAACTATAATCAGCAAAGTGAAGCTGTTTTTTGTCTGCAACCAGACACCGATTGCTGGTTCTGAAAACGCAAATATCAAGTTATCACCTATTGTGTACAGAAAAATAAATCAAGGGATATTACTGGTTGTAATGATCGCAGCCTTATAAGAACACAAAGTTCACCTGAGAATATATATCAACTCCAGGGACTGATTTTATTTTGGTAACTATGTATCTAAATACCGCGACCAGTCAAGGAGCTACCTCAACTTCTGCTTTGATACCTGCTGTCCACTGGAAACCATTTACATCCACGCGGATCGGTTTTCATCTCCATACCTACAACACTTGCGTAGACTCAAAAACAAAGCGTTCAAAACGAAAGATCAGGTTGTAGTGAAATCTTTTTCTATTTCTAGCAAAGCTCAGTTGATTTGGTGGCGTCCGTATCCGGATTTGCCTGTCACTGTGACGTCCATGGGGACAGTCACAGGACGCCTGCGCCTACAAAGGGGACCATGGGTGGCTTGCGCTGCACCACCCATAGTTCCACCCACACACCCCATATCCGGTGTAAACCCGAAGGAATAAGACCGGGAGGCATGCGGATGGGAGCCACGTTTCATCAACGGAGCCGGCCCACACTCCTTCAACAAGCAGAACAGAAGCATTTCGGCTTAATTGGGAAATCATACACACCAGACGTACACGAGGCGGTGGCTGGACCGTAGCCCGTTCCACACAGGATGGAACCACTCTTTGAGCCTAGCACCGTCACGAGGACGATGCACTCCGTCCCCTCCAGCGACGACCAACTGTCTCCTGGAGCCAGTATGGACGAGGTAGTGGGTAATAGACAGGTAGGCACCTTGTCAACATTCACATCAGGCGCATCCACACCGGGGAGCTCAAGCAACATCTACTTCTGAAATGCAAGATTACTCATCACGCAGACAAACGTACCACATACGCCACCGTATTGGCCTGGATTAGTAAATTGAATGGGAACATACTCATGGTGCTTCTATTCCGCATACAATTGTGCCTTCTCCGGCACCTGAGAAACCGCCCTTTTGAGCAGTCTACGGAATTCGCATCGATCAAATTTGCCTTGGATTCGCAACACCTGAAATCAACATGAGTTTGTCATAAACTCACCTTCTTCATGTTCTGGCAATGTTATTTTCAGTTTACTCGAATGTCGTTTTACTGCACTAAGTTAACCGTACAAAAGCGGTATGAGTATCCTCGTGGAATTCATTCGGTATACATATATACATAGATTGGCGTCATCTGCGTCCAATGACAGTTCGAATACAACATATGTACATGCGTTTATCCAAACTTAAGTATGAGCTGTCACAAACTGGATAGAGACACATTAGACATCATCATCATCAATGGTACGACAAACGTGTATGGGTTTCGTTTGGAGGTCAGGCTAACAATCACTTTCGCAGGCATGAGAATAACTACCCAATACGAACTGTTGGTGATTTCTTCAACATTTGGACGTGACAGCCTTAAATCTTGGGCATTCATATTTGAAGGAACCCGATGTGGCAATAGTAAGGCAACTGCTAGGTAGAATGATGACTAGACTACTGGTACAGTGAAATAGTGTGCACTTAGATGTTGCCCTCTACATGTACACTCTGGTTTGAGTAGCTGATGGGGGAGATCACACAGCATGCGAATGCGATACAGTGTCCACTTTTGGCTCTCTGTGTCTCTGACCGTTTCGGTCATGTGCTGCCCGAGGTATATGCACCTACTCAAAGAACAATTGATGCGCAACCTTTGGTATTGACAAGTGACATCAACTAAGTCCCGCTGCCCACTGTCAAACATGCGACTTTCCAAACAGTGTTCGCATTGATTGTGCAAATGTCCAAGTACCCAACCGTTTGTACCTACCGACCTGTACTTTACTGTGGCCATAAGTTATTTGCTAACGGTCTATATCGTACGTTTCGGGTGCAGCCATTCGGTGCTCATAAAACCATTGTCGCTATGCGCCGATTCATTTCCGATGTTATATGATAACACACTGACGTACCATTCCCGTTAGGTTCAACCTTTTACTTAATACATCCAAAAGATTGGCCATGTGCAATGCAACTTCTGGTAGGCGTCTCTGCACGTCTGTCTTCCATCCGGTTAGTACGTGTGTTTTCATAGGCCTCGGTAAATGCAGTATGGCTGAAGGATAACTGGAACTATAACTATACTCACTCTCATCACTAGCCTGCGGAGTGGAACATGAAATGGCGACATCGTGATAATCGCTAGTCGGTTAATTGTCGGGATTGTTCACTTGACACAGAATTTCCAGGGAAATTTCTCTTCGAATGCATAATCCAAACTGGTCACACGAAGGACAATCGTTGAGCATTGTGTTACAATTGTCAAGCAGTCCGTTATGTGTTACTATTTATTTCCCCCTGGTCATTCCTTCTGACCGCTAACATATCTCGACCAATTCATTAGTGTCCAGAATACTATCTATGCCCAAGCATTTCGATTCGGATGTCACAACGTATTGCCGCTGCTCCGGGAGTCAACCTTGATGACTTGTCTGAATCTCAGTGCGTTTACAAAGCTGTTACACCGTCTAAAACACCCATATGTCCAGACCATAAAGGGAGATAACAATTGCCGGGATGTCTGATGTACGCTGAAACAACTTAGTGGAGTATCTAACCGAGTGTCAAATCCATTTGTAGACCTGCAGGAACTGAACCGTAACTTCTGTTGACTCAATGCTAACTCCACCCCTCACCGTCCTTCCCCAATATTGAATTGGCCCACAACCTACTTATCTGCCAGCGACAGAAATACAGTGCGCAATAAACTACTACAGCTAGACTCCAACAAAGCAGGTGGTCCGGACGCATTATCACACCTTATCCTTAAGGTGTATGCCGATTCCTTGGCCCAGGCACTTACTGACCAATACAAGTTGTGTGTGAAAGAACATAATATTTCTGACTGCTGGTGAAGTGCCAGAATTACACCGGCGCCAAAGAAAGGCTCAGATAAATACCGACCGATTGGCGGCACCTCGATAAACTTGAAGATATTCGCGAAGATTAGTCTTGACAAGTTGCGGAATCAGGAGCTTTCAGATGGTTCGCTGCAGTTTGTTTATCCTAATTTGAAGTCAACTCAACACGCATTAGCCTATCTTGTACATTCATTGTTGTCGTAAGTGAAAAACATGGTAAAATCAGTACGCATACAATTTCTCGATTACAGTAATGCTTTTTACAGTTTAAACCGTGAGCTTCTTTTGAGAGACTTGCACAATGTCGAAATTCAACTCTTTACTTTCCACCTTTTGCGAGACTACTTTACTGGGTGTGCCCAGTTTACTCGACTTCCTCGCCGCTCACAACGGACACTGGAAGTTTTCATGGGGCTATACCATTTCCTTATTGTTTTGCCACCTTCATCGCATCTTTACCGGCCGCCGCCGATGCCCTATTGCTGAAATATGCAGACGACGTAGTCTTGGATATCTGGAAAACCGACCGCAGCCTCATAAAGTTAATTGCAAGCCTATCTGCACAGCCTTGTATTACCGTCTAGAGCTTCCTTTTGATCGCCGAATGCATCAAAATGCAATAACGTCATTTTCTCAATACATAAATTCCACGTTTATCAGCAACTTCTAATGGAATAGCCCGCATTTCACCTAGAAGGCAAGAATTTGAACTCCATTGTCTCAGTAAAGTACCTAGGTGTAATACTCAGTCGTGATCTTTCTTAGTCACTCCATGTTAATGACATTTTTACAAAGATCAGGGGGGCTTTCGTTCTACGCCCTTCGTTTACAATCCTCCTCTGTTCCTGCAACTTAATTCTGAGATCTATCACCACATGTGTCTTCCGCCTTTGGATCTATTGCTCCAATGCGATATTTCCTGGTTTACTAAAGAAGCACTTCAAAATCCTGGGTAGATCACTGACGCAAGTACCTCGTTGTAGTAGACTTTGCAAGCCTACTTTTGTGAGATTCTTGTGCCCACTCACACCAATGTATGCACAAACCTTGCTTTGAGGATAATTACTGATACAACTCATCCTCTTCATGGTGCATTGTCTGAGTGCGTATCAACATCGTCAACCAGACAAAAGTACAGATCCACTTTTGCCCGCACAAGGGCTTACCACTCATCCGTTATTCCATATCTGGCACATATTTTGTGCGACCAGACATCAGTTGTCCTGGAGCTTAGAAAAGACTTTGCACCGTAACCATACCACTGTTTATGCCACTTATTACTCTACTTGAGTATTTACTGCTTTATTTCTTTTACTATGCCGAAGCACGTGTGTAACAGCTGAATATTTATCAGTATGGGTGCACAAAGCACTTTCTTGAATTGAACTGGATTGAATCTACAGTAATAAAACCCTAGTCATTAAATAACTGGTATTATTGGTCTATGAAGTACACGGGCTGTCCAACAGTTTCACTCAGCTAACTACACTGCCTATATTGTGAACAATCCAGCCGATGAATTGAAATCGATAAATTTTTTATGTGGTGCAGACGCCTGTATGTGCCGGAATACATAAGCAGATTGAGCATTCTTTGACAAACTTTCATCTTGAAATTTAAATAAGATAAAATATAGTGCAACTAATAAAATACGCCAGCATTACAAGACTGCAATGCAGGCGTGACGCACAGCTGATGCGCATACCGAGTGAGACTCCGTCGGAGACCTAAGTAGGGTCTAGAACCACAGGTAGGTAGTACGAGTTGCACAGCCCTGACTTGTTTAGTTGTATTTACATCCAAACAATTCAGACGCATCTTTAAGCCACTTGGTGAAAGCGAGATTACTGCCTATAGAGTATCATTTAACATGAAATCCATTTTCACACCTTAGATGGTGATGATGAAAGTGATCGTTATGTGGCTCAAACAATGGGGTTTGGGAAGCCTAATTTTCAAAGCGAATTACCATTCATTGGACTTTGTTCGAATAAGATAGCTTGCGAGGGTTCACATGTGTGTGTGTGTTGTCGTTGAGCGAGTCCGTTGGTGCTATCGCATCTCCTATGATCCTCACTTCGATTCGATGTAGGCAGCCAAATTACTGTGATGGTAGGCAGCGCAAACAAATTATTAGTTCAAGTCTTCCTCTGATGTAAACCTTCTTATAAGCGGACTCAACTTCTACATCCTTACGTATAAACTGGAACCTGCCGATATACCCCGGTGTATCTTACAACTCGTGAAGGTGTCATAATGAGTGTTGCAAATGATTTCTCCAATAGTATTGAATCCTCCTAGGCTTACCAAAAAGCAATGTGCGCACTTAATTAGGAAATAACAGACATTTATAATGCGGCTACCTTTGATTTTAAGCACACGGCATTTGCTTACTGACGATGCGTTTCATCAAACTATCAGGATTCCAAATGCACTTAGGGCAGAAAAGCTCCAGTATTGATCGTCTGATTTTCATCGGAATGAAACTCCACGGCCACTCATTTGATTTTGAAGAATCTCATTGTTTCGTTGGCAACATCAAGTTCGACAAATACTTAGGAAGTGCACGGGATAAGCCTACTAGTAAGGTAAAGTGGGTGACAGGTAGCAAGTGGCTACCAATATAAACAAAGAAAGTCAAAGACAAACATTATTGCTTACCTAGAATAGGGGACATGGACATATGGTCACTCTGGGTCAAATGAATAAACTTATCTGGGGACATATTTCCATGCTTGTACTAGATGTGATGCTCTTCTGTGTTTCAGATGAGCGTATGCGTCAAGTTTAAGCAAACCAACTATCCCTTGCTATCCGCTGCCTCCATAGTCATCTTGCTAACTCTGCTGTGGCAAAACGAATCGAACCACGCATGCATTACTGTCCCCGATGTCCTGTGTCCTCAGGTGACCCTCTACGGCGTTGGCGATGGAATGATTTGTTTCGATCTCAATCGACCACGGGGATTTACGGTCACACAAAGGCTTTTGAACACACTGTCACTTATCATGCAAAATGTGACACTGACTTTTTCACTCTATCTTCTTAGTAAATTAGCTACAGCTTAAATCCAAATAAGTTGACGAGACTTACTGAAAAATGTGGCTGTACATGACCAGCTTACGCGAAAATCGCAAACACCGGAGCGAATAGTTTATTTGTATTATTATCTTTCTGTGTCAACCTTCGGTCAATAAGTTTACAACAATCTTTGCTCTGAAAGATCTAACCTGCTCATCTCGGTACACTGAACAATGTAGTTGTGTATGTTAGAAGGGAACATGAAATAGCCAACAGCCTCTCGGTGCAGTGACGTAAATTGTCGGTCTGAAACGAATTCCAATCTTTCCAATATTTAACCTCTACTCAGTAAAACTGGTGCGTTTGTCTTTTCGAAATTTTAAGGTACCGGAGTGGTAACACTTTACTTCTGTCAGATTTATATCCACTTGTAAGTAGAACCACGTTTGTGCTACTCGGGTCGAAATACTGAACGCACCTGCCGGGAAATGACGCAACAATACGAATGGTAACAATGGTGCGCTATCGTTATAAATATTAATATATAAAAATATGATCTCCCCATGTACTACGTGACAAAGTAACACCTCATTGGTGAATATCGGCGCCTGCGTAGAGATCTTAGCTGCGTGGACAAACTTGTTTCAACTCGATCCGCTTATTCATTCTCATGTAACAGCAGTTTGTGTAATGTCGTATCTTAATGCCTCCTTACGCTTGAGATGTAGCGAAATGCCGAAATACCTTGTGCTATCAAATTTTGTGTGAATCTAAAGAAGTTTGCCACCAAAATGTGAAAATTTAACGGAAGCTTATAAAGACGTCACTCTATCCAGTATATATGATTTATAGGTGGCATAAAGCTTTCACCAAGAATCGAGAAACTTTTGAAGAGGAACCTCGTTCCGGAAGGCCAATATTGTTAACACACAAACAAAATGTGGAAGTTACGCGAGCTGTGCTAGCAAAAGACGGATGATTGGGCGTCAGGATGGTTGCAGAAGATACTGACTTGTATAAGAATATGGTTCATAGCATTTTAATGAAAGTTTTATACGTGCGAATAGTTCGTGCCAAATAGTGACCAAAGAATTTTCTGTGGAATGAAGTGATTCGGTTGGGAATTTGTTCAGGTTTGCTAGAAAAACTCTTAATTGGACCAAATCGCTTGAATAAAAGGACTACAGAAGACGAGTCATGATTATGCGAGTATGATACCAAGACCAAAGGGCCAATTAAGTAATGGCGCGCGAACCATTCTCCTCATCTGATAAAGCGCATATGTATATGCAGAGTGAAAAGGATGGTGGTCATTTTTTGACAGCTGTGGAGTTGTACACAAGGAATTTGTACCTCCAGGCCAGACAGTTAATCAGGACTACTGCAAAGGTGAAATGGAACGACTTCGTAAAAGAGTCCAGCGGATGCGAAGGGACATTGTACATGATTAGGTGCTGCACCACAACAACGCGCCTGATCACACAGCGCTTATGCTCTGTGGGTGTTTGGCAAAGAAATACATCCGCGAACTACCACAACCTTCTTTCAGTCCTAAAATCTACGTTTAAAGTACCGGGTGATTTGTTAATGTGGTCCTGAGCTAGGAGCGGCTGCACTCAGGTGCTGACGTACAACCGGTACGCTGAATTGATAACTGTCCAATGGCATAAATTGCTTTGCCGGCAGGAGTGAGATGGGACACAGACGCCACATGTGTGCCTACGATCGCAGTGCACACACTGTGAGAAGTGAACGTTAGCCAGACACCACAGCCGCAATGAATGCGTCATGCCTCGACCGCATGGCAATACCTAAGGAACGCACGCCGTTCAGCTGTGAGAACTGGACGTGAGCCGGACATCACATTGCCGCACTGAAGGTGTCATGCTTCGATCGAACGGTAGGCGACCTTCATGCAGGTAAAATGCCAGCAAAAGGGATTCCTGTGAAGTGTGTCGCTGTGTTAGCAACTGAGAAAAACAGCCTGACCGTATGTGGTGACCGGTCGATGGGCGCCGTATTGCTATCGCCGCAAAAACTGTTATCGCTTCATGACTGGCTTCCTTCCAACAATCCCGTAAGCTTTAATTAGACTGCTTTCACTGCTAAAAGGAATCATACTGCCAGGAGCACATTGTAAGAATCAAATGTTGTTCGCTTTACCGTTTCGATCGCGTGTGTGTTACAGCTGAAAATTCACCCTTCATTGGGTCATAAAAATGAATCATTGACAAAGCACTTAGATTCCAGTGCCACGACGACAGCACCATTGGCAGCATGCTAATTTTGTCATAAATACAACTATCGCCCACACAGTCAGACAATTGATAGTTGTACAAATTGATCAGGTCTTCGATGGTGTTTCCCATGTACAATCGAGAATATAAATTTATTCACAAATGCAGCTTTCTTTTTAGCATTCCCGTCCGTTGCCCAGAATGCGAAACTCCTATAAAGAAGTCTTGTCTAACTGCCGCATACAGCTTGGACATCGAGTATTCACCCCCACCACCCAGGTTGGAGTTGGCATAGTTGCCGCAGGGCAACAAGGAAAATGAAGATCCCAGACAAACAGGGAGTTTAAGGTAACAACATTTCCGCGGCATAATCTCGTAGTTGTGACCGTTGCTGTCTAACATCCTTTGCTACGGAGGAATTGTCCGACACAGTGAATCACCCTAGTAAAGCGGTTTGTAGTAAGTTGTGATGTATCTATTATTAGCCTGCTACAGTCCATCTCGACCATCTGACGCATGAGTTCGTTCGCTTGCGCGAACAAATGCCTGCTTTGGAGTTGAGGGTAGGCTCCTGGATCGCCGCTTGGTCAGTAACAGGAGAGCTGCCATCAGTCCTGTGCCTCTGCCAATGTACTCAGTCGATGAGCTCCTTACGCTGAGCATGCGGCTGGAGAAACGCGAAGACATGGAGAAATCAGTAAGGAGAGAGTTCATGTATGATGTTTCAGACGGCCTATTTTGAGCAACTGGGCGGAAAGTCCTTGACGGATTAAGTCAGGAATTCACTGTTAGCAGTCATGACGAACGCCTGTGCAAGGAAAGTGAACTGGCGAGGAGTTCACACAAGCAACGAATTTCAAGCATGCCCTTGGCTCGTTATTATCGGTAAGCTGTGATGTTGCATAAAACATCAGTTTCAGACGTTGTAGTGAGGAAACGTTGCGCCGAATGCACTGAAAGTATCATCGCCGATAAGATTTACCGTTGGATACACCGAATCAAAGAGCGAGAGGATTATAAATCGAATTCGCGCGTCACACACGGGCCTAGTACAAAAACGCTGCAGTAGTATTTTTTATTACAATTTCTTTAACTTTCTGGTATTCTTGTATAAAAAGTTGTGGTGGTATATTGCTTCGTTTTACAGCGAAGTAAAACAGCTGCTAGCGTGCGTGAAAATTTGGTACAACGAATGTAGATAGCCCCACAGTTGGGTCAATGGCCAACTTTTACATCCCTCACGAACGTGATCGTGCTACAGCGGAGCGTGTGTAATGCACGTTGGAGGATTAGGGGGTTGCAGTGCGATAGTGGAGTATGTGGTTCCTGAGCTCGATACTTTTATACGTGGTAATAATTTGGGGCGCCTAGGAGTGTGTAATTGCGCAGAAATTCAACATTTTGAAGCCACCAATACTAATTGTAGTCTCCAGTGTAAGCTCATTCTGAGGGCGCTATTAATCCCGCACTCATCTCATGTGGCTGTTATGCAAGGCAATATTTGAAAAATTGCAATCTCCCCATACCGTCACCCCTGCATAGTTTGCTTTCCTATTGATACCAACTTCGCTTGAAACCCATCTAAATCTCTTATTCACTGAGAGCAGATAAATACTTAAATGATATATTCCTCGGCAATGCGAGGTGCAGCCCAACTATGTGGTCTGATAAATGTGTACAGCAGGATCGCACAAGCAATCAACTGTTCACGCTTTATACAATGGATCCAAAACGGGTATTAAAGTAATTTGCAGGATTAAGGTACCAAAGCACTTAAAAAGCCAGGAACGATAATAAAAGCATATTTAAACAAACGTTCCTTTAAAGTAATACAGGCACTCGAGGAATCGTCTACAGGGGACCTGCTTCCATGAAAGGTATTCCCTCGAAAGATTTCGCCCGCAAATCCATGTCATGCCTGGCCGCGTGCCGGCGTGGCATAGTATCATACGAGCCATCAATTGTTTATCATATGTTGTGTTCTTTTTAGGGCTACTTTTCACATGTATTATGGGTGATGACGCCTCATCCCGGTCCGCCGTGCGGATCCATTATGGCACATCTTTCGTACGCTAGTCAGTTGGTGACAATGTGACTTGCATAGGTAAAGCCTTTATACTCTGGAAGCTATAATCCGTCACCTCAGGAGATCAGCCTAGTTGTGGCCAACAAGGAAATAAGAAAGAAAGTAAAAAAGAAAACTTGTGTGAAAGAGGCTTTATATCGTTAATGTCAAAAATAAGCAGGTATGCTTTACATCAGCGTAAAAATAGATCGAACCGATCATACGATGAAATTGTGCAGCGTGACACCCGGAGAGAGATAGATGTACAAGTTGTCCATGAACAAGTCAAATGGGGAATCCTTAATTGTCATCAATGATTTCCAGTACACGTTTCTGAACCGTTAACTCCAGAAAAGAAGGGGAACTAATTAGCATTACAGCAGTTTTGAGCCATCAATCTTCACAAATGCTGAACGCCTACGTGAAGCATCACGTGGAATATGCGATCCAGGCCTGGCGTCCCTGACACAAGTGCGAGGTCAATGCACTTGAAGCTCCGCAACGTACAGCGACCAAACTCATTAGAGGATTGTTTCATCTATCCTACCAACGCAGACTGCAGTCCCTGAGATTGTACAGTGGTGAATATCGACGCCAGCGAAGAGACCTAAGCATACGTTACATAATACTGACGAACCCAATTCACCGATGTCGCAATCTGTTGCAGCTAATCCAAACCACCAAATTGAGAGGCCATCAGCTCAAACTGGCTACGCACTACAGGCGACTTGAATGTCGACGAAACGTTTTCTCCCTCCGTGTGTCCCATGCCTGGAATGTCCTTCCGACTCACGTTATCCTTGCCCCTACATTATCGCTTTTAAAAAAACACCTTGATGAAACGCTTTCAAGCTTGCATTACTTGATATAGTCAGTTCTACTTGGAGGACGAAATAACGAAAACCTAACCATGTGCTTAACGGCCCTCTCCGCAACGTGGTGGTAAGGATACATGCAGAAAATTCCATGTGAATAGCCTTGATTTAGCTAAACTGAATTAACATATCACATCTGTCAGATGAAGAAACAAACGAGTGAGCGTTGTCGTTGTTTTTTTTATTTCTCATGCACTTACTGAACTATAACAGCTCTCAATAATATGTTGCGTGTGCATATCCCATTCCTACTTCAAACTATCGTTACGCAGTAGTGCATTTACCTCGGTGGACGTTTGAAATAACGATTTACTTATTCGATGATTTTTCAAATTTTATTTTTTACTCCAACCATCCAACGGGACTTGTCAAGCACGTGATTTTTACCCATGATAACTCATTGTTCATTTTTCAGAAAAAGGTAGCGAAGGGAATGGCAGAACAACTCTCAGGAATTAGTCAATTTGAGGGGGGGGGAATAGGAAGGTAGCTCCTGGTCCGATAAAAGTAGAAACGTTTTCTCCTGATTTAAGCTCAAAAGACAGTTGGCTTGTAATAAGTTTAAAAGAAGTAAACAGCATAGAATGTTGCAATAAGGAATAACATAAGAAGCGTTCTGACAGCTAAATCTAGATTATTAACTTTGCACTGGTGCATTTGTTGAACATGTTTCCAGGCAATCTTATTCGGTATCATACCTGATCCAGTCCTACTTCATACAGCTTCACATCATCAAGCTGAATTTTTGAAATGCATTTCAATCTGTCAGTTGGCAGATAAATCGTTATCATCTTCTTGAACATTCAAAAATGAACAATATATCTTATCTCTTTCGGCAGCTTATTACATAACAAGAATTACCTAAGAAAGTTAAAACTGCTCCTTAGGTTCGTCCTTAATTTAGGTAAATAGACCATACATTCACCATCTCGCAGTTCACACCTAGTATTATCCCGAAAATGCAATTGATATTTTCCAACATATGCTTTCCGCTACGCGAGTTTGTGGAGGAAGCACAGATTAATTGTATTCTCCGAAATCACATAGGTTCAATATTCAGCTCCTTGCACCTATCTCTGTTAGAAAGAGCGGTTGAATAACAAAACATACGCTTCGTGAAGACGCGTTGAACATTTCCAATGTCTCACAAATTACACTTTCGCAACTTACTGAACCTAACACAGCAATATTCAAGCGAAGGTCTGCTACTGCTTTTGAAAGCAAGTACTCTGGTTTCTTTCAAGGTTAGCAGGTGGCATATGAGCCCGACCGACTGCTTAGCCTTTCTTACAATATGTTTTGTACGTTCACTAAACTTAAAGGAACTAGAGTATCTCAAACCTAAGTCGGGGACAGATTGACTGATGGGAATGACTTCGTCATGAAGCCTGAACGATTCTGCTTCTACCTAGCATCCTTACGCCATAATACTACACATCGATGTTGCAAACCTCATCTGCCACATGTCAGCCCATCTCTCAATGGCTTCCAAGTCGCTTTTGATATTGTTAAGTTCATCGATATGCTGAGAACTTGAGAACGTGTAAACAACCTTTAGATCATCAGCAGAGAAATAAGTCCTGCCGGATTGTATAACAGAAAGAAGGTCGATTAGATACAGTAGGAAGAGTAACGGACCCAAAACACTGACCTGTACCACTCCACTGGTGATCAGACGAGGTGAAGAGATGTAACCATTGATATCCACAACTTGCGACCGTCCTACTATGTACGATTAGATCCAAGGTTGAAGCGGGTTTGTAACACCGTACCTATTTATTGTATGTAGCATCCTCTTGTGTGGGGCTCTGTCAGACGAATTTGCATGCCAAGGAAGATGACAATGCATTGAAGACCTGAGTCAATTGCTTCAGTTAGATGGTTAAGGATGTTGACTTGACAGGTAACAACAGCGGGACTTCAGAAAGCCATGCAGTGAAGGTGGGAGAAGTTGGTGCGATAATAGCAACCAAACTAAATGATCCGTAACAATTCTGTCTAACATCCGTGTGAGGATTGCAGTGTGGCTAATGGGGCGGTAGTTCCAGATGTCCGTTTTCGACCCCTACTTATGTCTCGGTCTGACCGTAGACGTATGCCCGCTTTCGGGATATAGATCAGACTGGAGAAACAAAGAGAAGACATGCAATAACAAAAGTGGGATATCAACTCCACTGTGTTTGACTAAAGCAGAAGAGATCCCATTTGGACCGTGTCTGTAGGATGGTTATACTTTGTATCCTCGCAACATTAGGCTCGTTCGCTGAGACTTGTTCGGGGAAGTTAATCGAGGTTAACAACAACATCGCTTTATTTTCAAAATTAAGGATTCAGCAAAATATGATTTAAAGGCTTCTGCTATAGCAGTTGGGGAGCAATACATTCGCCTTCAGGCATGAGGATGTGGGAGGGTAGGTCAGTTTTGCCGCCGCTTCTTTTTCTCAATAATGCAGCCAACAGTTGGCTTGTATTACTGCTGTTTACAGCTTATTGTCCTTCGTGCATGAGATGGGTTTGTTGTTTCATGTCTGTCTCACTTCTAAGGCGTTGGAGTCTCAGTACTACGCTGAAGTCGTGAGTACGTTCATATGTACGAGTCAGTACTCGTAACTTTTGCTTGTCCTTTGGGTTGATAACGTACTCAGAAGAGGTTCTCGTATTATCACTGGAAGCAAGCGTGCCTAAACACATAGACACGTTGTCATAGAAGATCTCAGAGGCGGCCTGAATATCAGAGGAGAGAGAGAGAGAGAGGAAAGAAAGAAATGGTCCTAATTTTAAACTCTAAGCAGAGTGGAGCAATGTACCCACTTTACATTTTGTAGAAAGTGTGGAACCACCGCTGACCTCACATGTGACGACTCCGCTATAATTTTACATCCGACTATGTTACGATCACATTCAAGGAGACCGTCAATAAGATCAACAGCTATCGGGGAGTTGCCTGAGGTAAAAATTTGTCTTATATATTTGTACCCGTGGTAGCCACGAGAAATGTTGCTCCAAACCACCAGTGATGACGGAGGTTATGAACTCAGCATGTTTCGCGTTTGTTGCTAAGTTGAACAAACAGACGTCGAGTTGTTGGAAATCGCCAACGACTTTATTAAAAGAACTAAGTTCTGATGTGTAATTGAAGATGTCAACCAATTGGTTCGCATCACTGAAGTTGACTCCGGGTGAGCGGTATGTACAACCTACAAGGGTTCACTTTGTACCGAAGGACAAGAGTAACCAAGCGGAACCAATAGTATGGCATATGAATGGAAGTGTGAATTCAGCGACAAAGAGGTTTTGTGATTAGCAAATTATGCAACCACCTCCTCTGCCTTGCTTTCGATCACTTCTAATAAGCTTGTAACCTTCGATGGAAAGCAGCTGGCTGGGCATAGAATCATGACACCAGGTTTCAGTGAGTAAAATCACATCAGGTTTATTCAGACATATGAAGGTGCGGAGCAAATGAAGCTTATTCAACAGAGAATGGATATTAAGTATCATCAGTCTTAAAAAGTGCTGGCGGTCTTCATCATTCCACTCAGTATTTACTCTTGCAATCACCTCAGTTCTAGAGCCTACTGCAACAAATCCCTTACCGTGCACATCTCCAAAGACCACTCACATTTTATCTCATCATGCACACTGGACTTTGTGGCTGGACAGTACACGTGATCAGTAAATACCGCTGGATCCACACCTGTCGAGCTATTGCACAACCGGTATATGCATGATCATTGTGTCTGAACATGCTACCCTATCTTCAACGAGTTTCGCTTCACGGAGGATTTTTAACTTGTCACCCACATTGTGCTGTCAAGAGCGCAAACGCAACTGACCACTCATTCAGATGGCGTGAGAGTCCAGCAAACGCGGACCAACACCTGTAGCAAGGGGCGAATAATGAGTTACACTGCGCAGAAATCAAACGGCTGCTGCTGATCAACCAATCAGAACAGTATAATTTCATTTCTTTTTTTGCCACTCATGCACCATTAAAGTAACCATAGTTTATTGTACGGGTTTTATCTTTTTGACCTGTTACCCATATCACTCCCCAGCAGTATTTTAGTCTAAAAAGTTTAGTTTACATATTGTACTAAGGCAGTTTCACTCTTTCTATTATGCCCGTCTAAGGTACAAGAGCCTAGGCTACGACCCAGAAAACCCTGGCAACAAGCAAAACATGAGACTCAATAAATCAACTGAGGTAAAACTATGCGCAACCGCCCCTCCCCGGGTCAGCTTACCATCCAGGATGATTTTAGTAAGCATAAGATCGAAAGTTCGTCAATCGACAGCTCTCTAACGATTCGCAGTGCACCAGAAGCTATAACTGCCTTAATAAAAATGACAACGAGTCCTAAATTCGAACAAATGCGCTTATCGACTCGAACTCCGCAGACCTAGTCAGTAGGATGTGTCGCTCTAACAACACGGTGGTATTAAATGCGCCCGATAATATTCCGCCCTATACGTCACTGAATATCCTACTCAAGAAGAGCGATATACTTGGCACGGAGTGCAGTTGCGCAAAGTTTAATAGGAAATTTCAACGCCACTGGAGTTCAGTCCTGTTCAAAATCCACAGGTCATTGACATCTAGCGATGTTATAAACAAAATTGACCAAATTGTTGGCAAGGATATTTCCAAAAGCCTGAAAATAATTGCTAATCGAACGCCTTTACGTAGAGTACTTTTGTATACAGTCTGATCCTATTCAACGTGGCGACAAACTGCCCCAACTTTTTTCGCATCGCAGCATTCACTTGACTCGCCTCCATCTGCATGAGCGACAGACCGGCCGTAGGGGTACTTGTGAAATAGACACCTCTAGTCAACCCACCAGAATAATACATCTCCCTAACTCTCCGACAATGCTGATGGGTACGGCAAATACTCTAGAACTTCCGATTTCTTATGGTATGCGCAGTCACCGCCATGAACTTAAGGAAGTAAGCAAAAGTTACATAGAGCAGTTTCAGAATCCCGGAAATCATGCTGTCAACCTAGACATGCTTACCTCATTACTCTCCACCAAGATGGGCCCTTAGGGAAACAAATGATGCTGTATGAGTTATACTTGTCTTACAAACCGGTCATTAACTGAGGTCCATGACCCGCGGCCCAGCAACTCACATAGTTTGCTTAGTTGTTCTACCGTACACACACCTATAAACCTGAATCAGCAGATTCTCAGGAACTTTATACTCCCCGCAAACTTACAGCCACGCCCTTGAGGTCTACGGATCTCTCTGTATAGGCAACTACCGCGAAATCGCCCACTAATATTAACAGACACACCACGCAGCCCCAGAAATACTAAGGAGATCACAGTGTGCTTGAGTCCAATGTCCCCGACACTGCTGATCTCCAGGATATTGTAAACACATCCTGTGAATTATCGACTATGAAGCCGCACAAACTTATATCCATTAGACTCTGTGAAAGGTTACATGCTTAACCGGCACCAGTTGAATTTAGTCCTACACCTCGATAAACGTTGGAAACACTAGTTGGACAGAGTAGTACTAGTAGAAAAATCTCTCCCATCTAACGTATTCTTCAGTAGATTACGCTCTCGACCCTATATTTCCATCCCTTCGAAAGCGTCTACTGCCTTCGTTTTGGGCGCGCCCTTTAAAGCTACTGACCACACCCTCCGAAATATCCCTCCTACCTACACACTCGAAGGTCAAAATGAACTCTTTTTCGGAGGACTGGGGAGGCAGCTGAATGCTATCCTTCCCATTAAGTCTTCGCACTTCTCTTGGAATTCCTCAAAGCGATTCAAAACTGAATTTCATACCTAGTCCTCACTTTCAAGTACAATTTGGTGTTCCCGAGTATTTTCCTAAAATATGTCTAAACCCATCCATTATTTCCAATGACATTTTCCACCTCGTGGATACGTTTACCCCAGCCCATAAATTTCCAAGTCTCACATTCTCACCTGCCGACAGTCGACAAGCACTTGCTCTATTGACAAAAGGTTTGCAAACTGAAATCATGTACCTTAGCGACATCAGATAATTCCATCCTTTGGCCTACATTATCAACAACTTCCAGGCCTTGCCACCCAAATAGAAATTCTTCATGGCCAGAAATTCAGCCTTTCACATTCAAGTAAGTGCTGCACCTATTTACACAGACAATCCATCAAATCACTTTTCTTCAACGCCGGTTCACTAAAAAAATGTACACTCTTCGCTCCATGGTATTACTCTTTGAACCATAGTACAGCTTAGTGACAGAAACATGGTTTACTAACGATGCACATCAGTTTTGTTTCCACATTGACCAGTTCAACAGTTTTCTTGCCTGTCGAAGCTCAGTACCTGGCGGTGGTTGCGTTATATATGTCTTCGATAAATTCCAAGCATCACTGCTAAGCACACCCCATAAAGACAGCAACATTGACATTATAGTTTTATTTGCCGCAACCGAAAGTACTTCTATACTTTTAAGTTGCATTTATTTCCCATCGAATCCCTTCGGGTTTGCCAACCCTATAACGCACTCCCAGTCTCAGTTGTAACCTCCCCAAGTTTGGTTATTTTCGAACAACGTTTGGATCTTGTTTTTAGCACCTAAAACTTTGTTACCTAAATTACGCCATCTTGGATTACGCCAATCATGCTAATCTACAGAATTTATGTGTCACATGGACTCTAAAGGACGGCGAATAAGTGAGCCACCATGTTTTATTATTCTCACGCTTTATATCAACTATCACTGCACCCCAGATATCTCTACATGCTTACATTTGATTTTATTTTACCCTGACAGTATTTATCAACATATGCATTTCGGTAGACGCTCAGTAGATGACTCGCATGATTAGTGAATAGAATGAGCACGGTAGCAAAGTTAAAAACCACAAATTTGTCAAATTGTTGAAACACAGAAACAAAATCACAGAAACCTCTCAACTGATTTGTGGCAACCGAAAAACAAGAGATCGAACTCACATAGGCAAGGCGTTTAATGGCTACGTTATCTCCATTTTTATCATTACTATTAAGTTTCCTGCGCAAATATCCCCTACGCTTACTTAAGATAAGCTCTGCAGGGTAGAACTCAAAATCCGTGACATTAATCGTCTCATTCCATCCACTAAACTATCTTGGTATATTTGATCTGACAATTTACCACCAAGATTGATAAAATACTGGGGACCCGGTTCCCCATAACGACTTTTTAATCTTTCCTCCCTATATCTGAAAGCCAGTATTGTGCCAGCACAGTGAAAGAATGCCGTAGTTACCCCTCGCTACAAATCAGGCTCCGTGCTCGAAACGTGAAACTACCGTCCAATGTGCCCCACTTCCACCATCTCTAAGCCGTCATATAAAGTCCAAAACTGTTGACCACTTTAACACGAAATCTTATCAACACCTCAAAACACTGCTTCCTAAGCTTACAGCCTTGCATAACAGGCGAGATCGACTTTCTCAGTCTTCTGATTAGTTCGCCTGACTGTGGTTCATCAGTTATTGCCATCAACCTTGAGATAGAAAAGGCGTTTTATTTTGTTCCGCATGCTTCTCTCTCATCCAAATTAATTGCACATGGATAGACAACCCTCTGTTTTCTTAATTCGATTCGTACCTCAAGAAAAGAACCCAGTCTGTCCAAATTCAAAATGTAACAAGCCCGCCTAATACGGTCACGTAGTGTAATAAAAGACTGCCCTGGGCCCTTTATTATTACTACTATATTTGAATGACGTTTTTGACGTCTTTAGCTTTGGTAAACCCATTATATTTGTCGATGATATGAAGGTGGTTTACACGTGTAACTCCACTGATGTCAGTGATGTATTAAGTGCAATCCAAAGTGAATTACATACGCTTGATTCGTGGTGTTCTAAATGGAATATGTCATTCTCCGTTGACAAATGCCACATGGTAATCTACAGATGTGAAATTACATCGGGTCTTCTTACTATTGACGGTAAGTCATTGTCTCAATGCCAAATCATCTTGACCTGGGGATACATTACTCGAACATCTTAAACTTCGCTGAGCACTCCGGACCTACTGCAGCTCATGCTCGTCGACTCATCGGACTTCTGTACAAAACATTCACACTACAAGCATTAATTAACGCCCCTTACAAAATACCAACACGGCCGTTACTACATGATGGCTCCATACTTTATTGCAAGTCCAGAGTACGTAACCGTTTAGCCTTAGAGCGAGTGCACCCGTCATTTATTAAACGTCTCATGAACTTTTCCTCTACATCGACGTGGCGGATGTGAATCGCCACTAAATAAAGTCACTGCCTCTTGACATACCGGAGGATCTTATCCATTTCGAGAACGTCAACCACTTCAAAGAGCACTTCTGATCCCCTCCTACATTGGCGAATGCACCGAACAAACTCACAAATTCACATTTATGGTAACAAAGTCAACAAGATAACTTACACATTCACCCACATACATACTACACATGATTGGCTGCATCCTTTTCCGGATTTTTTTGTCACTGCTGCCTCCATGGGGACAGCCACGGGACGCCTGCGCCTACAGAGAGATCATTAATGGCTTACGCTGCAACCACCACAGTTGCAACCAGCCACCCCATATCCAGTGAAAACCCGAAGAAATAAAACCGGGAGGCATGTGGATGGGAGCCACGTTTCATCAACGGAGCCGGCCCACACTCCTTCACAGGCAAACACAAACACGCTGTATTTGGGAAACAAACACACACAAGGCGGTGGCTGGACCGTGGTCCGCTCCACACTGAGTGCACGACCACAAGGACCGTGCACCTCGTCCCCTCCAGCAACGACCAACTGTCTCCTGGAGCCAGTATGGACGAGGAAGTGGGTAATAGACAGGTAGACACCTTGTCAACACGGACATCAAGCACAACCACACTTGGGATGTCAAACAACAGTCCAACACTTGAAATTACCTTATCAAACAAAATAAATCTGTTAAAGGATACAGCTATGCAGACATTGCGCTAACTTAGCATATGAAGTAAGTTGGTTGGTAACGTATCCGCGATGAGTATAAAATGTCAAGAATTTACTCACAAATGCTACCAACACAATAAGGTTAACGAAGATAACCACAATTAGCGTAGGCAAGAGTGCGAATTAATAGAAGATTAGTCAGGTAGGCAAAACAAAGCAAGTGCAGTGAAATTTATCCAGCTTAATATATGTTATGGTTGGCGGCATCCGGTTTCGGATATGCCTGTCACTGTGGCAAGCCACAGGACGCCTGCGCCTACAGAGGGACCATGGATGGCTTGCGCTGCACCACCCACAGCTCCAACCACACACCACATGTCCAGTGTAAACCCAAAGGAATAAGACCGGGAGGCATGCGGATGGGAACCACGTTTCATCAACGGAGCCGGCCCACACTCCTTCACAGGCAAACACAAGCACACTGTATTTGGGAATCAAGCGCACACAGGGCGGTGGCTGGACCGTAGTCCGCTCCACACTGACTGCATAGAACCACTCTTCGAGACTAGCACAGCCACATGGACCGTGCACCCCGTCCCCTCCAGCAACGACCAAATGTCTCCTGGAGCCAGATGGACGAGGTAGTGGGTAATAGACAGGTAGTCACCTTGTCAACATGCACATCAAGCGCATCCACGCCGGGGATATCAAACAACAGCCAAACACTTGATAGAGAGAGAGAGAGAAAGAAAAAGAGAAAAACTCGATTAATGCATAAGGAAACGGTGATATAAACCTTAATTAAATAGCATATGTAATAAGTTCTTTACAAACAAATCCTAGCTAAGTGCACGAGGTCAGCAAATATAGTTCACGGACTGCCACGAACACAAATATGCTACGGAAATTGAATACAATTGGCTTAGGCGAGGTGTGTAAGTTAATGGAATAGAGTACTGGTAGACATTTATATGAGAAAGAAAAGCATTAAGGCACAAACTGTAAACCCACCACCTGAAATAAAGAGACTTAGCATGCAAGCACGCGGTTAGTAAATCGAATTCAGCGTGCCTACAAACGCTGCGCCAGTGCTGCCTACGTTCACTGCTGGACCCGTCGTCGCTTCGGCAGTGGTCCCGAGTGACCTCTCTCATGGCTCACTAGGCCTGCCTGACTCAGGCACTCACGACCGCATGTTCTACAGCACCATGCGCTCGATGTCGATGGAGTACAATTCATCGGTGCTTGCCGCTTCCGCAACTGCCGCTTCTTCTGTGCATGCATGAGGGCTTTCTCCCGCACTTCAGCAACTGCCTTCGTGATTAGATCGCGCCATGCACGCCAATCAACCGCCTTCGATTCCCATGATCTGCAATCAAGATTAGAACGTGTGAGGCTCACTTTAATCATGTCCTGGTAACGTAACTTTGGTTTCCCAGCATGCCGCTTTCCAATACTCAGCTGACCGCATAAAAGTTGTTTCGGTATCCGCGTCGAATCCATACGGCTCACATGACCGAGCCATCTCAGGTGTCTCAGTAAACGTATGCCGTCCACTGCATACATCCCACTTCGGCGCAAAACTTCCGTGTCTGCAACTCTGGCGCCCCAACCGATCCGCAAAATTCGTCGCAGACACTGCTGATGGAACCGCTCGAGATATCGCACATCCCGACGGTACATCGTCCACGTTTCACTGCCGTATAGAAGAACGGACAGTACCATGGATTTGTACACCATCAGCTTCGTGCCAATGGTAAGCTGATGGTTGTTCCACACACGGTACTCAAGCTTCCCGAATGCCGCTGCCGCCTTCGACACGCGATTACGCAACTCAACGTGTAGCTGCTGATCAGTCGATATCACACTCCTAAGGTAGCTGAAACGGGAGGTGGTTTCCAATACTTCAGCACCAATGCTGATTCGCGGCAATATTGAAGATTGCACCTCCGGTGAAGGCTGAAACAGACAGACAGTTTTGCTTGTGTTGATGGTGAGCCCGAATTTGGCCGCTGTCGAAGCCAGAGCACTAGTCATGTGCTACAACTCATCCGCGCTGTGTGCAAACAATGCACAGTCGTCAGCAAACAGCAACATACGGATAGTTGTCTCACAGACTAGAGTTCTCGCACCCGAAACGACGGATGTTCAGCAACCCACCATCAATACGGTGCTCCACACGAACACCGTAAGCACAAGCGGCATCAAAAGCACAAGACAACATTGCATGAAGATATATATTAAACCGGGCAGGAGCTAAGACACAGCCTTGCTTCACACCAGAGACAACTGCAAAGTCATCCGAGGTCTCTCCACTCAGCTGCACCCGCGCTCGCATACCACTGTGCAGACATTCAATTAAACTTACAAACTTACGCGGGCAACCAAACTTACCCAACACCAGCCACAGTGCCTCGCGGTTCACCGTATCAAATGCTTTGGTGAAATCAACAAAAAGTGAGTACAATGGCTGGTGTCGTTCTCTGCACTTCTCCTGCAACTGACGAGCCGCAAACACCATATCTATAGTGCTGCGACCCGAACGGAATCCACATTGCTCTTCCGCCACGTTAGGTTCCACAACCTGACTCACGAGGCGATTGAGCAGGATTCGGGCAATCACCTTGCCCACACAACTCAGCAAGTTGGTGCCACGATAATTCGTGCAACATTGCTTGCTCCCTTTGCCCTTGTACAGTGGTAGCACAAGGGCATCCTTCAGCTCAGGAGGCACCTCCTCCTCAATCCATACACGTTGCACCAAGTGGTGCAGCGCAGTCAACAACGCGGGTCCACCGTGTTTCAATACTTCAGGTGGGATCCCGTCGGCTCCGGCACATTTGCCGTTTCGCAGCTGAGCAAGTGCTCTCTGCGTCTCATCCAGTCTCGGCGTATCCGCCAGATCCGCCTTCACATCGTGCTGCTTCAGGCCGTTCAATGCAGGCCAGTCGATCTCTGAACGGTTGTTCAAGAGACAGTCAAAGTGTTTCCGCCAGATCTGCATTATGTCTGCAGTCTGGGTGCAGGTAGCGCCTGAACTACCATCGATCAGTGTCCTCAGCGGCTCCAATCTCGGTCCATACACCACCTTCAAGGAGTCAAAGAATTCCTTGTGTTGGCGGCGTTCGGCGTAGCATTCCATCTGCTTCGCCTTCTCCGTCCATCATGCATTTTTAATGCGACGGAGCTCTCGGGTCAGTCGCCGTCGAAGTTTGCGAAACTGACTCTTCTTCCCCAAGTCACTGGAGTCTGCCACATGTGCAGCAAATGCTGCATTCTTCTCTGACACCAATGCGTCAATCGTCGCATTGTTGTCATCAAACCAATCAGGCCGCTTGCAGTTTGCGCGCCCGATGGTCTCCTCGGCAGCAGCTGTCACCTGGTCGCGAATGTGGTGCCACAGGTCGCCCACTGTGGCTATGCATTCCACATCACACAGGCGTGCAGCCATCGCCTTCTCCAGCTCAGTATGTGTCGCCACAGTACCGAGGGAGAGAATGTTAAATTTACGCCGATTCACGGCGGGAGTGCAATACACAGATTTACGAAAATATATGTACAGTTTGGTCCGCACCAACTTGTGATCAGTGCCACACTCAGCTCCACGCAGCACACGTGTCATGCGCACTTCACGCATATCACGCTGACGTACGATGACATAGTCGAGCAGGTGAGCGTGACCACTCCGTGGATGCGTCCAAGTCGCTATATCACTCGCACTCAGTGCAAACCGAGTGTTCGTGATCGTCAGGTCGTGAGTGGCACACAGTGAGAGCAGCCTGTCACCTTTCGCATTCGCTGAACCAATGCCATGCGCACCGATAACATCTGTCCACGCTGATGCATCACGCCCAACGCGCGCGTTGAAATCACCCAGCAGAAATAGTCGGTCGCTCCTCGGCACAGACCGTATCACGGAGGATAGCTGAGTGTAGAATTGATCACGCGTGTCATCAGGATAACACATGGTCGGACCGCACGTGCTTATGAAAGTAGCAAACTTACCTCTTCCGAGTCGTAGGCGAACAGTCATCAGTCGCGCGCTGATGCCCGTTGGTTCACCCACCAGCTGGCCATTGAGGCGATCGGATATTGCAAATCCGACCCCATGTTCACGTGGTGCTGAGGCGGCGTTGCCCACCCAGTAGAATGTGTAGCCAGCACCTGCTTCATGTAACTTACCTTGCTCAGCGAGCCGAGTTTCACTGAGCGCCGCAATATCGATGTTGTAGCGCGCCAGCTCCATCGCGACCAGTGCAGTGCATCGCTCCGGGCGCTCGCTGGAGTTCCGGTCCAGTAGTGTGCGCACGTTCCAGCACCCGATGTTGAGTGCTTTGCGCGCAGGCATACGATTGCATTGGTGGGCACTCGCACGCGAGGTGGTCGTTGTGCTTCGGAGGTTTGCTTGAGGAACTCCACCCGGAGCCTTTGGCTCAATAGCCTGACCCACAAGGCAGTGGAGAGCAGATCCAGCTCGGGAATGTGATTGCAGAGACAGATTGGGATCTGCTTGACGGCCGTCACACGCAGCCTTTGAGGTTCTGGAACAATTATCATATGTTTTGCGACCGTAATTGGATACGCACCTGCGACCACGGCCAGACGCAGGTGGGTTTTTGGCGGGTTTGCACCAATTTGACCAGGGGCTGCCTGGCTTGAGGCGGGCAGCAGCAAACCATTGAACACCCGGAGGTGTCCTCCCACCGTCAGAGACAATGCGTGGCCCTCGTGCTCTACGCCAATCGAGCTGTGAGATTATAACCCGTAAACCTGTTGTCTCCCATGGCTAGGTTTTACGGGAAGAGGGCCATCGACCACTTCCTAACCTCCGGAGAGGATGGACTAGGATACTGCCAGGGCGCCCAATCCTGACAGGAGAACGACTCGGGTCCTCAGCCAAAGCCTTCGATTAAATGAACACCCGAAAGGCAGCGGGTCTAGCACATGGTCAGTTAGCTGACTCATGCGGATTGGTGTCCTGGATCTTAGCAGGGAGAAGGGCGAAACCCAACTCCCACCCAGCGGTCGCCACGAGGAGGCGTCCAGGACATGAGACTATGGCGCAACAGTAGCAGCAGTGGGTAGACCATCTGTCAGGATCTAGCCACCACCAGCGTCAGCGCACCATAGGCTCTCCCGCCAATATATTATATATATATATATATGTATATATATACACTGGACACTACATATACATACACGCATATATCCAGTATGTACTGGTTAACCTGTAACATTCCTGTACCATTACTGGAGTTCCGCGTTTGTATTGCCATGCTCATTCCATTGAAGGCCTGTCTCGCATCGCCGTGAATAAAGCATTTATTTAGTTATTTACATGAATCGATGCATTGCCTCAACACTTGATCCATTATGACTTCACTGGATGGAACTTGACTTTTCGTCATCCTTGATGCACTAACCAGAAAAATGCATTCATCAAATTCGGCGCTGCAACTAAAATAAGCGACAATATTGCACTTGAAAAACAACATCAAGTAAGTATTATTGAAAAACTCAAAAACTTGGCAGTCGGACAACTTATACCTTAACCGACACTTCGTATAATAGAACAAGCTTCTAAGTGAGATGCGTAGACTTCAGTCAGAGATACAATTTTGTAATGCATTGCATTCCTTTCTTAGCGTTGAAACAGCTATTGGTATGCTGAGATCAACTACGACAAGAAAGGTCCTTATGAAAATGGAGCGAGATGGATGGGATTTAAATGCCCTCTTTCTTAGCTTTTCTCCCAAATCCATTGATTCAGCCAAGGTTAGTAGAGGCATTAACTTACTGCATTGAATATGGTGCTTTTTCGGCATGGTTTACATCTGAGCTTACCAAGATAAAGACTTATCGCATTTTTCTCTTTAATTTCTCGACATTTATTCTACACTGCTAGTTAGCTTGTATTTCTGTATGGAGCACACACGCGAGTAATACGCTGCAGTTTTCTGTGCTCCGCAAAATTAAATTCAATTAAAATTTCTATTCTTTCCGATTGGTTTTACCTGATGGAACCATCTGACATTCCTACAGGGGCTTCAATGTTTCTAAATACCACAAGCGCACTGCGGAAAACAAACGTTTATTGATTGGTTGATTTATTTGTCCTCTTCTACTGATTGTAGAAACGGTCACAGACAGCCGTCAGAGCACATCTCATTCTAGAGAAGAATTTAACAGTTACGTATTTTAGTCTTCATTCTATTCCATAATATTTCCTTTCTTTCCATTGCTGGTAACGACTGTGCATTTCGCCTTAGGTGACGGATTGAAGTTTCCATGAGAAATATTTAGCCCCACACAAGGCGAACTGCCACAAAACCACTGGGAAGGATAATGATTCTGGACCTAAAAACGAGTCTGCATGTTGACAGTCTATGGCTTACAACAGCGACAAAGAAAAACCAGTCAACATGATGAGGACTCACTTGCCTTTATTCCACATTTAGCACATGGCCAGATGAGGCCGGGAACTGCGTGGAAGCAAGTCCCCAAGACACAGTTCCACTGATGGTTGCATTACTCTACTTGAACTGCTTTCTATGCCTACATTGATTCCTAAGCTATGTATTCCGCAATTTTATTACTTTTAAATAAGTGAACACCGCAAAGATTCACTGGGAACTACGTGGTGAAATTAACAATTTTCCTCAGCCATCTAAGTATACTGTGCATAGTGATCAGACAACGAATTTGCTCTGTGTCTCCCACCGTCAACAAACTTACAACGCATTTCCGGGCGTGTGATGGCTGTCTGAGTGAGTCTAGATGTGACGAATTCCTACCTATACAACGTATTTATTTATTTAGGCATGCACTAGCAATCCTCAATGCGTCACAATGTGAAAGACAATGGATGAGAAAGCGAAAAGAACGCAAGTGAAAACAACCAACCATAACTTTTGATATATAAATTTAAAGTGGTTTAGAAACTAAGTCAGCCCTTGTAGATGATTGCAAACCTATAAGATGACGGGGTAAATTTTAAACTACAGATCAAAGGGGTCCGGTGGATATTCTACCTATTTCACCGTTGCTGCCAGCTTCACTTTTGTGGCTACCTCGTTCCAAGGACCTGCATAATCGTCGAAGATCTGTTTCAACCCGGTCTAGTTGGGGTTTGCTTAACTTCGGAGGATGACCACGAACAGTTGACAAACTACTGATATGAAAAGTTTCAAAGAGATCTAAGCGGATCTGACATGCTAAAGTGAGGGTGTAGTGACCATGACATTTTACCCCATCAAACATCACACTCAGACTTGTGCACATTTTGTTTTACTTTGCACCCATCCCAAGCCTATATATACTGGACTGCAATTTTGAACCGGGTCCGCCATCTTGCCCGCCCGTTGCCGGCTGTTGCGCTCCTACGTGGTGTTACTCATTGCTTCACCATTTTCTCCGATTGTCCTCAAGCTATTTTTACATAGCTATTGTACATAGCTATTTTCTCAAGATATTCTTAATATCTTGCCGTCTTCTGTCTTACTGGGCTACGGTTTTCTTGTGTAGCATTCGTCAAGCCGCTACATAATTGGTGACCCCAATCGCATTCCGGTGAGTTCGTTCCATTTCTTTGGTTCATCCACGCAAATCATGGTCTCAGTTTCTAAAACGTGTGAGGACTCACAGTCTGTGCAAGCGGTATCTCTGGTAGTTCCACCATTTATTGAAAAAGATCCCGTTTTATGGTTCATGATTTTAGAAGCTGAGTTTACTTCTAAGCATGTCACTAGCGATTCTGCAAAGTTTAACCACTTGCTCACACGCCTGCCAACTGATATTACTATAGCGCTACGCGATCTTATTATTACATGTCGTTCTCCCGACCGTTATACTTTGCTCAAGAACGCTGTAATAAAGCGTGTTACTCCCTCCGAGAAGTCCCGCTTGCATAAACTTTTTACTGGTCTACAACTAGGTTCTAGTAAGCCATCCGCGCTATTGCTAGAGATGCGTGGTCTTCTTCAAGGACTGCATATGGACGAGTCGCTGCTTCGAGAGTTATGGCTTCAGCGTTTGCCTGAAAACGTACAAGCTATGCTATCGCTTGCGAAGTCGCAGCCTTTGTCAGAAGTTGCAGATATTGCTGATGATATGATGGATCGCTTCACCAGACCACCGTGTCCGTCGTCTAGTTCTCTTCGCTCACCTGACGTAGATTTCACTGTTGACCCTTCTGTCCAAACCATCGACACCACTACTCCACCTTCCACTGGTGAGCTCTTAACAGAGATAGCCGCGCTACGGCAAGAAGTTCAAAGCTTAAAGTTACATCGGCACCAACGGGATTCTCCATTCCGTTCCCCTAGCCCATCTGGAAGACGAACACGACGCCCAATTTGCCGTTATCATGCACGTTTTGGAAGTTCCGCTAGAAATTGTATAAAACCATGCTCATTTCCCGTAACGAGAAAAAGGACAGGCCGACACGTATTGGCGACGAACGCCGTCGGCCGAAGTCGTCCAAGTCGCCTATTCAAAATCGTTGATAGGAACACCGGGATCATGTTCCTGGTTGATACCGGGGCGGAAGTTAGCGTGATCCCACCGGTTCCAGGCAACGCGACTAAGCCACAGACAACTAACTTGAGTGCCGCTAACGGCACTGCTATTCGAGTCTTCGGTCAACGCTCCCTTACCATTGACCTCGGACTACGACGTCCCTTTCGATGGATTTTCACCATCGCTGCCGTTCCATTTGCTATATTAGGTATCGACTTCCTCCAACACTTCGATCTTCTCGTCGATGCGCGTCATCGCAAACTCGTTGACCAAAAGACCCAGCTTTTCACATGTGAAGTTCGCACACCTTGTGTTTCTGTCACTCCCATTTACATTCAGCCTGAAGCTGATAAGGAATTTTTAGATCTGTTCAGACAGTTTCCGCAGCTCGTCCGCTCAGCTGACGCTACTCTTCCGGTCGCATCTGGCGTTACGCACCACATACGAACCCGTGGCCCACCGGTTTCTGGACGGCCACGACGTCTCGCCCCTGATAAGCTAAAAGCCGCTAAGGCGGAATTCGAGCACATGCTCGAACTTGGTATCAACCGTCATTTTCGTCCTTTTCTAGAGGGCAGAAGCTTTACCGTCTTTACTGACCACAAACCTTTAGTTTATGCCCTCGACTCGTCATCGACCTTAACGCAATCTACAGAGCCACCTGTAACGACGCCCAGCTTTACAGCTCCACCACAATCCCAGTCACCCGATTCGCCTCAAACTAATACCAGTCACGGTAGAAGAGTTCGTAAACCTGTTCGTTTCTCCGATTTGGTCGAATTCATCTACACCTCATGAATCTTTTTCATTTTCTCTCGTTGTTTGTATTATGCTTTTCCGTAAATATCTGAATCTGTCTCCCCGAGCTTTTCCACCATCTGTCAGGTTAAGTCATGAGGCTGGCACGTTTGGGTCCGTCCGTTCAATGGTTGGCTGTTTCTCAATTGTTTTGGTCGTTTGGATGCTTTGGTCTACCCCCAACGCTTTGTCGTCTCGCCCGCTCACGTTGGCCTTTGGATCGTGGTCTGCTTGGCTCAATTTGGCTCGCCTTGGTCGTGTGCCTGGCTCGTTGTTTTTGGCCCCCCACGGCTCGCCAGTACGAACAGGATTTCAGCTTCGTTGTGGCAGTGGATTGGAATGCGGTGGGGGGAGTGACCTCTCCCAAGCGCACCGTCCTTCAGCAGCGGTGAAAGGTCCAACCGGCCCTTTTTCTGGATTATCCAGTTTTTTTGTAGTCCGGTGTGCCCGCTGGGACGGCCCACCGATGATGCATTCCAATCCACAAGAAGATTAAATAATCCAAATACAACCGAACTCCTGTGATTCTGCCTTTAAACATTTGCAAGCCAACAGCGATCGAAGTCCTCGTCCCTCGGCCTTCTAGGGAGAGGCCTGTGTAGTGACCATGACATTTTACCCCATCAAACATCACACTCAGACTTGTGCACATTTTGTTTTACTTTGCACCCATCCCAAGCCTATATATACTGGACTGCAATTTTGAACCGGGTCCGCCATCTTGCCCGCCCGTTGCCGGCTGTTGCGCTCCTACGTGGTGTTACTCATTGCTTCACCATTTTCTCCGATTGTCCTCAAGCTATTTTTACATAGCTATTGTACATAGCTATTTTCTCAAGATATTCTTAATATCTTGCCGTCTTCTGTCTTACTGGGCTACGGTTTTCTTGTGTAGCATTCGTCAAGCCGCTACAAGGGCTAATTTGCCCCGAAGTCGCCTGGAATACACCTAAAACGTGGTCAAGTTGAGTAGCCGCTTAGTGTAGGTAACATATTAACTCATATAAAATCATCGTCTCAAACCGTAGAACTCCCTTAACTGCCATATTGTCCCAGGTTAGGTATAGAGTATAAGCATGCTTGCAGTATTCGAAGTGCGGCCTAACAAGTGCTGAATGCAGTGAAACAAATATACCAGTCGTAATGCTTCCAAATGAATAGCGGATCACGCACGTAATGCCCAATAGTTTGTGAGAGCACGCCGCTCCAGTATTCATTTGGTATAAATCCAGGTTATTGTATGACCCACAGGTCAACATGTAGTGGCATCCGTGGCACGTCTTTTACACTATATCCGAAATGCAGGAAGATATTTAGTACCGGTCCAGAAGTCATGGGTTCAGAGACGTTTAGCGGTAGTCGGTTGGTGTATTTGTTAGACAGCTTTTCGCTTTTGAAGCAGAAGCTTAATCAGGTCAGGTAGCGAATATAATATTGGAGCGGTTCTTTATGGCGAAATAGAAAGATAACCGTAAGATCTGACCTCCGTTTTTTTACCGAGATATGTAAAACGGAGGCGCTATGATTAGCAGGACGTCCAAATGGAGACAACACTCAGAGTTTGCGAATGACATCTACACTTGACCAAGCAGTCGAGGATAAAACAACGTGTCTTAAAATGACGCACTTCGTTTTTCCGTCGAAGCTGCACAGTCAGGAACGAGGCCTGGCTATGGGATTGCCAATATCCCCTGTACTGGTAAAATTACATATAAAAGAGTTCGCGAACAGAATGTGAGTAAACGCCACTAGTTTACCGAAATTATCATGGTGATACGTAGACGACACTCAGTTAATGATAAACGAGATAAGCAGGCATAGTTGCTTGACCAGTTGAAGTCCATTGAAGAAAGGACACATTCTGCAAATGAGTTGCAAATTGTAACTGCACAGGACCATTTCTTGACTGCGTAGTTCACAGGAATATGGGAAATGGAAGACAACTATATGTCCTAAACCGATAGATACTGTTGGGGCATGTAGTGTTCAAATACTTTGCTTTGTTTTTGCCCTCCTTCGCTTATCCTACTCACACTTCTATTAAGCACTCGTTGCCCAGTCATGTGATCTTGCGTTTGACTGATTGCAATTTGAACGTCTATCTATTTATTTGTAACGCGCGTATGGGCAGACAGTTTCCTTTCCGGTGCTGCTCTGGTCTGCTGCTTTTTCTGGATACAACAAATTGGCGTCGCGTGTTATCCATGTCTTTGCATGCTACTGCTCCTGTCCCGTTCTGGACTGACTCTGCAGTTACGCCAAATACAAAATTCTGGAAAGACTGGAAAATTAATTTTTCAGATTATATTTTTGTGCTGCCATTTCTCAATCCATCCGTGAAGCTGAAAACAGAGGATACTTTAAAGCTTTTGCGCTTGCACCTCGGCTCAGCCGGTGGAGGTATATTTGATGCTTTAAATCTGAGGGAGAAACCCACGTTGACAGAGGCCTTAGCAGCCCCCGATAAACACTGGGGTCTTCGAGTGAACCCTTATACTTCTCGGTACCAATTTTCGCGGCTGAAACAAGCATCTGACGAATCAGTGGATGTATTCATTTCCCGCCTTGGTTGTTCTGTTCGAATTGGAAGAAACTATACTAATACAATAAGTGATTTCTGGCCTCGTGGATTCTCGGATCAGAGACCGTCTCTTAATAGAGAACGCAGAAAAGCTCACACGGGACAGGGCCTGTGACGTAGCTCGCGCGAAGGTCACAGTCACGGAAGAAAACAAAATTTTCCTCTCTAAAGGAGGAGCTACTG
Source organism: Dicrocoelium dendriticum (assembly GCA_944474145.2). Lineage (NCBI taxonomy): Eukaryota > Metazoa > Platyhelminthes > Trematoda > Plagiorchiida > Dicrocoeliidae > Dicrocoelium > Dicrocoelium dendriticum. Next base: position 62,944,858 of record OX104068.1, read on the forward strand.
AAATTGATCGCTTGGATTCTACACGCTCTCTGACGCGATCCTCAGTTAGAAATAAGTGTATCCGTTGCGGAAATGCTGAACATCGTGAAAATGACAAGTCATGTCCTGCAAAGTACGAAAAATGCCGGAATTGCGGTTAGAACGGTCATTTTGCTCGGGTTTGTCTTTCCCGCGCCATTTCCTTAGTTGATTCTGCAAATGACTCCAGAGCTTCTCCGGTCACTACTGAACAATCTATATATGTTGTTAATGAATGTAAACATCCACTTCCGTCTCCAACTCAAGAACCCAAACTGTCTACGTGAGGTATTCGTTGTGTTTTTGAAGTTAGAAACAAAACCACTTGGCTAGACATGAAACTAGATTCCGCGGCACCAATTACAGTTGTGCCATATTGTTTTTACAAACAGCATTTTGCTCAGTTAACTACACATCCTTCTGCTTACACTTTCAGCAGCTCCGCAAATGGTGCTGTCCACATACTCGGTTTTGTTTCGGTTTAAATGATTCTTATCAACAGCAGGAAGCATATAGTTGAAGTTCCGAACAGGTTCATCCACTAGTAGCCGTTCAGATAAAAGATGACTTTATTCGTGTATGCACCGACCTTCATCCGCCTAATTGACATATCATTATGGACAAATTTCTTCTACCTTCTCTCGAAGAGTTGATGGTTAGGTTTTCAAACGCAAAACTTTTCTCAAAGCTGAATATTCGCAGTGCATACTATCATATGCCCCTGACTCCAGATTGCCGACATTTAACTTATTTCCTCACGCAAAACGCTTTGTATCAATACAAAGTGTCACTAATGGGCCTTAGTAGTGCCCCAGCAGCTTGGCAGAAAGTTATTACTCTATCGTTATCAGATCTCAAAGAATATGTTGTGTATATGGATGATATTTGTGTCTTTGGTAGTAACCCAACCGAACATCAGGAAAACCTTCATAATGTGCTGAAGAGACTGAATGAATTAAATCTCCTCCTGAATACCAACAAGTGCTAAGTCGCTGTAACGGCGGTCGAGTTTATTGGACATGTTATTTGTACTCCGGGTATTAAGCCTAATGTGCACAACACCAGAGCCATTATCGATTGTCCAAAACCATGCAATGTTACACAGACGAAACATTTCTTGGGTTCGTGTTCTTATTAACTTCGACATTTGCCGAATTATGCCACTATTGCTGAGCCGTTACGGAGGTTAACACGCCAAAACCAGGAGTTTCGTTGGGCCGCTGAACAAGACAACGCTTACATGATCATACCAGCGATGATTGAATCCACTCATATAGTAGTGACAATCAATGAGCACTGTCTAACGTTTCTCTCAATGGATGCTCCAGATGTTGGTTTGGGTGCAGTTCTATCTCAACTGCGCAATGGCGAGGTGAAATTGATTGCGTGCGCAAAATGTACCTGGTCTGATACTGAAACCAATTATTCCACCCGCGATAAGGAGGCCCTCACCTGCGTCTGGGCATGTGAGAAATAGCACTTTTACTTATTTGGACGTCGATTCACTTTGTGCACCAATCATTCTGCACTTACAACTTTACTGTCGCGGTAACAAAGACCAAACTCCGGTACGCTTGAGTCGCTAGTACTCACGTTTACTGAACTATGCTTTTGAACAATGAACAATGAATTTATACGGGTTAAGAAGCGTTGCTTTACAAGCCCCGTTGGATAGTTGGTGGGGATATCAACATAATAATTATGATGAAAAGGATAGTAAAATAGTTAACACTTTAAATACGAAAATAAGGACTTATCGTTTGCTCCGCTGCAGTTCTGCGATCCACTTAGATTCACAACACCCACAGTTAACAACAAATAATTCCAGGGTAAACTCCAGTAGTAGGATGGAGACGTAGTGTTAAGTAACAAAGTGTAGGTGGATGAGTGCATCATCCAACCGTCTTTTAAATACTGTTAGTGTCGGTGCAGAGACGACCGATTCTGGGAGAGCATTCCACGGGTGACAGACACGAATGGAAAAGAAATTTCTCCGGCACTCCAGACGACTGTATCGTTCTGCTAGTTTTAATGAGTGGCCCCTTAGGTTTGTATTGCTACTGAGTTGCAGTACAGGACGGCACACATAATGTGGGTCTCGCAGAATCAAGTATGCCATAATCAGGTCGCCTCGTAGCCTGCGATAGCTTCCACTGAACAATCCCAGTCGTCGCAGCCTCTCCTGGTAGGACAGATTGCGCATTCCAGTTACGTTCTTGGATGCCCGGCGTTGTGGCTGCTCCTGTGCATTAAGGTCGTGTTTCAGCCATGGATGCCATGCTTGAATTGCATATTCGACATGGAGGCGAACATCCGCATTGAGCATTTGTCGAAATATGGAGCTGTTTATTTGTCCAAACGTTCGCCCCAACAGCCCCACGTGTTGGTTCCCGGTCTTCGAGGCCTTTTCGGATTGCCTGGAGCAACCCAAGTCATCTTGAACCAGGACACCCAAGTCACGTTCGAGAGTTGATTGTTGCAGTACATCCGTTCCGAGTCGGTATGAGTAGCTGCTTTGATGTAGGATGGAAAGCACCTTGCATTTACTGACGTTGAAATGCAATGAGCTTTGGGTCGACCGTTGATACACTGTATCTAAGTCACTCTGAAGCAGATGATGGTCGGCGTTCTCCTGGATCCTGAGCCAGATCTTGATATCGTCGGCAAACATTAGGAAGTTTGAAACGATTCCTTGTGAAAGGTCATTAATAAACACCAGAAACAAACGTGGACCTAGAACTGAGCCTTGCGGCACACCACACTCAACTTGTATAGGGTCCGATAAAGAGCTCCGAACTCTGACCACTAATTGCCGTTGAAGTAGAAAGTTGGCGATCCAGTTTAATAGAGGGTCGCCGATCCCGTAATGCTGCAGCTTGAATAGTAGTATTCGATGATCTAGACGATCGAAAGCCTTGGAAAAATCCAGGCAGATCACATTAACACCTTCTCCAGCGTCAGCTGCCTCGGTCCAACTACTGCGTGCAATTAGTAAGTTAGTTGTACATGACCGCTGTCGACGGAAACCGTGCTGCGAAGGATTGATGATGTTGCAGCTTTCCAGATGGCACACCAGTGCATCGGCAACAATGGATTCCGTGACCTTGGAGAGTATAGGAAGAAGGGATACTGGGCGGTAGTTGGAGGGATCGGTTCTGCTTCCACCTTTGTGAATCGGGGTTATTATTCCAAGCTTCCACATGGCGGGAACTTGGTTTTGGTCTAAGCAGCGCTGGAAAAACTAAGCCAAATGTCCTGCCAGTTGGTTTGCTGCTACTCCCAATGTCTCAGGACGAATGGTGTCGACACCCGGCGAGCTGTGTTTGCGTAGAGAAGTCAACTGTTGCAATACAGCCTCTGCGGTAAAATTGATGTGGGTTAGTCCTGGTGAGCAGAATACAAAGCTTGAAATATACTACGTGGCAGGGTGCTTTAACAAACTTGAGATGCAGTGTCGAGACTCCCACTGTCCAACGAAGGGGAAAACGAGGACTTAGAGGAGGTAAAAATGATATAGCAGCTCTCAGACGGGACACCTACAATAACGTTTGACCTGATCCGAGAGCACACTGACAAAGACCCTGTCCTAGCGAAGCTTTGGGAGCACTTCATGGCCCAGTCGTACCAAGATCCAACCTGAGTTACTTCCATACTATACCCTACGGAACGAGCTTTCTACTGTGAGCAACTGCATTATTAGAAGCGAGCAGTTTGTGGTCCCTGCAACCCTTATTCCTCTGGTGGTTGCATGGGCGCATGAAGGTCATCCAGGGATTGTGCGAACCAAAGCTCGGATACGACAATACCATTGGTGGTCGAAGTTGAATTCCAGCGTCCAGGCGGTTATTCGGGGACGTTACGCCTGTCAACAATCCGACAAGAGTGATAGGCCCCTGAGTGCTCCAGTCCAACCTATCGTGTACCCAATGAAGCCATGGGCAACAATTACCATCAATATTATGGGCCCGTTTGCCAATGCACCTCCGCAGAAGCGAAACGTGCTAGTGGCTACATGTGTCTATAGCAAAGGGCCAGAGGCTATTCTATGCGGGACGTAACTACAGCCGTCAACATAAAGTGGCTCCGTTGTTTGTTTGCAAGGTACGGTTTGCCATAAGAAATAGTCAATGATAACGGCCCACAGTTTCAAAGTAACGAGTGTGCTGAATTCCTACGGTGCAATGGTATCAGACACATGAGAACTGTACCTTATAGTCCTGCAGCGAATTGACTCGTTGAACGATTTAATCGTACTTTGAAAGAATCTCTACAAGTCCTTCTGCTTTCGGAAGAATCCTGGGATGACGCGTTGTTATCTGCATTGGAGGTATACAGAACCACTCCACATACTGCATCAGCAACGAACCCCCTCGGAGCTAATGCTAGGGCGAACAATTCAAACTCACTTAAATGCAGCCTTTACATCCGAAGAAACCGCCGATCAAAGAGTATATATATTCACAGTATGTTAACAGACATTGTGCCATCAGAACCATGACAGAAGCAAACGATAGAGAAGATAGAAACACGAACTGCGATAACAAAAAGAAAACGAGAGAGAATACGAAAGACAGGCTGTTTACCAAGCTGACTATAGGCGCGTTTGTAGAACGTATCCTCTAGGGACGTGTTCCTGTGAGGCTACCCTATTCCCGGAAGGATGTAATGTGTTCCGACCCCCGACGCGTGTGGAGTCTGTGTGCGCGCCAGGAACTTACAAGTTGGCTGATGGGACAATGGTGAATGCAAAACGGCTGCATACAGCGCTTTCCCAACGTGCTATTGAACAAACGAATAGACCTACAACACAGCGCTCTATACGAACTAATACAAACCTACGACGTTCTAGTCGGATACGCCGCCCTGTCTACCGATACGCTTTAATGGGTAACACCACATGACAATTTTTCGGGGTGTTGACATTAAATTAAATCGTACATGGACATGTAGTGGTTATTTTTTGCGAACAGAGGAGGGGACAATGTCGTGTTCAAATACTTTGCTTTGTTTTTGCCCTCCACTCGCTTATCCTACTCACACTTCTATTGAGCACTCGTTGGCCAGTTATGTGATCTTGCATTTGATTGATTGCAATTTGAACGTCTATCTATTTATTTGTAACGCGCGTATAGGCAGACAGCTTTCTCCATACCTACGTTCCGATGCTGTTTTGGTCTGCTGCTTCTTCGGGATACAACAGGGTGCGCAACTGCACTGCGGGTCATCCGAAACAGATTTATGCTGGGATAGCCTCAGCAGTGTTCATGGCAAACCCCGATAGAGCTGGACAAAAAGGCCTAAAGGAAGGAGGCAGTGGGCAAGGTATTAGATACAGGTTATGGTAGAAATTCCGTATAATAACCTCGGAGACAATTTAGTAGTTTCAACAACCTAGAAAAGATGTGATCTTCTAACGATAGTGTGAATGAAGGACCGATTTCCTAATGATAAGGCAAGCACAACAGACGTATTACACAGCCACCGAGGAACGAGTTTGAATACCAGGCACTGTGAAGGAATTTCGGTTGTGCCTGTGTATGTATTATACACAGGTCAGCAGATCGACTTATATAATATAGATTAGGAGGGGTATACCTGCAAAGCCACAGCGGTTGACTGTCAGATCGTTTCTTTTTGGAGTCCTCGCGTCTCGCTAAGACTGGCATGCTTCAAGGTGAGCACGTTGCTACGGAATGGCCAACAGGCAGCACTCGCCCGAACACTCGAGACCCTATCGATGGACGTTTGTTGTTTATCAGATACCCGACTGCAAGCTTCGAGCTCCGTGCTTACCCTGCCATCGCGCACATGCGACACTGGCGGCACATTCTCATTTCGCTTTGAATACATTTAGTTGTTTCGTTCGCAGAGACACAGTATCTGGGAGGGTAGGCGGTCCGCCCAGGGCGGCACTTCATACGGGACCGCGTTTTATTACCGTCGTATGTTGGAAAACGAAACCGGATGACGCCAACCATGCCTGCATGTGTGCCCCATGCTGCGGCTGATGTTGCATTCATGATGCTTCTTCACCGCAGCTGGGCTGAACCAAGTTACACTTAAACTAGGTCTTTTATTGTGGATAAAATTCGTTACATTTTATTTGGTTTGTTCTGCGTACTTGATAATCTTCTCCCAACTTGCACACGTCGCTCATGCAAATTGTGGTAAACTTGCGTAATTTTATCGCGTGGTATTTTTTAAATAACTCGGACATTTTGTACTTATCACGGATTCACTTATAACCAATTTCTTCTATATGCTCATTTAGCGAGTATTTATGTCGTCATATGCGTTTACTTTATTCGATATCGGCATTTTGTGTGATTGGCTGTTGTTTGACCTCCCAGGTGTAGCTGCGCTTGATGTGCATGTTGACAAGGTGCCCACCTGTCTATTACCCACTACCTCGTCCATCTGGCTCCAGGAGACAGTTGGTCGTTGCTGGAGGGGACGGGGTGCACGGTCCTTGTGGTCGTGCTAGGCTCGAAGAGTGGTTCCATGCACTCAGTATGGAGCGGACCACGGTCCAGCCACCGCCTTGTGTGCGCTTGATTCCCCAAATACAGCGTGCTTGTGTTTGCCTGTGAAGGAGTGTGGGCCGGCTCCATTGATGAAACGTGGCTCACACCCACATGCCTCCCGGTCTTATTCCTTCGGGTTTACACTGGATATGGGATGTGTGGTTGGAGCTGTGGGTGGTGCAGCGCAAGCCATCCATGGTCCCTCTGTAGGCGCAGGCGTCCTGTGGCTGTCCACAGTGACAGGCAAATCGGAAACCGGATGCCGCCAACCATGTTGGATACCAAATGTCAGGGACAAATTATCGGGATAAGCTGTGGGTTGCAAATTTTAATGTTACTCTGTATGATCAACAACGCATTTGCGCCCTGTGTCACACTTGAGCAAACGTTCTTCTCGGAGTACCATCCCCTCATGGCCTGTTTTACATGAGTTTTTGTTTTGCTCCAGATGCCCTCGATGGCATTGAGAGCTGTAGAGTATGGTGCAAGGCGTAGAAGCCTCCCAGAGCGGTACGGTTCCTCCAGGAAAACGTGCTCCAGGTGCGTGCGACAGGGCGCGTTGTCACAAATCTAAAGATACCATTCAACAAACCCTGCTCCTTTGGTATCAAGCACTTGTCGCAGCCACTGAGCGCACCTTTGCTCGTTGTAACTTCCTCTCAGAATCGAACACGCTATCAAGCCGTTGTTTGTCATGGTGCCGACAAGATGAACATTCGGTCCCCGGCTGTTCGCCACTGTACACTGCGCTCGACTACCACGGCGTGTGCGGCCACGAGTGCGGGAGCGAAATAAGTTGAAGCTGGTCTCATCAATTCACACCGGTTGCCTTCCTTCCACCTCCTAATTCATGAGCTGCAAAACGAACGACCTGCGTTGCTTTTTGTTCTCCAGCGTGTTCATGGACTCCGGGATGGTGTGCAGTTTCTTCATTGTTAACAGTCTACTAGCCAAGTATCGTGAGACGTTGCTGGTACTTACTGAAAGTTGGAACTCCGCTTTCAACTACAAACGAAGGAGTTCAAGGAGAACGGTAGGCTGCGCAGAAACCCACTCCACCAGAGAGTGGACGTGGATTTCTCCCAGTGCTCTACGACGGACTCCCCCGTGCTGCCCCACCGGTTCCGTCGATTCGTACGCCCGTATCTAGTTGCGGCAAGTTTTCACGTTCACCTTCAGTGTGAAAGCGACCTGCTTCCAATCTTCTCCTTCCTGGTACGCTTTCAGTATGACGTTCTTCACCTCCCTCGAGTGCCGAACATACAAGTCAACCATTGCGTTTCGGTGAACTGCACTTTCAAAATCACACGACAAACTTATTTGGCGGTGGCTTATTATACCAACCCAATCTTCGTACAAATCCCTACTATCGTTCTACTAGGTGGGAATCGCTTCCTTGGACGATGAATCAAAGGCCCACATGGTGCATCGGCCAACGACACTACCTGGTAGGAGCTGAAGCGTCCCACCTGCACCCCTTAGTGCGTCTGAGGTCCTATTGGCTGAAGGCGCCGGGTTATACACACACACACACACACACCTATACACCTGCACAAGTGAGCGGTGCACGCACGGCTCAAAGTAATTGAGTATAAACTCAACTTGTATGCCCCTCAGCGTAACTCTGCCGTTCAGATTAATTCTGTTGCCCAAGGGGACAACTTTGCCGAAGAATGGTATAGTGCTTGGCGCGTGAACTTTATCCGGCCAGTCTGACGAGCGTTGGTGCGCGGATCAGATTGGAAAGTGCAACGACTCTCACTATGGGCGTCAATGGCGTGACGCGCAAGGGAACACGAAGCCTATTCCCACTGTGACTGAACCACGTTATTCGAGATCGCGAACTGTGACTGTAACAGCACCTTTGCTCAAGTATCGCGGTTATCGCCTCTGTTCGCCATAAAATGCCACTCCCATTGCATACTGATTCACATGGGCCGACGAAGATTTTGGGTCAAAAGCCCATCAAATACACCAACTGATTTGAATGTCGGGCTTTTTACTTGCAGTGTATCTTGGGTTGCGATACACAATCGGAATTGTGTCCTCGGTTGACTTTGAAGTCAGCCTCTGCCATTCTGATCACAGGGACCGTATCCATCACTACAGTGATAGGGGAGAGAAACCCCGAAACCTACATATCAATCGAATGTTTCCAAACATCTTTGAGCTCATGGTTTCTTGATCGGTTCCAAGTATCTACCAAGTTTTTAAAACAGCATATATGGTTTAACTTATGCATGAGCTAGCAAGTCTTATCACGCCGCTTCTTAGTGATACCATCTGCTTACTACTATTATTGATTCAAATCTTTGGTGGTAATTTAGCTTAATTGTAGCATTGACTTATCCGTCAACCTCACGATAAGCAATCTTCAGAGCACATACTGTTTTTGAATGGCTACCAGGTTAGAATTGAGTATTTCACACGGTGATTAGTATACACACTGACAACTTGATGGGATATGCTTATCACAGATAAAAAGGCGAAAGCTTAACAATTTCCTTATGTAGAGCGTGAGACCGAAAAATGATAGCTTTAAGAAAACGTAGCTCTTAACGGCGGTGGATCAAAAGATTTTGAGAAATGAAGGTAGGCAACTTCGACTCCTTCCCCAACGTTGACGGATTCCGTCCAGTTGGTACGGGCTAGAATTACTTTCGTAGTACATGAACGACTTTGGTGGGATCCACGCATCTCATTCACCGTGATATTGTACCTTTCTTTATATCGCATGGGTGTTGCAGAAACGATAGATTCCGTACTTCAGCAAACACAGAAGTAATCAGGCGGTAGTTTGTGGGCACGGGACGCTTCCCTTCCTTACAAGTGGCGGTGACTACTCCGCGCTTCCATATAGTTGGAACCAGGATCTCGTTGAGACGGCGGTGGAAAAACTGGCAGAACAGTTTAATGATTTGGGGTGTATGTTATCCGGATCGGGTGAGCTGTACTCTCATAGTGACATCAGTCGTTTCAGCACATCTGCAGTAGTAAAGTAGATGTGGCTCTATACTTGTGGTGAGGTGATCTGTGTGAAAAAAGTATGAGATGGATGCCGGTATTCCAAATTAACTTTGTAAGAACTCGACTTGTCTCTTTCCATCTTTGATTCCAGTTGTAAACAGTCCAAGTACCCCTGAACATTTACTGTAGGATGACGTTCGACTTATTCTATTATTACTAGCTTCTAACCGGGCTCTGATAGTTTGTATAGTACTCTATACTTGTGTACATTGAGATTTGTAAGCTTTCATCTTCCAACCGACTAATCGTAGATAGGTTGTAATGAAGCCCTTTCTGGGCAACGTTCGCACCAATTATTACCCACATCCTCAGGTTGAGTGGCTGCATTGCTCATGAAATTAATCTAAGTGCAGTCGAAAAATGCAATCGGCTGGTTTTGTCGGTGTTCTGATTTTCAGAAAGCGGGCACTGATCACTTGTACTCTAAGCCATACAAGGCAGCGAACTAATAGCAGAACGGTGACATCATACCGATGCTGACTAAAGCGATAAGTAAATGTTTCCCAATTGACCTATGACCAATGATGTACCCCGGGCAAAATAACAATTGTTTGGCACGAATCTTAGGATGGCTGGGGTGAAACTACAAGATCAAAAGATAGGTGAGTTTCTGCTTAAGTGTCCATCTCGTAATAGCGCCGATGGATAACATTTGTGTAACATGAGAGATATATGAAAACAATCAATACAACATGGTAGCAGTTATAGCTAATGTACTCAGTGAGAAAAATAAAAACAAGATTATTCGCAGCTCAGTAGCTTTATAGGTTTTGAGGTGGTTTGTTCTTGAAGGGATTTTGACCCAGACATGCCCGGGTGACTTCTATCAGTTCCCCGTTGGCACTCTGGTTTAGACATCCATGCTTGTGTGGTATGATCGGTGCTCCGTTTACTGATTAGTGAAAAGAAATCCGGGCGCTAATATTTCTAGCCCCATGATGTTGCGTAAACCGTAAGCAGCTGTTGCACGATCTACTGCACTATGTCGTAAGACATTTAATAGTTCTTCTGCAGAATTGTTTTATCAAGTCTACTTGTCTACCACATTTGTAAGGTAGTGTTCAGCATTCACTACTAATTCCAGTCTTCATCAGGGAGTTATTTCGCACTCACTCTTCTTTTCACATGCCTTAACACCCGTCCCGGACAAATTTCTCTTGTCTAGCAATGCAAATTCTGATCGTCCTCGACCAAACCGGTGACCCGTCAGCCAGACTACAAGCGTTTGATGATAAATTCTCAGATTGGTCCAGATTCCGATGACTGATTCTGAGTGCTTAACAAATGCAAAGTTCCTGAATTCACGATACTCCAAGCGATCATTACCAGCACATGCTCACGCGCCATCAGCAGGTTTGTGCAGATGATGGGGGCCTAATCCCCCATACGTCGATGAAATAACTCAAACTGCTATTGAGTAACGGTTTAACGAGGTCCCTTCACATGGATGAAATGTTTGATAAGGACAAGTTCCTCTGCTACTATATCCTTGAATCAGGCCTTCTTCCACACCTTATTTTCTAGGTGTAGAATTTACCACTAAATCTGTAACACAACAATAGACAGACTACTGTCTGTACACTTGCTTGATAATTTGGGTAAACACTTCAAAGTAATCGCAACCTCATAGAATAATCAGCTGGATGTGACAATTTAAAGCCTGCGTCTTGTTGACATGCATATGTACAATGACAATGAACAATGATTTATCAGGGATAAAAAAGCATGTGCTTGACAAGTCCCGTAGGATGGCTGGAGTAAAAATTAAAATTTGTAGGATCATCGAATAAGTAAATCGTTATTTCAAGCGTCCACCGAGTGAAATGCACTACTGCATAACGATAGTTTGAAATGGGAATGAGATATGCACACGCAAAATAGTATAGAGAGCTGTTATAGTTCAGTAAGTGCGTGCGAAATAAGAGATGGAAACGACAACGCTCACTCGTTTGTTTCTTCATTTGACAGATGTGATATCGTAATCCAGTTTAGTTACATCCAGGCTAATCACATGGACACTACTGCATGTATCCTTACCGCCACGTTGCACAGAGGGCCGTTAAGCACATGGTTAGATTTCCGTTATTTCGTCCTCCAAGCAGAACTGACTATATCAAGTAATGTAAGTTTGAAAGCGTTTCATCAAGGCGTTTTTTGTAAAGCTATAATGTAGGGGCAAGGATAACGTCAGTCGGAAGGACATTCCAGGCACGGGACACACGGAGGGAGAGAACGTTTCGTGGACAAGCAAGTCGGCTGTAGTGCGTAGCCAGTTTGAGCTGATGGCCTCTCAATTTGGTAGTTTTGCTTAGCTGCAACAGATTGTGACATGGGTGAATTTGGTTCGTCAGTATGAAATAAATCATGATTAGATCTCTTCGCTGACGTCGATATTCACCAATGTACAATCTCAGGGACTGCAGTTTGCGTTGTTAGGAGAGATGAAACAATCCTCTAAAGAGTTTTGTCGCTCTACGTTGCGGAGCTTCAAGTGCCTCGACGTCGCGCTTGTGCTAGGGACGCCAGGCCTGGATTGCATATTCCACGTGATGCTTCACGTAGGCGTTCAGCATTTGTGAAGATTGATGGCTCAAAATGACCTAAAGCTCTCCGTAAGAGTCGAAGATGTTAACTGGCTCTTTTTGATGCATTTTCAACCTGTCTCGAACAACCGAGATGGTCCTGCACCATCACCCTGCGGTCGTTTTCTTGGGAAACACGTTGTAACTGCTAGACCCCAATACGATATTCATAAATAAGCTAATGGAGTATGCATACGACTTTGCACTTGGTCACGTTGAACTGGAGCCGGTTATCGGATGACCACGCATAAGTCCTGTCGAGATCGCTCTGCAATGCCATTTGATCATCCGATCTCCTGATATGATGCCAAATTTTGATATCAGCTGCAAATAGTAAGCGATTTGACTGCAGTACACTGCCAAGATCGTTAGTGAATGTGAGGAATAAACGTGGCCCCAGTACCGATCCTTGATGCACGCCACACTGGATGTCAATTGGGTCGGAAATGGAGCTGTGGACTCTCATATTCAGCTGAGGTTGAGTGAGGAAGTTGCCGATCCAACCTAGCCCAGGGTCACCGATTCCATAGCTTCGAAGCTTGTGAAGGAGAATGCGGTGGTCCAAACGATCGAACGCTTTCGAGAAGTCCAGGTAGACAATGTCGACTCCCACTCTGGCATCGGCATACTCTGCCCAGCTTGCTCGGGCTAGCAGTAAGTTTGTAGTGCAGGGTCGATTTCGGCGGAATCCGTGTTGCTGTGACACTAGGATGTTGTTGTTCTCAAGATATCCCATGAGCGCCTCTGCAATTATGCGTTCCATTACATTGGATAAAACTGGGAGGAGAGTGACTGGACGGTAGTTCCAGGGCTCCAAACGATTACCACTTTTGTAGATAGGAGTGATTAGTCCATGTTTCCACATTGTAGGTAGCTGCATTTCTTTGAAACAACGTTGGAAGAACCGAGCTAATGTTTCGTCAAGGTTCATGACCGCTGTCTTCAAGGTCTTCGGTTTGATGTCGTCCACGCCAAGTGAGCTGTGCACGCGCAATAACATTAGCGTTTTCATCACATTGGCTGCCGTAAATGATACGTGGTTTAACCCTGGTGGCGATGGAAGCTATGTCAAAAGCGGATGAAATGATGATTCACTCCGGAAAGTATGGATGTAGTGTTGGCGAAGCATGTTAGCTGCACCTTGTGCGGTTTGCGCAAGACCATTTGTTGCACTTAGAACCGGGATCCCGCGCTGCACTCTGCGGAGCTTGTTGACGTGTTTATACAGCAACTTGGGATTTGTACTGAATTTCGCCGTTAAGTTCTGTTGATGTTGGAGTTTGTTTTCGTGGATCAACTTGACGCAGTGGTTTCGTTGAGTTGTGTAAGCATCTTAGGTCAGGTTACTTGGACAGACTTTGTAAGCGCACCAGGCTGAATCCCTTAAGCCCATGCATTTTCTAGTACGGCTCCTCAGGAACGAATTCACTTGCTCCGGGCGAAGAACCTTGCTTTCTGACGCATTCGCCACTAGCTCAGTGAATTGGGTGACGAACAACATCCAGGCAAGATCGGGCGGCTTCTCGGCCAGGAAGGACCAGTAGGTTTCTTGAACGAAGTTGTACAGTGTATCGTAATATATAACGACATAAGTTTCCACATTGTTCTCACTGATGTACTCCGAGTAACAGATGTAACGAAAGAGCAACATGGCGTGATCACTACGGCAAAGTGGTGAATCTATGCTCACGGTGTCGACCATTAGTTCCTCGTTGGAGAGCACAAGGTCCAAAACAGAGGGTATGTCACCCGTTCGGAATCGCGTAGGAGAGGTGACATGGTTGTACAGAGGTACATCGGTGATCACCTCTTGCGACCTCTTGGTCGCTGTGCGATGCTGGAACTTCGATTGCGTGCAGATTGTAGTCCCCATCTAGAAGGACGTGACTGTATGGCTGTGCCAGAACTCTTTTCAGAGCAGAGGCTAGTGATTGATTCATTTCCAAGGTGGACATTGGCGGCTGTAAACTATTGCTAGTAAACACACATCACCACATCTTAGGTGCATACGACACCAAAGAGAATCGAGGACTTTCGTTTCTGGGTCCTCAATGACATCAACATGCAGGTCGGATCGATAGTACAGGAGCACTCTCCCTCCTCTGCTAGGTCGATCGTTTCGTATGGAAGTCATGAAGGGTAGTGCTATCTCTGCAGCAGTGATCTCCATATTCAGCCATGTTTCGGTGACCATAATTAGTTCCCAAGGCGTGGCGATCTGACGAATACGAAGTTCGGTTATCTTGCTGAGAAGACCTTGTGCATTGGTGTACAAGCAGGTGAGGGCATCGGTGGTCAGAAGCGTGTTTATTTGTGGTTTCTGGTGAAGGTTCATACCGACCCTTGTGGGGTCGGGTGCTGGTCACTTTTCGGAGGACCGATGACGCAGGCCCTAGGGCCAGTTCAGTTGTTGTATAGAGCTCTCAGCGCCAACAAGAGGGTGACCATCCTGTCCTCCTTCAGCAGTCGGTGTGTTTTGGCATTGTTTCCGTTCTGAGCTACACGGTGACAAAATTGTTTTGGTAAGTTGCTTGCTTAGTGTTACATTGTCAATCTGTGGCCCGGTGCCTATCGCCTTTATACGTATTTTGGATGGCAGCATTTTACGCATTTTGTGCCAGATTTTGATCACATGTTTTGCCATCGGTTCGAAGTGCAATGCTACTTTCATTACTCGGGGACCGCACCCTTTGTAGTTAGGTGATAGCGGTAACCTTGATGCCGAATTTGCGATAACATTTTCGAGCGAGAGTACTTCATGAATAAAACGCCATTCATTCCAGTCATTCGCTTTGACCTCTAGCTCGCTTAGTGACTGGAGCTTGGGGACACCGTGAACAAGGATAGATTTTGCGTCTTGTTGTTTACGGAAGTCGTCCGGATTTTGTTTGCGTTTCTGGCGTTCGCTCCAAGGAACCTCTGGAAATATTCGAACAGTGCAGGTGGTGGTACGGAGGCGAGTGGCTGACAAGAGAACTGCCTCTGCATCATTACCTGACTGAAGTGTTACCTGGAGTAACCGCGATTCACCGTAGTGTACAGAGTTTGGGTGACGGACGAGATGCATCATACTGACTGGTTTAGCTTGAACGCCTATCAGTTGACACAGGGAGTCTCACTGCTTTTGTCGTCTACTATCTTATCTTTTATGGAGTTCGCCTAGGATACAGTCGCATTAGAGCATATAACAGTTAGAGAATTATGGTAGTGTTTCATGTTCTCCTTTTTGGAGGGACAAGTGGCTGCTTTCTTCGGTTGGACAAATGATGTGGTCTTGAGTCCCGTGGTGGTATTGACAGTAGTAACTCGTATGGCAGCGGGCGGGGTTGCAATGGGAGGTGCTTCCGTCATATGGGTAGCAACAGCGGACACGTAGGTTGTCGGCCCTCTAACAGTGTTTAGTGTGGCGGGTGATTCTGTTGAGGAATGTGTGGCGAATGCATCATTATGAGCAGACGCTATTGTCGGGGTGGCTAACTCTGGATCGTTACTCTTACACTGTGCTATATTGGAGCTTGATGTTGAGCATCGAGTTCGAGGCACTGATTTGTCTGGTTCATGTGGGACAGCTTTCACGGCTGCTGCCTGCTCTACCACCTTTGTCAGCCTATCGTACTTCTGCGCCAACACAGTTATACATCTGACGAGTGGAAGAGACGCACACTCAGTGCAGAACCAGAGAGAATCAGTCGTACTATTAAGCATTTTTATGTGGCTGAGACTAAGGCGTGCACATCGAGAATGGAAGTATTTTCGGCAGTTTCTGCATTCTATTCCAAATCGCACAAGTTTTACAGAGCTGTCTACGTCACAACTAACGTTCATTTCGGAAGCTTTAGGCTTAGCTTTCCGTGGGCAACCAGTACGTGCCATTGTGAGTGTCAGATCTGCGGAAACCGTTCGTTGCAACGTCTGCACTGATATGCTGAATCCAAACGCCGTCGGTCAAGCTGGTGGTCTGGAAGACACCTGTTCGATTGTTGTAGAACAACTCCAAGATGGCGGACATAGATGGCAGTTGGACCAATCAGCGAGCTCTCCGATAGTAGCCAGCGAATATCCACCAAAGTCGCACCGATGGCAAAATACACAAAAAGCAAAGTAATGGTGCAGAATTATCACAGAGAAAACACGTATAACACAGTATTTCCAAAGCAAAAGTAGAATCCAGCACGGTAAAACAAAATCCGCGGCGTCCGTGGGTACAGCTTGTGGTTTTGGTAGATGAACTTGGACGAAACTGAGTATCATGTAATAAAGACACACAGCGAGAAAAACCAACCTCTGCAAGATTGGAGCCGCTGGGGTTGGCAGATATTGGTTGCCCGCCTGTTTGCTAGCTCTCGTGACTGGGGTTGCTTGGTCCACGCTGTTCACTCCACACTGGCTTTGGCTACTCTGTTCCAGGTTTGAGCATAAGTTTAGGCAAAGGAAATCGAGTTCTGCTATAGCTGGCTAAGATGCAGCCACTATACCAGCCGTAGCACGCTGCACACACTCGTCATTATGTCACATTTATGTACCAGCGCGCTTATGCACTTTACGAGGGTTTGAGTACACAATATGCACCGAATCAAATGGAGTGGTGTACAGTTTCGTCCTTTCCCTTCGCTGTACTTTAATGTACGCACTTGGGACGGAATCTCTTAGTGTCGTTACAGTATATTATTTTAATTCGTGTGGTCTAGGAGCATGATTCAGTATTGAAAGAACATGCTTTAACTGTATTGAGAAATTCAATCCCAAGTGCGCAAACTTAATTATAGCAAGAAGCAAAGCATAAGTTTAATTGGCAGATGTACCGCTGGAGATGAGAATGGTAATGATAACGATGTTGCGTGGACTGCCTAAACTTTGGTATACTTGTTGCTGTGTTGTGAACCATGTAGAGACCTAGAATCAGCCACTTGGGTAAGTGGCGATTATGTTTTCGTTACCAGCTTTCAGTGCACAGAGCGTGTTGGGACGAGCACCCGATGTTAGTTGACTATGTCCTACTGATGAGACCGAAACCGACGGAGGTTAACAGGCGACCTTTCTGGTGAGGGCAGGGATATTTGGCTATCGATTGAGCCGAGCTTCGGCTTGGTGGAAAGTTGAACGTTGATGTGTATGATAGAATTCGCACCAATTTGGCAAGAGTTAAGAGCATGACTGCTAACTGGGTTGCAGCTATCAAACGGAATGTTGGAATTTGCTGATATAAAAACTGTTGGATAACGCTAAGAAAACTCGATTTATGGCAAAAAGAATTGTATGCACCCAAAAATAAGGCTGATGTGCGTGTAGATTTCAGCGAAACCTTGATGAAATTGCTGTAACGGATGCAACAATGGTACGTGTTAGGCAATCCTGCAGTTGTAGATCCACTTGTCAGCGCTGGTAAATCCGAGTTGGATAAATGTAAGCAGACTGATATACTCTGTGTTCTGGCTAGTAACTCCAGAATGAGAAGAGCGCCTAAGCAGTGCGACCACATTGGCGGATTGAAAACAGCAAGTCGGTCATCCCGGGGATTGTTGGGTGAATATACCTGCTAAACCCGGTACTGGGAACGTTCGGTGGTGCGTGCTGGATTTGACGCTATAGGCACTGTTGCACAGTTCGTTGACCTACCTACAAGGTACGTGGGCAAACAGTAGCTATCCATTTTAGATCTTTTCCACGTTAGATCACTTGACTTTGAAAGTTGTTACTTTCGGCTCGCCACGTTCGCTTGATTTTTCAATGAGTCCTTAGCAGATATTATCAGGCTACTGGGGATTGGTATCCAAACATTCAAGTAATACAAGACAAAGCTAGGTCAACACTTTGTGTGGTCTCTGAGACCGACAACGTTTAGATAGACTGAAAGAAAGTTATGGCTTACTTCCTCGATGCTTCTGCACCTCACATTCCACTGGTGAAGAAAACTGAGTAGAGTGCGCAGCCTCCATGGATAGATTTCGTGGGAAAGGGCCTGCTGAAGAGGCGGTTTAGATGTTGGTTAGCATATTAAGCAGCTTCTTCGACAAGCAAGTTTGACGGGTACCGGTGTTTCGGAATAATGACGACTTCCATCCTAGCATAGCCCGGTTTCAGTACGAAAAGATTTCACTGACACTGACTTGACCAAACCCAAGAAGATCTTCACCTACGTTAAGCAATCTAGTGGTGCAATTTTGCCTATTCCAATGTTGCTTTAGTGACTATGATAAGGCATGTGTTTTTATTGTGCGATGCTCCAGCTTCTATCCATAAGAAACCTTACTGGTCTCAAGAGTCCCTGAAGGCCCTTGTCTAGACGAATTTAATGTGATGCTCTAAAATTGCTGATGGTGTAGAACGCAACTAAGGCAGAACTAAGGCAGAAATTGACAGATGAAATGAGCGGTCCCCGGAATTGTGTATTTCTGTAGTCACTCAACAGTTGCGTCTCTCCTCTTCAATGAAAGGAAGCTGTGATCTACTCGATTTACACATGTTGAAAGAACCTATCCGCCTGTCATCTTGAAAAGAATCAAAGTTAAACTGTGAAAATTGGCAACAGAATCAGTGGAGGACAAGCAGAATATGTTTAAGTTGCTCAATGTCGTGCAATATGGATTTCATAAAAGATTTTCGAGTCAAAAGAACTTTCTGGTAGCTCGGGAGGGCTGAGATGTGACTGTTTACAGTGGACACACTGTCAAAGAGCTTTTCGTTGACCTTGCTAAGGCCAATGACACTGTATACACATCGGAAGCCCTCATTGAAGTTGTGGTCATATATAGTATGTAGTAACGCCCTTTTGTGAGTACCAGCTCTGCTGGAGGAGCGTGAGTAGAGTTCACGAGTGCAATGGAGCCCTTAGTTTCCACAAACTGTTCTCAACGGCGTACTTAAGGTCTCTGTGCAGGGACTGCTGCTGTACGCAGTCAAAGTAAATGACTTACCTGCGGAGTTTTATGTGCCATCACTCAGTTTTGCTGCTAACTTAAGGAGATGGATTATTTTAGATATCAGCGGGATTACTGAGGCGCTTTAATGGAACTGGTCTACCTTGTGGTTATTGCCCATAAACTGGCCAAGGGGTAAGTGTTGTATGTCGGAACGGCTAATTGTTCCACGAATTACGCTATCGATTGGAATACAATATCTCATCTAACTCAGCAGGTGAAACTAGGTTGTGTCCACTGTCACAATAGGAGATCTAGAGACAACTGGAATAAGGCGGTTAGCAAATGGATCCGGATGTTCTGGCTTATCTGACCTTCCGAAATTCCAATGGCTGATACGTTTAGTAAACACTTCTCAGCTTTCGTGCTACCCCATCTAGAATATTGTATCCAGGCCCGACCACCATGAGTTGTTCGGTACAATATGGAGCTAGAAAAGATGTTGTGAGTCGGAACTATGTTAGTTTAGACGTTAAAAGGACAGTTGTACCCCGAGCGTGCACGTAATTTGGGAATGCGTTCTCTTAGGAAAAGTCGGTCCGGACTCATTCAGAATAATTAGTCTCGCCAAGATGATCAGCCTTCGTGGCCACTCCACCAAGCTACACAAACGGTGCTCTGATCGGGTCAAGGCAGCTATCCGTTTGCCGCGCCGAGTCATCGCACGCTGGAACATACTCCCATAGGTCGTGTTTGGGGCATTCACCACAAGATATGAAGAGTCCGCTAGATGCTTTTGGGCGGCACAGTCAAATGTACCCATTGTTCTAACTGAATGCTCACTTCGAACTAACTCTTTTGCTTAGGTATCTTTTCTACTATTAAACGAAATTCTCTCACTTCTTGATTCACATTCCGTAATCGCTCTTATTTCACGTGATGGGCATAGCGTGGATTGTTAGTGCACGATGGGTGGTCCCTATTTGCTTGACCGATTTGTAGGTTGGATGTTTCGTTTTAGATTCTCCAAGCGTGTGCCTCCGGATTCCGACTCCGAAAGTTTGTCACAAACCAAACACTGCCTGTGCGATTTCTCTATTTCGAATCCTATTCCGAGTCAGCGTTTACAAACCTCGCACGAATATACTTAATGCTACTTTCCTGTCATGAACTCACTTTGCCTAGATACGCCCATGCATTATAGGTTGCCACGCCCC
Source organism: Dicrocoelium dendriticum (assembly GCA_944474145.2). NCBI lineage: Eukaryota > Metazoa > Platyhelminthes > Trematoda > Plagiorchiida > Dicrocoeliidae > Dicrocoelium > Dicrocoelium dendriticum. The sequence continues at coordinate 62,965,083 of OX104068.1, forward strand.
TGCCATGTCAAGCCCCATCTGCCATTACCACCTTCGATAAACTGAACGTTGCTAAGCGTTTCCAAGCGACAACATCGTGTGTACTCAGTCCCCTGCCATCTTTAACAATTTCATGTCACTTATTGCTTTCGCTATTTAACTTCGCTGCGCATGCCCTATGTGACAAATTCCTAAGACTGACCAACCTACCATTTGACACTGTAGCGCCCCTTATCACCTTCGATGCTCTGAAGGTTGTAGCGTGTTTGCTAAGTGACAGCGTGTATGACACTCCTTTGCCATATTTGGCCCCTTCATGTCGTTTGTGCTTTAGTCGGTGTGCAACTCATGCAGTGGTCTAGATCCCAACCCGTACATTGTAGTGCGCCATAGGTATCCCATTGGTTCACATGTCATATAAGCAGGCCTGCTGATTGGCATCAGTTGTACGGTTGCCGGTTGAGGCCCAACTCGTTGGTTATTGAGGCGAATTGTTGATTCTCGTTTTTATTGTTGGCACTGGAGGCGTAATTGTTGAGTTTTGCAGTTTTTCTTGTTGGGCTGTTGCAAATAGTATCCTTATCCACCTTAGCCTTGTTATTCATTTGTCTCCAGTGGAAAAGTGTGACTAAACCTTACCAAGCGAAGTTTAGCGCTTACACTGCCAAAGTAACGCGGCCGCCGAATTGTTTCTTACTAGTTGCTTCGGCTTAATGCAACTGCGGTGTCAAAAGCGAAAGTTTGTCAATCAAAAAATCAATCGATTGTTGTTGATTTCTTCCGAAATCATAAGTTCCCTTGATTTATACGAGCATTAGGTAAGTAAGCTAGCTCGTGCAACATGAAGTTGAATGGAATTATCATATTTCGGGATAGTCAGTTCTTTCAGTTATCGCATCACACTTGCGTCCATTCGCAGCTGTACATGTACCGTACCGGTGATGGAAGCGGCCTAAACATCTGGCTAGCCGGTCGCGTTTGCGGCTAACCAGCTGATTCACCAGTGCACACTGGTGACTAAGCTCCGTTCAGATTGCGATTAATTCTTCCTCAATGGTCTTTGTTCACTTGTTCTTCAGTGTGATTGCGCACCTCAAGGCTTATGCACAGTGCCGCCCACTAATGCGCCAATGTTGAACAGCGCTTGCCATCCCCGCCACTGGGGCTTACCTATCAATTATGCCGCTCGCCGAAGGGCACCAGGACGGAGATTATTCAACAAATGACTGAACGACACTATACCTTGAATAGCCACATCGCCTCGAAATTTCTCGCGACAATTACATTGCAATTATGGGCGTCACGGGACAAACCCGTTTCGCGCACTAAAACTCCGAACAGCTAACATTTTTCACAAATGTGAACTAGGTAAATAATTGCCCCGGAGACTATCGCCTTCAACATATAGTCACAAGGCACGTTTGTCCTGATGTTGTTAATGTGCTGGGCAGTGATTAAGTTGACCAGTCGCTTTGGTTGAAATAAAACCAATGTTCTTCCGCACCATCTGTAAACACGCAGAAATGCGGTCACAAAAGCGACATAGGTTTAATTCTTTCTGGACTCCCCAGTTAGATTAGAAGAGTGAAATTATAAAACGCTGATCACAAACATTTCTTCGCCTCAAGACGCCTTTTCAAAATCAGGCTGATTGCAGTGTTATGCTAAACATTATAACCTAGAGTTTTTAGATCAAATGCAAACTGAGCACTTGTGCCAATAGATACCAAGTGACGCAATCTTTCTAGATGCTTCAGCGTCACGATACCGATTGAGGAAGGTAACTTGTTCAGTTCAGTATCTGACAGTCTTCGCAGCAAACACAGTCCACTTAAACTGGTTACTGCGTTATAATAACTTGCCTTCCAAACAAGCCAAGTCAGTCAAGGAAAAATGAACAACGGATTTACACGGGTTAACAGGCGCTGCTTTACAAGTCCAGTTGGATAGTTGGTTGGGATATCTAAATAATAGTGTTAATGATAATAAAAAGAATAAAACAGTACTTTAGATATGAAAATATGCACTTATCGTTTAGTCCGCTGTCGTTCTGTAGTCCGCGTAGGTTCACAGTACAAACACTTAACAATAAAGTGGTCCAAGGTCCATGAGCCGCGTTAAGTAACAAAGTGTAAGTGGAAGAGGGCGACATCCAACCGTCTTTTGAATACTGTTATTGTCGACGCAGACGACTGTTATGTTAGAGCCTCGCGACTGCTTCCACCCATTAACGGTAGTGAGAACGCGAACAACCAGGGATAGAGATTCAAGTGTTTTTTACATAGGGAAACTAGTTAGTTATATAGCATAACGCACGTGCATGAAAGTCAACCAGAGTACGGTAAGCATGCGGACAATTAAAGCCAATAAGAACGGAACAAATAAGGAATAAATCAAGTGCACACAAAGAACGTAAGGGGAGAGTGATAGCGTCAAATATGCCTGCGATCTGAAAGCAAAAATAACGACTCCAATAGTCAACAGGGATGACGAATGACGCGTTAAAAAATCATCGGTAAACCTCCATGTCAGAACAAAAGTCTGCACTCATGAACGGTTACACAAGCATACCTGTATTTTTCTTGCACCTCCAACAACGACCGAATCAAGAAGAGCATTCCACGGTTGACATACACTGATGGAAAAGAAATTCTGCGACACTCCAGACGGCTATACTGTTCTGCGAGTTTCAATGAGTGGCCTCTCAATGTTGTATTGCTGCTGAATTTCAGTAAAGGGCGACATGCATGACGTGGGACGTGCAGAATCAGGTATGCCATAATTAGCTCGTCTCGTAATCTGCCATACCGTCCGATGAATACCTCAATCGCTTCAGCCTCTCATCGAATGAAAGACTGCGCATTCCAATTACTTTCTTAGATGCCCGACGTTGAGGCTGCTCCAGTGCGTTAAGGTCGTGTTTTAGCCATGTATGCCAAGCCTGAATTGCGTATTCTACATGGGGGCGAACATAAGCACGGAGCATTTGTCGAAAAATAGTGCTGTCTATTTGTCCAAACCTCCGTTGCAACAGCCCGATGTGTTGGTTTCCAGTCTTCGTGGCCATTTCGGATTACTTGGAGCAGCCCAACTCATCTTGCACCAGCACAACCGAGTCACGTCCGACAGTTAATTGTGGCAGTATATTCGTTCCGAGTCAGTATGAGTACTTTCTCTGGTGTATGGAGACTACCATGGTGTACCGTCGATGTCACTGAAGCAGATGCTGGTCGGCATTCACCTGAATCACGCCAAATCTTGATATCGTCGGCAAACATTAGGAAGTTTGAAGCGATTGCCTGTGCCAGGTCATTAATAAACACCAATACAACGTGGGCTTAGAACTGAGCCTTGCGGCACACCACACCTGAATAGGTTCTGATAGAGAGCCAAACTGACCACTAACAATTTGAAGAAAGTTGGCAATCCAGGTAAGAAGTGGGTCGCCGATCCCGCAATACTGGAGCTTGGAAAGTAGTATCCGATGGTCTATACCTTTTCTCAATTCGTTGCATCGTTCCATCAAATGTTTGCATGGGTCAGGTTGGAAGCTGCAGCGCGTGCGTCAGTGATACGTTGCACGTGTGCACTCCTATGAGCCATATTGACGTTAGTCAAGCACCAGTGCAGTAGGGGCAAGACGATCACGTCGCGAGCACAGTTCATGTGACTCATACGAGTACCACGCGCAACGTGTCACATGACGCACGTGACGCAGCTACAAGCGTGACCGATGCATTTGTGGGAACGGTGCAGCGAATTGAGAATTGTAACGATAGTCTTAGAAAATCCAGGTACATCGAGGCCTCCAGCGTCAGCTGACTCGGTCCGACTACTGCGTGCGATGATTAATTCGTGAATGAACACCTAAGGCGCTCAACTCAGTGATCTACCTTAATTGGTGTTCGTCCCTCGCCTGAATGGACGCTTGATTCCCAATCAAAACCCGAAGTCGCTGGCCCCCAACAGGACAGAGAGAAGACCGGATCGGACGAGCAGAGCAACAGGGATGTATTAGGGAATCACACCGTTCATCATAAAGGTGAAATGGAAAATTCGTGACGGGTATTTAAAGCGAAGTGGAAAGCTCTGGAAGGGTTAACTTATAGCAAATAAAGGAACGACGCCCTCGCGTTAATTGGCCGCTTCTCCCGGTTGGCTCTCTGTTCGCCCTAATCAGGGCGGATGAGTTTGGATCGCCTGCCGCGGCGATGGGGTCCTAGCTTGTTCGCATCGCGTATTCCTTTCTAACACTTCCCCCCTTCGAGTAGTGTTGTACGATTTCAGCTTGGGGTTGACTTGCATGGGTGACACGAATTTGCGTCGCCGCTTCGGTCTCTGTGCTGCTAGGTTTCGGGGCGAATGTTGTGGTTGCTGTGTTGGGGCATGCTGGGGAGCCTTCGCTTCACCCGCGTCGGCCAGTATGTCCAGAGGTAACTGCGCTGCTGGTACTTGTTGTTGCAGTTGTTCGCCAGTCCGTGCCTCTAGCAGCTGATTGGCATGTCTTACCCAAATTGCCGTCCCAACCTGGATCCCGTAGATCACATTACCACGTTTGTATAGCACACGGCCCATAGCCCATTTAGGATAGTGGATGCGATAATCTTTCACCAGAACTTGTTAAACAACATTAAAGGTTCGCTTCCGAGCACCGTGTCGGATGTTGAATTGACGCTCCATCTGATAGTTGCGGGACAGTAACTTATGCTTCCTGGGTCCGAGGGCATCATGCGGCACACGGATTTCCCTTTGATACAAACTTTCAGCCGGAGATACGTCAGAAGATATGTGTCAAGAATCTCCTCCAAGATACATTCTCCCTTCATTTTTAGCAAAGATCTTTTGAGTGTATTCACAGTGCGATCTGCTTGCCCTTTCGATTGTGGATGGAAAGGTAGGGATTTTACATGGACGATCGCGTTTCTGCGACAGAAGACAACAAATTCAGATGAGGTGAATTGTGTACCATTGTCCGAAACCAACATGGGGGAATACCGAAACGAGAAAATATTTGTCGGAGAGCGGAGACAGTGGCTAATGCGGTGGTTCTCACCATTGGAATCACCTCTGGCCATTTACTGTGGGCATCGACAACGATGTGAAAATGATGACCGTCAATTGGACCTGCAAAGTTGACGTGTACCCTTGACCATGGTTCCGTTGGTATTGGCCAGGATTGCAATTCCGTCTTCCTTGGCTGTTTAGATACACTGGCACAGCGGGGACAATTCTTCTTTAAATTCTCGATCTGGGAATCCATATAGGGCCAATACACATAGCTCCGTACCAGCGATTTCATACGATTCATTCCTGGGTGGCCAGTATGAAATTGTCGGAGGACTTTCTCTTGAAGGCTGAGAGGAATGACGGCGCGATCTGGGAATAGTAGGCAATCGCTGACGACTGATAGTGCTTCCTTTCGTTGGTGGAATTGTTGAAGCTCCGGCGTTGTAACTCTCTTAGGCCAGCCATTGAGATGGAAATGGGTCACTTGTTGTAGGGTAGAATCATGATGGGTCGCTTCCTGCACTATTTCGAACGTTACTGGTAAGGCACGGAAAATGTCAGACACAACTTGATGTACTTGGGGTTCTACGGAGATTTGAGCAACTACCAAATCCTCTGGTTCTTGATGCGGTGTACCAATTAAACGAGATAACGAATCCGCTTGACCAATGTTGTGTGTAAATTGATATTTGACGACGAAATCGTATTCAAGTAGAACAGTTGCCCAGCGTTGGAGACGACTGGACGTACAGACTGAAATGCCTTTCTTTGATCCAAAGAGCGCGACCAAGAGTTTGTGGTCAGTGAACAGCGTGAATTTTCGTTCATAGAGCATTTTGTGAAATCGCTTGACTGCAAACACTATAGTCAAAGCTTCTTTCTCGATCTGCCCATAGTTGTGTTCCGCTGGGGTAAGTGATCTGGCTGCATGTGCCACAGCTTTCTCCGAACCATTGGGGAAAATGTGGGATATGACTGCTCCAATTCCGTAGTCTGACGCGTCAGCAGCAACTATGATCTCCAGCTCTTGATTGAAATGCGTTAGCAATAGGTCAGAACACAATATAGACTTGACATTATCAAATGCGGCTTGACATTCAGGAGACCACACAAATTTGCGATCCTTTACCAGAAGTTCATTGAGCGGTCTTCGTAGCCGATGCATTTCGGGCACAAAATAGCTGTAATAACTGATCAACCCCAAGAATGATCTGAGCTTCGCGACATTGTCAGGGGGAGGCATCTGTTTTATGGCACTTATGTTGGAAGGATCCGGACGACGGCCATCCTTGTCGATAATGAAGCCAAGATACTTTACACACTTCAAGCCCGCATTACACTTTTCTGCTTTCAAGTGGAAACCATAGTCGTTAACGCGGTGGAGAACTGCTTCCAGTCTTTCCGTCAGCTCTCGAAAGCTAGACCCTTTGATTATGATGTCGTCCAAGTAAGCTGCGACTCCTGATAACCCAGCTAAACTTGTGTCCATAATTGGTTGAAAAATCGCGGGAGTTGATTTGACACCAAAAGGAAAACGGTTGAACTGGTAAAGGCCTCGGTGTGTATTGATTGCCATCAACTCCTTTGGTGCATCGTCGACTTCAATTTGAAGATATGCATCTCATAAACGCGCCACCACTAAGCTTAGAAAATAAATCTTCTGGGACTGGCAAAGGATACTGGTGCCTTTTCAAAGCAGCATACAATCCCGTAGAATAGTCAGCACAGATACGAACTGTTCCATTGGTCTTCTTGACGACAATAATAGGTGCTGCCCACGCTGAATAGTTCACAGGTTGGATGACGCCGGCCCACTCCAAACGATCAAGTTCCGCATCAACAATCGGAAGCGCAGCGTACGGTACCGGTCTTTTTGTTCGGAATACGGGTTTGGCGCCGTCTTTGAGGGTAGGGCTTGCTTTGGTCTTTGTGCATCTTCCCAAGTCGTTGCGAAACACAGACGGGAATTTCCTTCGTAGCTGCTCGATGAGGTTGTTGTTTTGTTCGTCACCTTCCGAAGAGGGCCGCGTATTTCCGAGCCGGAGGGTATTGCAAACTTGACACATGGAAATGTCGAACAGGTGGAGCTTCTGGATCTAGTCGAGTCCAAGCAGATCCAAATGTGACAGGCCTGTACTGCACACGACACCGTTTGCCGCAGCAGCCCCCAAAATCATTTCACACTGCAGCTCACCAATGAGATTAAGTTGACCTCTTGAAGCGTTAAGTACATGTGTCGTTCGGCTGATTAACGGCGCACCTATATACTGCCAAGCTTCGCTGGAGATAATTGTGATATCCGAGCCTGTATCTAGCTGAAGACGCACCTGTTGCCCGTTCAGATGAAATCTGATGTATTTTCTGCGAGCCACATGTTCATCAAAGTAGACCGCTTGAACCGCAATATAGCTGCGGAATCATTTAGGAACATTTGAATTTGGTCGCGTATGCCTTGCACGCTTGAACTGCAGTCTGGATCGGCAGTAATCATCAACATCCTGATACACGACAGCTAGAGGTGGGAAACACCTCAACTACTGTGCCGCAATACATAAAGAAAAAGGAAAACAAATACAACAGTTGCATGCCAGCTGAGCTAGCACCAAGGGATAGATATGGTTCCGGTAAGCTACCAGCCGGCTACTAGGCAAAAAGAAAAATTATTATGTTTTCCGCAACGAAATGAGATCGTAGATGGAGGGGAAGGCTAAAAGGGATAGGGAGGGACAAAGAAAATCACAGCTCGAATGCCACTGAAGTCGGCTCCTTGCCATATCAGCTAGTGTATCCAAACAAACGTGTTCATCGTCTTTTGAACCCCAACCAGGGAGCCAAAACGATCCAACCGAGGCCAGCTCCGAAGCGAAGTCCTACAATCCTCAAGACAAAGTCATCGCTTGGCCACCCCTCCTCTTCTTCCATCCACATCCCCGGTGAGCAAACAACGCACGTCGTGGAAGTCGGTGGGCTGGCATGCGTAACACGTGGCCCAGCCACCGGAGCCTGGTGAGTGAAATGACGGTGCTGAGCGGTTCATTTCCTTTTCCTGTGCCGTAAACAAGGCGTCGAACACGCTCGTTGTTAACGCGGTGTTCCCACCAGATGTGAGCCAAACTGCTAAAGGCACCGATGGTTGAACATAACTTGCCTCTTTATGTCCGCCGATCTAAGGGGCCAGGTTTCGCAACCGTACAGTTGAGTCGAACGTACCGCTGCATTGTACACTCTATCCTTCAGGGCGAGAGTAATTTCGCGCCGCCGCCATAGGCGGCGAAGGTTAGCAAAAGCACTTCGAGCGTTTGCTATACGGTTCGTGATCTCGTCTTCGATCCCACGGGCGCTGATACAACTTCCCAGGTAGTTGAATTTCCGAACGACTTCCAGCTGATCCCCACCAACAGTCAGCGAAGGAGGCGGTCCATGCCAATCTTGGAGGAACGCTTTGCGTTTCGATGGAGCAAAGCAAAGCTCAAAGCAGCTGACAGCCAGTACTAATCTGTCCAGTGCCGCTTGGCACGTCTGCGAGCTGTCACCGATGAAGACAATGTCGTCAGCATACTCTAAGTCAAGAAGTCGTTCTGCTGGGAGCGGATCCACACGTAAGTCGTGTCCTGTGAACGCGATTTCCATGACTTCATCCATAGCGAAGTTGAAGAGGAAAGGTGACAAGGGGCATCCTTGTTTCACACCGCTGGAGATATTGAAGGGTGGCGACAGCTTGCCGTAAGCCCTCACACTGCCTGAGCTGCGCGCGTATAATGCTCGGATAATATTTACATGTTTCTCGGGCACACCTTTCCTGAGTAGACAATTCCAAAGGGCACATCGATCAACCGAAACGTAGGCACCTTTGATATCGAGGAACACGACAACGGTGAGCAGTCAATATGTCTGACGGTGCTCCAACAACGGACGCAAAGTGAAGATGTGGTCGATGCAGCCACGACCCCGACGAAACCCGGCTTGCTCTTCACGAATCTGGCTTTCAGGAGCGAATCTGGCTTTCACGAGCGGGATCGGCAGTGCGTTTCCTTATGGCCCCGTTTATGACACTTGTGGCAAACATGTTTCAGGAATGAACACACTCGAACAAAATGCCACTCACCACATCTCCAACAGGCAGTCGGGGGTTTGGGATTCTCACTGGGCTTTTCATGCCTTGTTTCACTTGGAAGCGGTTTCTTTGAGGTGGGTTTTAATACGCTTAGTCTTGGGGTTGATTGTTGCTTCTCCAGCATAAGCGTGTCATGCTTGAGGTTCAGCAATCTTTGGCATTCAGTAGTTATGGTCTGCAGAGCAGAGTCATTTGCTGGTCTTGTTCAAGTTTACTCAGCAGCCTGGTGCGAATCTCTGCATCCCGTGGAGAATGTATGCCACAGAGAAAAATCGGGCACTTGAACTGATCTGCCGGGATGGATTTGATGTCGAATTTTTCGTATTCGCGTTTGATGATGCCAGCGTAAGTGACGTATTCATCAGCGTCCATCTTGGTGATCTTCAGGCATTGATATCGCGTGTAGAAGATGGATGACTGCTCACCAAATATTTGGCCCAAGCATTTGACAGTCTCCTCAAAAGTGCAGTCTCGAGCGTTCTTATGCAAAATACAGTTGGCTTACCTGGAGTGCTCTGCTGTTCCAAATTTCCTTAACAGCAATCGGACTTTCCGATCGTCATCATGGTCTACAAGTTCAACATGGAACCCATCTTCACAACGATTGAACCAAGATTCAAAGGTGGGGCCATAATCAGGGTGGTACGAAAATTCGGTAATGCTGTTAGTGATGGCGTCTACCGATACGGACGGCTTGACGGTTGTAGACAGTGAACCGGTCTGGATTGAGAGTTGGCGCCTAAGAGTTTCGATCAGCCTGAGTTGGGAGGCCTCAAATTGTGCTTGTTGCTGCAGCAGAATGGCCTTGAGCTCGTCAGCCGATATGGACATCTTGATTAGGGTTCAACCACTCGCCAGCTGAAGTGTTCGTCCCTCGCCTGAATGGACGCTAGATTGCCGATCAAACCCGAAGTCGCTGGCCCTCCAAAGGATAGAGAGAAAATGAATCGGACGAGCAGAGCAACAAGGATGTATTAGCGAATCATACCGTTCATTATAAAGGTGAAATGGAAAGTTCGTGACAGGTATTTAAAGAGAACGTGGAAAGCTCTGGATAGGTCAACTTATAGCCAATAAAGGAACGACGCCCTCGCGTTAATTGGCCGCTTCTCCCCGTTGGCTCTGTTCGCCTAATCAGGGCGGATGAGTTTGGATCGCCTGCCGCTGCGATGGTGTCCTGTCTTGTTCGCATCGCGTATTCCTTCCTAACATTAATCATAGTCCGGGCTTCATACGCTTGTTATCCAAGACTGTACACAAGGGTGATACTGAGAGAAAGCTCAGAGGACTTCAAACGGATCATGTTGTACCCTTTGTGTCATACTACGTGTTCACTTTTACGCAATATTTCTGTTGGTGTAATGCAATGTTCTGAGCGAGTGACCAACTTGCAACTTTTTTCATTGCAATAGTTGATCTTAAACCTCAACCATCTGTCGTATACGATGAGCATCGTTACTGTGTGCGCTTGTATGATATCCCGAAGATGCCACACGAAGTGAAGAAATATCACCAAAAGCATCACGGGCAAAATTGTAAGATAAAGTAACTAACCAGCGCCGCACCACGTTACCCAAATTGGCGCCTAATCAACCCATATACTGCTGAGATATTAGGTTTCCTACATCTTTGCACGTTATGCGAAATAATGATAGGGCACTCACATGGGGTTGGGAATCAGCAATTTGAATTTTTTATGATATCATAAATGCCCCTTCTAAGCACCCAGCTACAAGTGATACTGTGATATGTGAATTTAGAATAAGACAATGCTACAATTTCTGAACAGATGCAAAGTGTTTTCAGATTTGGAGTGAATATGTTTAATATTTTACAGATAATATAACAGGCACTCACTCAGTTTAAAATTATGTGTAGCTCACATTTATAAAAGTGTGTTTCCTTGATCGTGTGTGGTATGCAGCACAGCATCTCGGTGACGGGGCACATCACACAGTGAGCAGTGTAGATTAACCGGTCTGTTCCCTGACGAAATGCGGAGCCTCGTGGAGGCCTTGTATCCAAATATTGCATCAAGTGAACCAATTCACAGGGAGAATGGGGCTCATGTGACGTCCCTGTAACTGGTAGAGTGCTCAGGACATCAGCTGTGTGACTGCTGGCACCAGGTGTAGGTGCTTATGTAATTTTATGCGCCCAACGTCAAACTCCATCTCTGCATTCACGGTGAAAACATTTTTCGTATACCTTTGGTCTCCCCTAACAATAGTTTGTGGTCTGTGTGTAGTTCAACAAATTTCCACAGAAGTAGTGATAGGAACTATTCAAGCCGAAATTTACGGATAGGGCTTTTTTGACTAGTCGTGAATAGTTTCTTTCGGCTGGTTGCAGAGTACTTGATGCAAACGCTTTGAGGCGCAAAGCTTGTGCCCTTATGCGATGGCACGGGACAACACTCACACCATCAGCGGATGTATAACGGTGGATAATGTGGGGCTTCCTAAGATTATAATGAACTAACCTTGAGCCTGTTTGGAATTGGCGAAGACACAACATTGCCTAAGGTTCCAGCAACACGGTAGGTTTCTGTGGGGTAGCTCATTCAGTGAAGATAACATAGTGGATCCGTCAGGTAGGAAGCGGAGGTAGTGGGATAGCAATCTTAGAAGCGAACGGAGCTCCTCAATGTTCCTCAGTTCAGAGCTTTATAAAATTGGTTTTACATTGTTATTTCTAACACTTAGACCGACCTCATCAAACATATATCCAAGATAGCACCCAGCTAAAGAAGGGAATTCATACTTACACATTTTCAGTTTAAGTCCACTTATTGTCAATCTGTCAAGTACAACAGATATCGTTCGGAGGTGCTCTGTATCAAATGCAGTCGGATGCAGTTGAAGCTCACTGGTCTCATACTCACCAATCCTTACTAGCAGCAAGAAAATCCTCGTGTGGCAAGTCTAATCGCCAAAATGGACATTGGATCTCTTCGCGTCCTCTGGAAATTATCGACGCTCGCCGGCATACCGCGGCTGGAAGCGAACACAATGAAACTCGCAAAGAGCTCCGGGCAAAACTCCGTGCTAGCCTGAAGAGAGACCGCGAAACTTGGTGGTCTCGTCGTGCTTCAGAGTTGGAAATGGCGACTGATCTTGGTAACCATAGTAACTTGTTCCGGCTGATACGGGAAACGGGCAGCAGGAGAACTGATATTAGGAGAGACTATACGTGACCAGAGTAGACCGCCTATCCACAATTTGTCAAAATATTTGGAGCGTTGGGCTGAGCATTTTGAAAGGCAATTTAATCGATCGGAATTGTTCGATTTATCACCGACCACTGATCGCCCTGCTCCGTGAGCTGTCCCTTAGAATCCACCCTCTCGCTAAGAATTCGAACATGAGATCGCACAGTTGAAGTTAAATAAAGCCGCGGGACCAGATGATCTACCTCCAGCCCTCTTCAAATTCGGAGGCTCTGCTCTTGTTAAAACACAACATGAATTACTAGTGAAAGTGTGGGAGCAGGAGACTGTCCCAACCGACTGGAGCCGCTCCGTTATAGTCCCAATTTTCAAGGGTGGCTCGCGTTCGGAATGCGGCAACCATAGAGGAAGCAGTCTGATCTCCATCGCCTCCAAATTACTCGCCTCTGTCATCCTTCACAGACTGACTGGCACTTTTGAAAGCCAGATTCATGAAGAGCAAGCCGGGTTTCGTCGGGTTCGTGGCTGCATAGACCACATCTTCACTTTGCGTCCGTTGTTGGAGCACCGTCACACGTAGTGGCGGCCCACCGTTATCGTGTTCCTCGATATCAAAGATGCCTACGTTTCGGTTGATCGATGTGCCCTTTGGAACTGTCTACTCAGGAAAGGTATGCCCGAGAAATATGTAAATACTATTCGAGCATTATACGCGCGCAGCTCAGGCAGAGTGACGGCATACGGCAAGCTGTCGCCACCCATCAATATCTCCAGCGGTGTAAGACAAAGATGCCCCTTGTCACCTTTCCTCTTCAACTTCGGTGTTGACGAGTTCATGGAAATCGCGTTCACAGCACACGACTTTGAAGGTGTGGATCTGCTCCTAGGAGAACGACTTCTTGACTTGGAGTATGCTGACGACATTGTTCTAATCTGTGACAGCTCCCAGGCGTGCCAAGCCGCTCAGGACAAATTAGCATTGGCTGTCAGCCGCTTCGGGCTTTGCTTTGCTCCATCGAAATGCAAAGCATTCCTCCAAGATTGGTCTGGATCGCCTTCTTCGCTGACCGTTGGTTGGGATCAGCTAGAAGTCGTTCGGAAATTCAACTACCTGGGAAGTTGTATCAGCGTCCGTGGGATCGAAGACGAGATCACGAACGGTATAGCAAAGCTCGAAGTGTTTTTGCTAACCTTCGCCTCCTGTGGCGGCGGCGCGACATCACTCTCGCCCTGAAGGGTAGTGTGTACCGTGCAGCGGTACGTTCGACCTTACTGTACGGTTGCGAAACCTGCCCCCTTAGATCGGCGGACATAAAGAGGCTAGTTACGTTTAAGCATCGGTGCCTTCGCAGTTTGGCTCACCTCTGGTGGGAACACCGCGTGAGCAACGAGCGTGCTCGACGCCTTGTTTACGGTACAGGAAAAGGAAATGAACCGCTCAGCACCGTCATTTCACGCACCAGACTCCGGTGGCTGGACCACGTGTTGCGAATGCCAGCCCACCGACTTCCACAACGTGCGCTGTTTGCTCACCGGGGATGTGGATGGAAGAAGAGGAGAGGTAGCCAAGCGATGACTTTGTCCAGAGGAATGAAGGCCCTCAATTCGGAGCTGGCCTCGGTTGGATCGTTTTGGCTTCCTGTTTGTGGTTTAAAATACGATGAACACGTTTGGCTTGATACACTTGCTGACATGGCAAGGAGCCGACTTCAGTGGCATTCGTGCTGTTTTTTCGTCTTTCGCCATCCCTTTTATCTTCCCCCTTCAACCGCGGTCTCATTATTTAGCATTTTATAATGTTGCATAGTTAATTCTTTTTATAATTTTTGTTTCTGTTGCATAGTAGCCGGCAGTTAAATTACCGGAACCATGCTCTTCCTTTACCGGTAGCTCAGCTGGCTTGCACCTATTGCATTTAATTGCCTTATTGCTTTGATGTGTTGCGGCACAGTAACTGAGGTGTTTCCCACCTCTAGCTAACGTGTATAGTGTGTGTGTAGTGTGCTCTGCGTCAGAGCTTCCGAATCAATTACCAATGAACAATGCATTAGATAATTAGAAAAGCAGGCGCTCAGCAAATCCCGTAGGATATTTGGAGTGAGGACCATTAACTGCTTTGCTGAATAGTTGTATTGCTAAATCAAATTGAATGCATACTTCGAAACCACCTGTGGAGCAGTGATATTTGAGATATTATGCGAGAAAAGTACAGTAACAATGCTCAATCATCTAACGTCTCCTAGTGTCCAGGTGACACAGAAATCCGATATGAGAGCAAACTTTCCCGAGGGTACTATTAACTGATCAAAGTCTAAAGGCGGTTCTCAATGTTGGCTGTGTTTCAGTGCAGTCGTTCGCCTACGAGTGCAGCAGTTTACTACCTTCATTAAGGTTTTTGCAGTTATCGGAAGGCTTATTGCGTGGTCTACTTCAAGAGACCTAAACCAACCTTATGGGCAGCTGCATAAGGCGGCTAGAAGCAATTACATCTTCGTACACTACCTTCTGTGACCAAGAGATCTCACGCCTCATTGCGAATCGCGTTCGATAGAACACGCAAATCTCTTCGCCTGGCTGGATTTGTGCGTGTGTGCTTGGTAGAACTTGACCTCAGGGTACCTGTGCACAGAGCAGTCGATTACTGAAGAACAATGTACCTTTAGTGGAATCTGGACAACTGAGCGCTATTACATTCGGTTGGTTTTATCGATCATTGCATCTGCAACAGTAGCCATTTTGTACCTGTGTGATTCTCATGTACTTTGGATAGGTAGTATAAGCCCTAAATGCGCTAATGGGCTTCAATATTCATGCTTACAGTCAGAACAAGGCTAGTAGTGGTTTGAACAATAGAATAATTACCGAATACTCATCCATCAATAGTCCGTTGGCCTCAGCTAAATCCAAAATTGCGCAGGTTCTCAAGGATGTCTTGGAAG
Source organism: Dicrocoelium dendriticum (assembly GCA_944474145.2). Classification (NCBI taxonomy): domain Eukaryota; kingdom Metazoa; phylum Platyhelminthes; class Trematoda; order Plagiorchiida; family Dicrocoeliidae; genus Dicrocoelium; species Dicrocoelium dendriticum. Next base: position 62,980,291 of record OX104068.1, read on the forward strand.
TCTCAGGTAAGATCCACATTGTGGGTGAATTCACAGGTCTGCCTAACTATTGTTCCCCATCCGCACATTTGCTTGCCGACTCCAGATCTTCTCCAAGTGATATTCCTTAGGTATTTAGGTTTGGGGGATTTTTATATTCAATTCAAATGGTGTAAGAACATAAGATATCCCGACGGTCGTTTCGTCCTAAAAGCGTCGTAGATCCACGACGTTCGAGTTTGATGTGCGATTGGCCAGTTGTATGAGTGAAATCAGCACGTGCAAAACACGTCGTGGTAAACCACTCAAGGCCTCCGCGCCATGCGTTAGCAGACCCTGTTGCACCGGCCATGGCAATAAAAACGGTACAGTACAATTGTAGTCTAGACATAACTTGGGAGGGATACAACCTTCGATGAATTTAGTACGAATAATTAAGAAGGAAAGGAAATGAAGTGCAGTAGAAGAAATTAAGGAGAGCACGGAAAGATTTGGAGCTGCAACTTGAAGGCATCAAGGCAGCGTTAAAACTCTGTAATTCTTGGTGATCATATGACATCCTCGGGTAGAGTGTTCCAGGAATTTATCACTCTACGCGACAAAAGAGCGTCAGTCCGAACCCGATCAGATCGGAATTTGTGCTACTTCAACAGATGTCTGAGAAAAGAAGGTAACTGATTAGGATGAAAAAGCCAGGATAAGTCTGGGCCTATCCGTCTTGTTAGTATACAATAAGTGAGTACTAAATCGCCTCAAAGACAGCGATATAGTAGTGAGAACATCCGTAGTTTGAGTAATCTATCAGGACAGGACAGGTGCCGCATCCCTTAGGCCATTTTGGTACCTCTCCTCAAGACTCGCTCTGCCGCCTTCAAAGCAGCAAGGAGAGATGATCAAAACTCGAAGTGTCGGGGGCTCTGGTTCGTTTACCAGTACAAGAAGCTAGGCGCTGGTTAGGCGGAAGCCTAAGTCTTCTTTGGAATTTGACCTGACCTGTCACGAATCAAACAAGGAGGAGAAACCTGGACACAGTATCCCAGGTGCGGTCTAACAAAGGCCGTAAACAATTTAATAAACATTTCTTCCGTCGGCATCTCAAATGCTCCACAGATCATCCAGAGTATTCGAAAGCCCTTGCTATCCGCACGTTCGCATTTCTCGCTGGATTTGAAGTCCGGAGATAATTTAACACCTAGGTTAACTTGCTGGAACTCGTGAGGTGATTCGTTCCCGCCAAACATGTAGTGCGTTGTCGGACCATTTGATCCTACGTGCATAACTGAACCTTTCGTGTGGTTTATTGGCATCTGCCACAGAACGAACAAATCAGGGTGTCTGTCGAGAGCTTGTTGCAGAGTTAAGGAGCCGCCTGAGTTGCTCACCGTGCACCAAAATTTCAAGCCGTCCGTGAACATGAGGGCAGGCACCCGCAGCACTTCCGGCAGTTCGCTAACCTATACAGCAAACATCAGTGGACCAAGGACTGCTCCCCGTGAGACGCCGCTCAGAACAGCTTGTAGGAAGGGAAGACCAGTGCCTACTAGAACACACATTTCTCTTCCTTCAAGAAATGATGATAGCAATTGAAGCAGATGTCCGGAGACGCCGCAGAAGTGCATCTTAAGGGAAAGACGGGAATGTGGTACGGAGTCAAACGCTTTGGAGAAGTCAGTGAAAATAACCTCCACCGCTTGACTCTGGTGGACAGACTCCGCCAAGCTCTCTCGAGTAACCAGTAGATGGGTCAGACAGGAATTTCCTTTATGAAAAGCATGTTGAAATGGACCGAGAATGTCAAACGCTCAGAAATGGTTTTCGAGGGCATCCTTCACAAGCTTTTCTAGCAATGTTGTTAAATTAATGGGTCTGTAATTTACAGGAAAGTGTCTATCCCCTTTCTTAAAGAGGGGCAGACAACAGCTTCCTTCTAGTCAGTTAATAACGCGCAGCAGGGAAGAGAGTTTTAGAACAAGTGCGTTACTGACTCACAAACCGCATTTGCCAATTCATATAGCAACTTCAGATGTATGGCATCGATACCAGTGGCTTTGGTAGGATTTAGCTCCAGCAGCAGTGAAAGCACTTTGGCTTCTGATACAGAGTTATCAGTTAATAAAGAGTTAGCCGGGATTTTCTCCTCTAACCCGGTAGTTGGTGTAGGTGACCCTAGGATAAAAGTCCCCGCATACTGTTCTCCGAGAAGACAGGCCCTATTGTAATCAGTGTGCGCGGCAACCCCCTGGGTCCTTGCAACACCGAAATCGATGAATTAGCACGCTGTCATCTTCTGATATAGGCGAAAAGCCGCTTCGGGTTGGTTGAAGCTGTTTGCTAGTTCCATTTCATAACGAAGTCCAGCGTCCGTTAGATGCTGCTTCCATTGTTTCGGTGCTGTTCGGTAACACCGTAAGGCACCGTCTGCTTGAGTCAAAATGTACTTCCGCCAACACTTGGACCATCTGTTCAACATTTTGCACGCAGTTAAATCAAACCAGGTGGTCTGGCGTTTTCTTCCTAACTGAGCGGAGTGTGGGGAAGGGACACCTCGAAAAGGAATGTGTGAAACTTATCTCAAGCCATCTGGATCTCGTCTGTTGCCAAAATGATGCAGGGTGACAAGGTAGCACTGGATCTCATTGCATCAAATTCAGCACGCCAGATGTTCGGACCCCTAGCCTCGCGTCTCTCTCAGGCTCTACTAGGAGCACAGTCGAATAAGACGCAGGCGTCGTCACTAGTTCCAAGTGACTGACTGTAAACGGTGTTACTTACGAAGTCGACTGACTGCAAAATAAGATCACGAATGGACCGAGATTGCTTCTCCATGAGCCGTGTGGGCTGATTTACAAAGTGATGTAGGGGGGCTTGCAACGTCAGCTCCACTAGTTCGGCTGTTCAGCCTACGCTCGCAGTCTCGCGTGAGAGATCTTACCAGTCTATCTCCGGAAAGTTACTCACCCATCACCAAGCACCGGTTGGTGGAGTGATCGCGAATGAAATCAATAAAAACTCTGGAAGCGCTGCCAGGGCTCCTATAAACTAACACAATTTTAAACTTCGAAAACAAGGTGCACACTTCCGCCGAAAGAGCCCCAACGGTCCTATCAGTTGAGTAGAACTCATATATTTTGGAAACAGTTAAACGGGCGTTTAGCTAGAGTGAAACTGCACCTCCGCGACGGTCGCAAGGACAAACTGATCTCAGTAGTAGGTAGCCAGGTAGCAGTATTTCACTGCCCATGACCTCCGAAGACAGCCAACTTGCAGTAAAAGATATGACATCTAGATGAGAGAAGTCCAGAAGAGTGTCAACTTCGCACCTATTGTTATGTAGGCTACGCACTTTACTGAGCACTACATGAAACATATTGGTATGGTGTGTCCAGGATCGTGTGTCTCCAGGATGGGCTGTGGCATGGAGGAAGTGGGTTGCCGGCGCACCACCCGAAAACCCACCAAACGCAGACCACTTCGAAAAGCAGCGCGAAGTGACTTAAGGTCTTGGATAGCTGCCTTCAGTTTCATCCTGTCCGCTAGAAGAAGATCCGGATGAACGCTGAATCCGGAAGGTATTAATTAAAACACAGGTCGCCTAAGCGATTGGCGCTACTCCTGTGTGGAAAGAATCATTCTTAGAAGGCGAGGCCTAGGGTTGGAGCTACTGACTGGCGCGTCTCAAAGTCTGGTGAGCTTACGCACGGTCACCCCATGGAATCAAGGCAGGAGCATCCTATACCATTTCTAACTTGCTAACATCCTTAACGCAATCGCTTACATCCTTAACGCAATCACTTACATCCTTAGTGCAGAAGCTATCATTCTTAGTGCAGAAGCTATCATTCTTAGTGCAGAAGCTTTCCTCCTTAACGCAAAGGCTATCATCCGATAATCATCCACGTAGCATCCACGTAGCACTGCTTGGGCAGAGGCTACTAGCCAATAGAATTCGGTATAGCGTAGCGACTGAAAACAGTTACGCGCAGAATACTCACGCTTTCGGAGCTGGGTAGGAAAACTGTGAGACTTGCGTGAGACTAGCGTGGTCCAACTCAAATGGACGACAATTGAGACTTTACTAAACGGAGCTCAGCCGGTGCACAGTGCGCCGCGCGCCCTCACTGGACAATGGTGGTGCCTGAGACATCCATCGGAGCGCGCACAGTCCCTGAGGGAAGGGAAACGCGTGCACTCAGAACACCGGGTATAAGCCTGAAGTGGAGTCAAGCCCCTTTTGTAAGTGAGCAAAGGAGATGTCAGAGGCTAGGGCGCAAATGATGCACGCAGGACAACAGTGAACAACGTTGGCTTGGTACTAAAACGATACTCTAAACAAGAGGCGCAGATAGGTTGTCTCGTTTTGGTGGGTATTCAGGCTAGTTCGGTCGGATAGTTGAAGACGCAGTAGAAGCTACCGTTTGACCTCGAAGTCAAGTTGTCCGTAACATAAGGAGCGGAACGATCTCCGTCGCAGCAGAATGGATACCAATCACTACACGTAACTTCTTTATTTATGCGATGAAATAGCACTTTTGTGACGGATCCACAGGTCTAAGTTGAACGTGGGGTAGAAGGTAATCATATTCCAAACAATTCGCCCCCATACGAACCACACAAGTCAAATCTGATCGAGGTACACAGGACAGCTCCCGGGTGGAATGATATAATCACCAATGGAGCGATGAAGGAGGCATGTGATAGATGTTTGATTGCAGCCTTGCAATTTCCTTTCAAAGGATATGTTAAACGGTGACTTATATTACTTTCCTTCTTGTTCCGCAAGTACGCAGACATGTACTATTTTGTTGCGAAGGGATTACACTACAAGCAGCCGGTCTCGTGAAATATGGGGGTATAGCGAGCCGGTGCACTCTACGGCAGTGACTCCCAACCTATGTATCGCCGTGGACCGGTCGGCGTTCGCTAATTGTAACCCGGCCCGCTGAGGGTGTTTGTTGAACGTTTACGTTTTAGAATGTTTTGAGTGAATAATTTTAATGTAATTGTGATTGAACATGCCTTGAAAATTGTTGTGTCGGAGCCCCACGACTGCTTCCACCCACTAACGGTAGTGAGAACACCAACGACCGAGCAACAAACAATGTTCACGTAGCAAGCCAAACCGGCCACCAAGTGTCTGTCTGTGCAACTCAATCACGATATTCAAATCATGGCATATCGCAGGCTATTCGGAAAGGCTGACATTCGATCAGTCAATGCTGGACAGTTCAAAAAGCGGGGATCGATAAGTCGCCTCACGAACGAACGAAATACACTAAGTAAAAGCGAATAACCGTAAGATGCAGTGCCCACACAAGCTATTCACAAATGTGAGGCAAAAGTGAACGTATGCGAGGAACCGGAAGAGAGGGCAGGGTGAGTGGGGCAAAACTCTCAAAACAACAGGGAGCGGGGGAGTATTATTACCTCCGCCATAACAAAAAGAAAATCCAGTTACACCAACAAACAGATATAAAGTGATATTATACGTTGGCTCAATAGAACGCTAAATTACAGACAACCATGAGCGTGTTCCTCTGCAACGAGGCTGCTCCATCTGTGGGAAATAGGAGACAATGACATTTGATGTGTGCTGCCTAGGTGCAAATAATTGGATTGCTTTGTTTCGGCTGCTGACACTGCAGAGCACCCCGCTTCACACAGCAAAGTTTTCAGAAATGACAATCTGCGCGTAATTCACCATGACTTTAATTGCAGAACACACCGGCGAAGTTGTTTGTCACAAACGTACTGTCAAGTCCATCGTCATTTGCCAACTCAGTTGTGGTACATAATGTGGGATAGATACGTAATCATAATGCGGTAATCGCACAGATTGTGAGTCAGCAGTTCAGAAACTGACCTACAAATCGTCGAAATGCACAACCTTTAAAAATCACACACACATTGCTATTTTCATAATCATTAACCACCAGATGAAAAAATATCAAATATAGTGTTCTGTTGCTTGGCAATTGAAATGAAAGGGATTTAGATTTTCCATCACATCCAGAAGATGTGCAAGCATGCCAGTGTGACCACTATTAATTGCATAGGAGCACGAAATATCAACTTCAACCAGTGCGTCTGTCAATGTCTACGTTTTCAGAACGCTTGTAGAATCCTGTTCCTGCTGGTAGTCTGATTCATTATTCACATCCTCAGCTGCTAAAATTGACCTGGTTGGCAGGTCTCAGTTTATTTCTGTTGTGCGACTTGTTTACACACAGACTGTGAGTCACAGTCCCATACTGGACTCACATTGGCAATGCTTCTTCAGTCGAAACTTTAGTGTTCTATCTATCTTAACCTTTAACTATTTACGAATTGCTATACACAGTAACAGCGGGTCCCGATAGGCTGAATTTCCTTCAACGGATGTTTTAGAGCTTCTGGTTTCGGGTGACCAAAACAATTTCTGAAGGATAGAAATTGAGCTGTGTTAGCAATTAAACGCCTTTTGGTCTCCAGCCGTCACGTTGAAGGGGCACTAGACCGCCCAGTCCTGTCAATTGGTAACATTTCCAATAAATCATCGGGGAGTGACCGTTTGGCTATACCAATTTGGCAAACGACTCCTTTTCGCTGATCAGACAATCGGTCGAGCATTTTCGCATGGCGTTAATAAGTAGTGTCTTCATGAACGAGCCCTTTTGCCACACTGATGTGGAGTCGGTGTATTGCAAATACCGACCCAGATCACATCGATATTCTGTGGAGTGACGTTCTAACCAGCAACTGATGGAGGCATCCAGATAAAGATAGAAAGAAAACGCCAGAAGCACAGATAAAAATAACTGAATGCCAGAGTTATGATGGAAGCCGGCTGGTTGTAGAATTGGCCATTATGCCAGTGATTAGAACATTTCAGGATGCCACATGAAGAAACAGGACTGTAAGTAGGAAATCCGAAGTACTGTGAGAAATGATAAACATAGGAATTACCAGAACACAGGAATGAATGTGAGCAGCAGCGTTTATGATTACAGAAGAAACTGTTTAAGAAAAACACGAAAACAATTGAAGGATTGACTAAATGTCAATTACAATCGTGTTAATGGAGCAGGGAAGATTCTTCTCCTTGTGAAAACAGACTGATCATGCATGTTACCGAGTAGAATGACCGAATAGGTAAATTCAAAAGCAGGACGCAGCAGCATGCACCATGTTAGGTTCATGTATAACAAGAGCCAAAGTGATGAAGCCCGAAGTGCGCTACAAATGAAAACATGTTTTCTCCCAACACGCGATGAACCAGTTAGTGGAAACACGCACCAAATACGCACCTACAGGTAGAAAACAGGCGTAAAAATAACTAGATGGCATAAGGAATTGCGTGTCAGAGGTAACACTGGACGATGAAAGGGGGTTGAACTGATTGGATAGTGGATCGACTTTAAAGAAACCAACAAGGAAGAAATAAAACGGAATGGGGCTGTCGCAACAAATGCGTGTTCTTCCAAAAGTGAAAAGAAAGAGTAACGGTTGTAGCTTGAAGGATGCTAAACATCGACATTTGAGGTGTCTTTGCGATTTCGACACATGTGCACTGATCCCAAGAGTACAGAATATGAAATGGAAACGCAGATTTCCAACAATTCTTGGCAAAATCGAGGTGGCAATCATACCTCGACAAATGTTAGGGAAATGCGAACACGGAGTAAATGGTCGTTCGTTAGCTGATGAAGCCACCCAACAAGGTGAACCGTGAAACTGTGTGGATGGTGTTGTTTAAGTGTGAAATACTTGACGGAATAGTGTTGTGCGGGTTTATAAACGGCTATTAAGAACAGCAATTGGACGATTCTGTGGTTAGCACAGGATCGAAGAAAAGCTGAATCTAATGCTCTACCACTACTGCGCATGTTAAAATCGACGGAAATGCTAGTTCACAAATCAACAGGTGGCTAAACAGTAGACAAGCGAAGAAGATATAAGAAAATGAAATTCAAAACAGGAGGACCTGAATGACACGGATACATAAACTTCGGGACAGTAACTGGTACGCACGAAAGTACGTTGGGCTTAAAAGACGAAGATGAAAGCTCACCGCCAAATTATAGAGGGACAAAATAGCTTTAAGAGCAAACAACGATAGTATCTGGAGGGCGGCTTTTAGGAACCCGAGATGTATGAATAAGTTTTTAGTAGTGCTTACACGCATCAATCATAAGGCACTGCGTGGGGACCAAATTTTCATGGATGCAACATTCGAAGCGACGCCCAAATGTAAATGCTATATGATTCGCTCCCCAACCGTAGCCTTGGGTCCACGTTCGAGAAGAGAATGTTTAAAACGTCCTACAACAAATAAAAATGTGTACTATAGCCAACCACTTCCTATTCTGAGATGAAAAGTGCTTACGACGAGCTCAGTAAGAGTGACTTTCCCCACGATTTCGTTACGTGCTAAGCAAGAAAATATATAGAAATAACCTGTCTACTTGTCCTCCCAAGTGTCAGAAAACGTAACAATTTAGCTGACCCAGACGACGAGAAACATACCTCACCAGACTGTCCACCGGAATTGAGATCTGAGCAATTTAAAATAAACCATGATTCAGCCAAATGCGTAGCATTTTGTGCCTGGGGTCCAGATCCCGTAGTTGTTGCTACGGAGCACAGCTGACTGGCGGAAATTCACTTCCGATTTCGAATCGCTTGCCTTGGAGATTAAACCCTGCTCTGCTAATTCCAATTTAGCATAATGACAAGCATTTTGGATGAGCAAAGACTGCTTCCCCTGTGGTTAGTGTATTGTAAGGATTCTATGCTTGTGGAGTTTGCGGTGCATTGAAATTAATATGTGAAAATTTCAACAACGCCCAGGTTAATTAGTGATTTGGATGGTAGTTGGCGCGACAACTTTCGGGTGAACTGCGAAGTTCCGCTTTACCAACTTTGCCGTACTATTTCAAGTCACTTTTGCACTGTAGTAATTTAACACATCGAGCCAATCATCTTTTGGTTCCTATTCAGAAATTCTTGGGCACAAGGCAAAGGCCTTTGTGCGTTTACATTGCTGTACTAGCTATCACATTTCGTGTTGCATTACTTGCAGATTCCAATCATCTGTATTCCATTCGACATAATTCCATTCAAATTTCGTGTGATGAATGCAGCATTCAAAGGCGGCTGGAAGGAGGCATGCCGCTGACCGATGCAATTCGTGGTCTGGAATGTCCAACTGCGAGTAGTTATAAACAGGCGGTCACATACACTGGCCTAAAACCCATCAGCGGTGCAATCCAACCCTCCTGCTCTTCCATTGGCAAGTCATCACTTCGGTGTCCCGCGGTTCTCGAAGGTACGAAACCAACGGTCTAAGATTGCTGTGCTCTGTTAGCTTTGAAGACTGGATTATAAGTAACCAGACTGAGGAGACATGGAAAACGCAGAGGTAGAAGCCGTGAAAGGAAAGGAAGCACCCCGCTGCCGATCGACAGCAAGCCAGATCCAGTGACACAAGGGTTCATTTCACTCTGCAGATAAATCCGATGGCCCTTCATGCACGAGTCCACCGAGCCAATTACCTAGCACGGTATGATCATGACGTCGTCTCTACAGACTCCGGTTGATAGGCTTTAAGAAGTGGGTGAGGACGGAGTGGAAGCCATCCGCCTCAAGACGCTGCTTAAAAAAAACAGGCTTGCGAGAGTAACTATTGGCGACGCGACAAACCTAAAGTTAAAACTGTCCCACCTGAGTAGGATAAGATGCAGATCCGTCCGGGTCTGGATCCAGCTGACTGACCGGTAAACCGGAGAGACGAAAACAGACTTGCACATTGTAAATGTCCGAACGGTTACCATACGAACCAGAATTAGGATAAACCGGCTGCTCACAATTTACGCACACCCAGCGGTTCTTACCCTTGCTTGTATGTAACCATTACCAACGTCAGCAAGCCTATGAACAAGCGTCATGAGATGTGCCGCTTTGTTATCTCTGAGTCGCCAAACGTAGTTCGACTGGTAGAGACGCGATTGAACTCCGAGTCAGTTACCCAAGAAGTCTAGCTCAGAGGTTACTTGTACTTAGCTGCGACAAGCTATCGAATGACCGCGGTGAGCCCTTGCTATACATCCGGTTTTCACATCGAGGGGGAATGATAAGCGCCTATCGAAATGGTTATGGTATGTATACAAGTTGTGGCGCTCCGTTCTCCTCAGATACAAAGAACTGCACACGGGTGCAATCGAGCGCAGTCCACTGAACCGTAGCTTGGAGTGACTGCCGCGTCTCCGAAACTGCATTTACTGCTCATGGGTTAGTACAATTGTCCTCTGATAAGTTGAACTGGAATTCAGCTCACCTCCGGGCATTGTGAGGTTGAAGTGAAATGCTCGAAAATAATACTAGAAACTGGGGCAGCACACACATCCGCCAGCCAGTGCAACAAATCCATCTGGTGCAGATTCGAGGTTAGCGTGTTGCAAGTGACATGTGCATGACGTTCAGATCCTAGAGCGCCTGACAGCAAGCCATCAGTAAATGCTGAAGACTAACAAGGAACTACCTCTGCCATATTCCCGTCCACTGTGGTCAACTTACAATTATTGGAAAATTGACTTCGATAGTCTGACTCAAGTGCCGAGCCGGATGTAATGGCCTTTGCCGCAAGCTGCATCGGTGGAAGACTACTGCGCAGTTACAAAGGATAGGGCCAATTAGTTGTGTTCTCGGTTCGTACCCATGAAGCGTCGGAACGTCGAACTAGTCAAGTCATACTTGTTAGACAAGGATTATAGTAGACTGGTTTGGTGGCGGCGTAATGTGGAACAAAACGCCCCTGTTTGGTTCTGCCAATGACTACGAGGCACTTATGAGGCAGTGAATCGTCTGCAACAGTGCAAAAACAAACAAGCGTAGGCATTTCGGAGAACACAATGTAACCGTTGCGAAGAGAATCTTCGCTCGTGTGAAGCGGCGACTAGTGTATTCAAATGACAAACCAGCGCCAAATCGTTCGAACGGACAGCCACTAACCTCAATCACTGAAGATGTGTTATAAAGGTGATAAGAAAACTCCAACACACCCCGTTGTTTTGTGAGTTTGCCTCACGCATCTCTTTTCATCCCACCCTCGTTTATGGTTCCCCGCATGTGTTTCTGTTGCCCCACATTTGTGATCGGCTTGTAGTGACACTGAATCATATGCTTTCTAGCTTTTCTCTTACTCTGTGTGTTTCGCTTGTTTGACCTTGAACTGACCAGCCTTGACTGATCGAATATCAGCGTTTTCCGCCTAGTCTGTATATGCCCTAATTTGAAGTATGCAGTTGATTTGTACTCACGGACGCCTGGCGGCCGGTTCGACTCTCGGCGATTAACATTGTTTTGTACACAGATTGCCGTTCGTGTTCTCATTACCGTTAGCGGGTGAGAAGCAGTATCGGGGCTCCGACACAACAGTTCTGGCGACGGGAGGTGTTGAACAATCATAGCCATTTCATTAGAGCAGATGGAGTCCCTAGTTCAGAAACAGCCGCAGTTCTAAAATGCACAGCGATAGTTAATGCAGTTGTTATTAAAAAGGCTGAAGATGCAAGTGGATTGGGAACCGGAACCCAGGAAATTGTATCTGAATATCGTAAGGTTCTCACTTTGAATCATAACCCAGAAGTGATTGAAGCTCCAGTGCCCAAAGAAGAGCCCCCAGCAATTCGAAGCCAAAATGTGAATCATAATATATCAAAGCAGAAACCGCCGACTGGTGAGTAGCACTCTACCAGATGTCGCTTCTACAAATATCCTCAACGTCAAGAAGCACGTAACATCAGGCGCCTGTATAATCCAAGAGTGCAAGCATGGTTCAAACTGAAAAGGACCAGGTTTCACAATGCATCAAGATTTGCAGGGAAGAGAAAACACTTGACAGTGAAACGCGGTTATGTCCCGGTGTCACTACAACCGCACGATCCTTTCTCGATCGACATGGACAAAACTTGACATGTCATCGGTAAAAGCAACAAAACTCAAGGCCCAAAAATACACAAGGAATACTGTTACAGCTAGACAGAGCAATCGCTCGTGAACAAAAACTGAAGGAACCGCAACTCCTAGAGAACATTTACCTAGCCAGAGGTACGAACATCCATCTGTCCGAAATGAAAGGAATTCAAAAGTTATACTTGCTCAGTGAGTCACCGAATCATGTCATGTCTTGCACTAGAGGCGATACATGTCCCGAATACGTCGGCCCGTAGCCTAGAGGTAATGAGTTTGTCTCGTAACCTTGCGGCGCGGATTCGAATCCGCGTAGAAGTGGGCGTCCTCGCAGTATACTCAGTTCGCGTGCGACTGGTGGTGGTCGTACGGCAGCGAAGCGCCATTACGGCGTAGCTGACATTATTACTATTGTCCCGATTATTCCTGTGCTGACAATTTACTCGAACGAAGGACATGGTACACTTGGCCTGAGCAAGGACCACCTTGTTGTTGGACGCATGTGGACCCGGGCAGATCAGCTCTTCCGAAGAGCTACACTCTCCCCAGATGATTTATTTTTTTCAAGAAGTGAGATGTGTTATAGCGGTGGCAAGAAAACCACCACTCCCCACTGTTTTGTGAGTTTGCCACATGCATCGCTTTTCATCCCACTCTCTTTTATGGTTCTTCGCATGTGTTTCTGTTGTCCCACATTTGTGATCAGCTTGTAGTGACACTGAATGTTAAGCTTCTTAGCTTTTCTCTCTGTGTGTTTCGCTTGTTCGTGAGGCAACATATCAATTCCTCGCCCTTGAAATGACCAGTCTTGATTGATCGAATGTCAGCGTTTTCCGCCTAGCTTGTATATGTACCCTAATCTGAAGTATGCGGTTGAGTTGTACTCATGGGCGCTTGGCTGCCGGTTCGACTCGCGGCGAGTAACATTGTCTTGTGCACGGATTGCCCTTCGTGTTCACACTACCGTTAGTTGGCGGAAGTAGTCGAGGACAGACACAATAATATGCATCCACGTTGGTGGCGCACTACACTTCCGTGATCACGAAAAACCAGGTGTATGTAGTGAGTTCGACGTGTGCCTTCCTGCGGAACCCCAGACTGGATTGTGATGGCAACAACCAGCTTACTGGTTCTGACGGGATTTTCCCACTTATTCTCGTTTCACTGTCGTCCAGAAGTTCGGTTGTTTCCATTGGGCTGTTCAACAACTCGCTGTTCGGGGATCTATTGTCGGACGATCTGAAACACTGCAGCAATCAACTACGAAAGACTGTGATTGTAGCAAAGTAGACAAGTAAGATTTGTTCGACACTTATCTCTGACATTGAAGCGCAGAAGAAAGGTCTGCAACAGCTATTCCAGTTGTAAGGTCTATTGACACAAGTGCATAAGGGTTTGACGTTAGGCCTCTTAGTCACCAATAACGAGGCATGAATGGATGCAGGTAATGAGCAAAAATAAGTCGGTCAACGTGATCCACAAAGATTTTGCCAAAACATTTGACAAGGTGAAGCACGGGGTCCTCCTCCACATATTGAGGAAGTGTGGAGGTAGATGAATGTGTCGGCTATCTGACCGACTGGTAACCCTCGACCACTGACGTAACGCAAGGTACGGTGCTGGGGCCTACTTTGATGCTGATCAACCTCAACGCTTTACTTCAGGTCCTCTGGCCGTCATGTGCCCTGTCTGTGGAGGACTTCAAGGTGTGGAGAGTGATTAGCACTACCGATAGCTGCAGCCTACTTCAGAAAGACCTAAACCACCTCTTCATGTGGTCTGCACAAGCGTAGCTCACGGTCAATCGGGCTAAGTCGGTATTCATGAGCGTGGTGAAGGGTGCGGACAGTCGAACCTACATCATCGAGGATTGATATCCACACCTTCCGCAAAGTACTCAAGCATGCTTTCACGCTTCGACTTGAATTCGGTGGACAACGCGACGAGCTTCACCGAAACGGAGTGCAGATGTTTTGGCCGCTCAAACGCATACTTCACACATGATCTGAACGGGTCGCCAACATCCTATTCTCTTTCCTCATAAAACCAATGATAGAGTATGGATTGCTTCCCTACTGTCCGATCAGCGGATGCGAGATGCAGATGATCAGAGATAGCTTACACTCAGTATTCAAGTCGAAAGCAGTAGCGCAAGAGTAGATCAATCTACAATTAGAGATCGAACTGAAGTAGAGATCAAAACGCGAATCTATGTGGGATCAGCGGCAAGTTGGATTATGAACTTGAACCGTTTGAGTTGTGTTAATTAATATTAATTAGCATCCCCAATATTGTTTCGTTAGTAGTTGCCTACAACCTATTTATTGCGCCATGCCCATAAGAATCCCACGGTCAGGCTGGTCTTGGCGGTCTCATTTCGCTTGCGGCACAGCAGATTCTGGCATGCTATCCGTACAGTCAGTGGAAACCACAACACTAACCATCACTATCAACCCCATCTCCAGTTTACAGGGTTTACCGCATGAAGACCGGTGCAAGAGAATAGGACTGCATGCTCATGAGGAGCCCGCTGCTCCATCATCGTCATCATCATCATCATCATCATCATCATCATCATCATCATCGTCGTCGTCGTCATCATCATCATCATCATCATCATCATCATCATCATCATCATCATCATCATCATCGTCATCATCATCACCACCACCACCACCACCACCACCATCATCATCACCAACACCACCACCATCATCATCGTCATCATCATCATCATCACTATCATCGTCATCAATATACCCGTTAGCTAGAAGTAGAAAACATCTCAGCTACTGTGCCGCAATACCCCCTGCTCACCTGTGAGCAGTACATGCGGACACCAGTACCATCCTGTGATCACAGAACTAAATCCAGCTACGCAACACTTGTGGTTTGAAAGGAGAGTGATCGATGTCTGGAATCATTGTCAGAACATACAGTAGTGGCCAAATGTGTGCAGCAGTTCAAAGCAGCGATGGATTTACATTTCGCCATTATTCGACTCGGAGAACGATTACCCGCTGATAATGATATCTCATATTGGTGAGACCTGTTACTGTGGGTAGGACATTTTGTGATATCAAATAAGAAATTAATCGTTAGCGTATTTAAATGTGGCAGGTAGTTCCTTAATGTTCTTTATTATATCGAGATTGAGTTGCACAAATGTATTTCCACTTGCTTCAGTAACACTATATTCAATATAGGATAGAATGGATCCATTCTTAAGCAAAAGAAAGCTTAAACACCTTACGCATTCCGGACACCCACAAACTATCAAGGTCAAGGCCACAGCGTCCGATTTGAAATATATCGCTCCGCTCCCAGGCCAGTTTGTTCAAGTTTATTGTGTCATATATTGATATTTGTTGCCATAAATTACGTAATTCTTAATAATTTTAGATTCAGAATTATCCAGTGATATAGTTGGATCCCTTTCTGGAGTAATTTTCTCGTTTTTGTCTGACTAGCTTCTCGTCGATCCTGGTGGTATCTTGCTCGTGTCTTGTCAAGTCCATTTTATCTCGCTTTTTCATTGTCATAGCAGTTTTGTCCCCTAGTCGGCGTAGTTCACTTTAGTTAGTCATTTAGCGTATTACGACATAGCTACCTGTACTAATTTATCATAACTTCTGTACCTCCTCATTACACTGATTTTCTCGTATCGATCGGCACCTGTTTTTGAAATGGCGAAGCAGTCACCTTGTGGTATTTGCTGCAAAGTCGTTGGACATCGAGCAAATGCGATTACATGCAGTCTCTGCAGTGTAAAGCTTCATATTTCGTGCGTTGGTCTGACTGTAGACCAATTTCGTGTAATTCGGGGCATTAACAACGAATTTTTGTAGACAATTTGTAAACAGTGTCAGTCTAAACTGGTGCAGAGTAGAACCGACATGTCTAACAAGTGAATCAGTACAACGAAGTGCTCTAAAATGTCCAGCTCGACCTGTACTACACCACCATCAGGGAAGCAGCCAGCGCCTAGTACAACATCGCATACATCCCGGAAGCAAGGTACTAACGTTCCGTCAGGCTCTCCCATCATCATCACCATACATGTTAGCTAGAGGTGGGGAACACCTCGCCCTCAAGGCCTACAATGTGTTCTGTTGACAGTAAAGCTCCAATTTGCAATAAGCAAACTGAAGATAACGAATGAAAAGTGCAAACATCGAAGAAACCAAGAGCAATGTCTAGCGACCTGAGGCGACGTAGCCTCATGGTCTTTCACGCACCTGAATCAGGTGATTCCAATCATCAGGTACGCTATGAACATGACGTCGAGTTTTTGCAATCATTAATTGATAGACTATTCGATGTAAATGAGGGCCGGCTCAAAGTGTAGCAGATCGCCTGTCTAGGAAAGAGAATGGAGGGCAAAAGTCGATCTATGAGGGTGAGTTTTGCCGAAGAAGCAAATCCCAAGTTACACTTGTCCCGTCTTAATAGGCTAAAGGGTCTAAAGATCCACGTGCGCGCTGACTTGGACCCGGCACACAGAGAGAAACTCAAGTCTGCTATGATTGAACTAAAGCGACGCACAGAGGATGGAGAATCAAATCTCCGTATTGTCCATTTTCGGGTAGTTGCCCGAATTCCTCCACGAATCCGGATCAACATGTTTCTAATGCTTCAGGCGCGCACAGCGGTCCCTACCGCGGTCTGCGCGTAGCCTTTACTAACGTGTGCAGTCTGATGAACAAGCGCGATGTGCTGTACGACTTTGTAAGCTCTCAGCAACCAGACATATTAGGCCTTGCTGAGACATGATTAAACTCCGAGGTAACCGCCCAAGAAATGGAAAGCACCGGCTACTCATGCTTCCGCCGTGATAGGCCATTAAATCATCGCGATGGCGTTCTACTTTAGATAAAGTCTTCCTTGTGTGGGAGACTGGTGAGCGCTTACCAAAGCGCTGATGGTCTATGTGAGCAGTTATGGTGTTCGATTCACCTCAGACGCTGCGAGTTGCTCGTTGGCGTGGTATATCGCAGTCCACTGAGCCACTGTTTGGACAGGTTGCCGCATGTCCGCAACCACATGAGTCGTCAGATGTTCATAATCATGGGCGATTTCAACTTGCCCCGAATACAGTGGCCTGAGATTGAACTTCTCCCCGGCCACTGTGAAGTCGAGAGGAAGTTTACGGAGTTGCTATTTGAAACCGGAGCCACACAGCACATCAACCAACCGACACGCATTACTGTGCGCGCGACTCCATCGTGCTTAGATCTGATTTTGACTAGCTGTGAGCAGCGTGTGCATAACATTCAAGTCTTAGAGCATCTGGGAGCGAGCGACCACTTGATGATCATAGGCAGCTTGGAACTACCGCTGCCGTATTCTCCCCCACTGAATCCAGCCTTCAAATATTGGAAGGCGGAGTTTAATGGCCTCATTCGAGCAGCGAGCCAGATAGACTGATCTTTACCACAGGATCCATCCATTGAAACCTGTTAAACTATCATTAAAGAGGGAGTGAAATCGTTGTGCGCCCGATTCGTACCCCACAAATTTCGGAAAGTTGGGCCAGTCAAACCACATTGGTTCGACAAAGAGTACAACAAACTAGCCCGACGGCGACGCAGTCTATGGAACAAATTCGTGTTATCTGGCTCTGATGAGGACTACAAGGCGTACAAGGTACAGTGAAATCGCTGCAACCACGCGAAAACAAGAAAACGCAGAAGCTTCGAAGAGGAGCTTGCAACCGTCGCAAAAACTGCTCTCAAGAGGGTCTTCGCATACGTGAAGCGGCGCCTGAGGCCTGTAACCAATGTCCCAGTGTTAGAAGGCTCAGATGGACAGCCCCTAACCTCGAGTACAGATCGTGCGTCCGCATTGGCGGTGCACTTCGCCTCCGTATTTGCAAGTGACCAGGTGTCTGTAACGAGTTCGACGAGTACCGCTCCAGCCGAACTTAACAGCCTGGACTGCAATATTGTGGATGCACGCAAGCTTCTAGCAAATCTTGACGGGACGAAACCTGCTAAGCCAGATGGTATACACCCACTGATTCTCCAGCCCCTATCGGCTATCATCGCTCCTTCTGTAACTGAACTGTTTAACAGGTCATTATCCTCTGGACTATTATCGGGCGACTGGAAATGCTCAGTCGTAAAGCCCATACCGAAAGGTGGTAACCCAAGCAAAGTGGACAGGTACCGGCCGATCTGCCTGACCGCTATTTTAGCAAAGACGCTCGAGAAGATCGTGAAGAAGAGCCTACTGCAGCTTCTCGAGTCGAAAAACCTGTTGACCTACGCACAGCGTGGCTTCATGAAAGGTCGCTTGTGCATCACCAATCTACGGTTGACGAGGCACGAATGGTTACATGCGCTGAACGAAGGCCAGTCGGTCGACGTCATTTACATTGACTTCAGTAAGGCTTTTGGCAAGGTTAACCATGCAGTGCTCTTTGACAGGCTGAGGATGTGCGGTGTTGGTGGTTCGCTGCACAAATGGATCAGAAATTACCTTGTTGATCGAAAGTGGAGGGTCCAGGTGAACAACCATCTAACTGACTGGTATCCATCGAGCAGCGGAGTGCCCCAAGGCACTGTACTGGGGCCGATATTGTTTCTGATCCATGTAAACGATGTGCCTCAGATACTCCAATCACCTTGTGCGTTGTTCGCAGATGACTTGAAGGTGTGGAGAGTAATCCGCACACTCAATGATTGTGATTTACTTC
Source organism: Dicrocoelium dendriticum (assembly GCA_944474145.2). Lineage (NCBI taxonomy): Eukaryota > Metazoa > Platyhelminthes > Trematoda > Plagiorchiida > Dicrocoeliidae > Dicrocoelium > Dicrocoelium dendriticum. The sequence goes on from OX104068.1 coordinate 62,998,913, forward strand.
AGCAGGACCTCGACCGCCTCTCAACATGGTCTGCAGAGGTTAACCTTCCGATCAACCCTGCCAAGTCGCAATTCATGAGGCTAGGTAAGTTTGAGCACAGCCGAACCTACACAGTGGCTGGTCAACCGTTGCATCCCGCGCCTTTCGTGCGCGACCTCGGTGTACTCTCATGCTGCGACCTAAAGTCCATTGACAACACGAATAGTCCGTACCAAAACAGCCTTCGGATGCTTTGGGCGCTCAGGTGTAGCTTCAGCACTTGGTCCGAAGAGATTACCACTCGCCTCTTCGTCTCGATAATACGACCAATGCTAGAGTACGGCTCTCCCACGTATTGTGCCATCACTCGGGGCGAGGCAGAAAAGCTTGAGCGAGTGCAGCAGGTAGCCACCAGGCTGATTCTGAACTTACGAGGTATGTCATACGAAGACCGATGTAAGAAACTAGGGCTGTACACCCTAGCTTATCGTCAACTGAGGGTTGACCTCATCATGACGCACCGGATATTACATCTGAGTGATTACCCCATGTTGAGACAACTGCTTCATCTGCGCACAACAAGCTGCACGCGAGGACACCGGTATAAACTTATCGTACCGGAGTTGAAGCGGGTCGCTCACCAACTATGTTTCGAACGCAGAGTGGTGAATGTCTGGAACGACCTGCCGCAGCACATAGTAGAGGCGAACTCGGTGTCGGAATTTAAGAAGCTCCTTGACAAACATTTTGCAGAAGCAAAATATAGAGAGAGGAACGGAACATAGGGAGTATATGTCCAAGAGTGACGAATGATGCAGCTACACAGAGAAAACTCTACTCGCTGATTTGAACCAGTATTCAGTATATAATGGGACCAGTTGACAGATATTCATCAGTGATACTCTCAGCACAACAAATGAAGTTGTGACCTAGGAACCAGTAATTTTTGTAACCGACAGATTATGTCTGTTTGAATGCGTCCCGCAAAGATGGATAATAAACGGATTTTTTTTATTTATCTAGTACAGAAACAAGGTTAGTTCACTGTAGTCCGTTGGATTGGTTTACAGATGAATCGAGAAAGAAAATAAACAAAAAGTGGGGCAATGCTGTATCGTTCAGGTGAATACCTGAAGTGGAGTGGATTGTAGTGAGTACTCTTATGGTTAGGAGAAAAGACGGATAGGTAACCAGAGGAATCTCGTCATGAGCACAAGGAAATCTTCATCCATTGCAGCCAACAAATGATGTATTGAAGAGGAACGAAGAGAGAGAGAGGGAGGGAGAGTAGAAACCTACTTACAGTGATTATCTCACAAAATCCGGGCGAAAGTATGCTGATGAAAAGAACAGTGCGTTACCTTCGCAAACGCATCTGTACCAGCGAGAAAAAGCACTGCTCATATAAAAAGTGGCTTTCAAAGTAAAAGAAAGAAATTCCCTGCTCTTCATGAATCCAAGCTTGATAATTCTGAGTGTCAATCGAATGTCGAGCACTCACATGAGCAAAGATGTTGTGGAAACAGTAGCGTGTAATAATGTGCGCAAACCTACTGTGTAGTCTTGTGAAGTACGTATAGTGGGTCAGCTGGTGTATGCGCTGCCCGTATAGCGATTCGGAAGCCGAAAGGGAACGAGTACAGTCGTGATTATCGCCAAGAGTAAAGAGATAGATTACAGACCCCATCCGCAAAAATCGCGCTGGACTCCATATAGTTCAGTGCCTAGAGCAGAAAGGCCCGGATATGGCGCACAAGCAACTGAGTGGATGCGACGGGAGCCGATTGGAAATTTTCAGTCGTTCCACTGTAAGTGCATACACACATTTGGGAACATAAACGATCAACCCGGATGAAAACCAGAGATGCATAATGAACAATAGTATTGATGGAACCCTAAGTTCGTAGGAGAAAATAGGACTGTATTGAAGTATGGTAGAAGAACAGCGAAATGATTTTCGTCCTTACCCTGAAACGGGCAGCAGACGACCTGGTGGTAGTGAAACTATAGGTGATGAGAGTGGACAGCCTATCCACAACTAGTCAAAACGCTTAGAGCGTTGGGCTGAGCACTTTGAAAGGCAATTTAATCGGTCGGAATTGTTAGATTTCTCGCCGGCCACTGATCGCCCCGCTCCCTGGGCTGTCCCTTTGAATCCGCTCTCTCGCTCAAAAGTCGAACGTGGGATCGTACTGTTGAAATTACATAAAGCCGAGGGACCAGATGATCTACTTCCAGCCCTCTTCAAATTCGGGGGATTTGCTAGTGTGGATGATTTATACGAGTTACTAGGGAAACTGTGGGAGAAGGAAACTATCCCAACCGACTGGATCCGTTCCGTCCTAGTCCCAATTTTCAAGGGCTCACGATCGGAATGCGGCAACCATAGAGGAATCAGACGAATCTCTATCGCCTCCAAATGACTTGCCTGGCACACGTGAAAACCATATTCGTGAAGAGCAAGTCGGATTTCGTCGAGGTCGTGGCTGCATTGACCACATCTGCACTTTGCATCAGTTGTTGGAGAACCGACACAAATATTGGCGGCCCACCGTAGTCATGTTCCTCGACATCAAAGATGCCTTCGATTCGGTGCATAGACGTGCACTTTGGGACTGGCTACACAGGAAAGGTGTGCCCGAGAAATATGCAATTATTCAAGCATTATACGCGCGTAGCTCAGGCAGAGTGAGGGCTTACGGCAAGCTGTCGTCGCACTTTAACATCTCCAGCGGTGTGAGACAAGGATGTCCGCTGTCACCTTTCCTCTTCAACTTCGCTATTGACGAAGCCATAGGAACCGCGTTTACAGGACAAGAATTAGATGGTGGGGATCTGCTCCCAGGAGAACGACTTCTTGACTTGGAGTATGCTGATGATATTGCCCTAATCTGTGACAGCTCACAAACGTGCCATGACGCACTGGACAGATTAGCACTGGCTGTCAGCCGCTTCGGGGTTGCTTTGCACCATCGAAGTGCAAAGCGTTCCTCCAAGATTGGCCTCTACCGCCTCCTTCCCTGACCCTTGGTGGGGATCAGCTAGAAGTCGTTCAAAAATTCAACTACCTGGGAAGTTGTATCAAGGCCCGTGGGATTGAAGATGAGATCACGAACGGTATAAAAGCTCGAGGCGCTTTTGCTAATCTTCACCACTTATGGCGCCGGCGCGATATCACTCTCGCCCTGAAGGGTAGAGTGTATAATGCAGCGGTACGTTCAACTCTACCGTACGCTTGCGAAACCTGGCACTTTAGATCAACGGATATAAAGAGGCTACTTACGTTCGACCACCGGTGTCTTCGCAATTTAGGTCACATCTGGTGGGAACACCGCATGAGCAACGAGCGTGTTCGACGCCTTGTTTACGGTACAGGAAAAGGAAATGAACCTCTCAGCACCGTTATTTCACGCACCAGGCTCCGATGGCGCGGCCACGTGTTACGCATGCCAGCCCACCGACTCCCGCGACGTGCATTGTTTGCGCGCCGGCGGCGTGGATGGAAGAAGAGGAGGGGTGGCCAAGCGATGACTTGGTCGAGAGGAATGAAGGCCCTCACTTCGGAGCTGGCCTCAGTTGGAGCGTCTCGGCTCCCTTGTTGGGGTCCGAAAGACGATGAACATGTTTGTCTGAATACACTTGTTGATATGGCTAGGAGTCGACCTCAGTGGCGTTCATGCTGTGAGTTTCTTTGTCCCACCCCATCCCAGTTAGCCTCCCCCTCCAACCACGATCTCAGTATTTAGCATGTTATAATTCTGCATAGGAAATTACGTTCTTGTATCATAGTAGCCGGCTAGTAGCTTACCGGAACGATGCCCATACGTTACCGGTAACTCAGCTGGCTTGCACCAGTAGCATTTTATTCCCTTCTTTCCTTTTATGTATTGCGGCACAGTAGCTGAGGTGTTACCCACCTCTAGCCAACGTGTATTGTGTGTGTGTATTTTACTCTATGGTTGCGAAACATGGCCGCTGCGATCCGAAGACACCCAGAAGCTGGAAGTCTTCGACCACTGGTGTCTAAGCCTTATCCTGAAAACCAAGTGGCATGAGCGTATCACCGATGACAGAGTCCGTAAACGCTGTTACGGTGTTCCGAAGCTCACAACGCTCATCCAACGCCGCAGACTTCAGTGGTTCGGTCACGTCCTATGCAGATCAGACACTGATTTCACTAGGGCCATGGTTTCACCCTCGCCCTGCCAGAGTTGGTGTCGTCGCCGTGGTGGACAACTGAAAACGTGGCCCGCAGCAGTGAAATCGGATGTCGATCTTCTGGGACTCCCAGTTGTGCATGGTGCTCGTCAATGGAGGAATTATTGGATCAATATCTGCGTGAAGCTTGCCGCCGACCGCCGCGCTTGGGCAGCTGCAATTCGCGACATTCACGAAGCCGGCTCATCTTGTCGCAGGAGCTAGCCGTAGTAAAGTAAAGTAAGTAAGTATCAACATCGTAGGTACCAAAACGTGGTGATGATAGATGACCAGAACATAAGAAGTGCAATGGCGCGAAGCAAGTTCAAAGCTCAGTGCACATTTGCTGAAACGGAACAGCGCGCTCAACTAACAGGCTACGAGAAACGACGAGCGAAATGGACGTGCAAACATGACGATAACCAATCCGTGGCCAACACTAGTTGGCATAAACATTGGAATGCCACATCAATGTTTATATACAAACTTGAACGAATGTTGAGGAACACATGCACGTGACTGCATAGATAAACGTGCTACGATAAACAACGTAGTTGCCATTGTTTATGCGTAGCAATCACCGTTCCACATCAAGGTAATCGCGCAAAAGCGAGACAGTGGCATGGAGTATATAGAAACCGACGCAAAACCGAGGGATTCGGTGGTTTTCACTCGGTGAGAGCCCCGTACATACGTAAAATAGACTATCATGAATAACAGGTGCATGTTGCAAGTGTAGACGTGAAAAATAAATCCCGAAAGCACGTTAATCTCAAAGTGTAGATAGATAAGACGGGCAAACAATAGAAAACTCAGCCAAATCATGTGGTCCTAACAAGACAGCAATATTCCAGGCTGCCGGAACAAGTATAAAATTTAAGCTACGGGGATACAGCTGTTAGTTTGCGGAGCCAAGCAAAGTCAGCTGAACAGAATTGAACCGGGCTCCACTGTGCAGTGGATCTAGTTGTCACGACTGGTGTCGCCAGGAGAATGACAAAGAAGTCGTAAGTAAATAAGGCTGGATGCAAATAGAATACAGGGAAAATGGAACCAAGAAGCAAGTGTGAAAAACTAATCGGGATAGAAAATTGACGGCTAGATGCAAGAAACCGGGTGCAGGAACGCAACTGACTGCGCGACTGCGCAATGCCTGACGGAGTCTCCAGACACTGGTGTGGACCAACCTGAGGCACCCATCCATGAAGACGGTATGCATCAACCTGACCAAGTCTCTCAGTCAATTTCTTCAAGCTACTGTGCCAGGTCATGGATTGGGCAACTCGCAGTTTCACCCAAGATGGTGCACCCACGGCAAATAATGCACGTCGAGGAAGGCGGTAAACGGGCATACGGAGGTGGCCTTGTTAACGTAAGCGGTTAAGATTAAGCAAACACCAGAGGATTCTCTGCCAAAATCCAACTATCGGACCTTAGCATTGCTCACCCGGTGTTCCCCACCAGATGTTAGCAACATTCCACAAGCAACAGTGACCAAACATGGCCAAGCGTTTAATTTTTCGTTACGAACTAGCCAGGTCTCTGATCCCTATAGTGACATCGGCCTTATCGCAGCGTCATACACCCTACTTTTCACTGACAGGCAGAGATCCCGCCGTCTCCACACATGGTTGAGTCTCTGAAAAGCCCCACGGACCTTTCTGATACGCGAAGTAACCTCTCCAGTGATGTGACCACCAGAGATGACACATTCAACGAAGTACGTGAACCGGTGCACCACTTTGATTAGTCGTTCGCTGATAGTTAAAACCGGTGGAGCATTAGTACAGTCTTGCAACAATACTTTGCATTTTGAAGGTGCAAAACATACCGAAACGTGCAGCGCTATGCAACAATTGGTACAGGAGTGCTTACATAACTACTGCTTCCGAAACCAAGTTACATCGCCCACATACTCGGTCACTCGGTCACCCAGCACAAATTCCGCTCAGGAAAAGTTTGAAAGAGCGCAGTCATTCGTGATCACTTCGACCACAAAGTTGAAGAGGAAAGGAGACAGGACAAACCTGACGAATCGCACTTGTCGTGGGGAACTAAAAAGGCAGTTTTCTTCATATCCTTACCCCGCCTCAGAAGTCACGGTACAGAGACTTCAGAATGAAAGAGAGTATTCCAGGCACTCCCTTTACGGATAGGCAATGTCACAAGTTGCCTAGATCAACAGGGACGAAGGCATCTTCCAGGTCAAGAAAAATCACCACAGTCGGTCGTTTGTGCGTGGGCGTGCTCTAACACTTGACGAAAAGCAAATACGTGGTCGATGCAACCACGGCCAGAGCGGAATACAGCTTGATTTTCAGTGGTTTGATTTTCATGATGACGAGTAAGTCTTTGGAGAATCGTCATCATTACAACTTAGCTGGAGATGAGAAACACAACTTAGCTATTGCTCCGCAATACAAAATATAAGATATATGGAGAGCGAGGTAGTAAACATTGCGGAATACAAAACCAACTCATCGCTCTGTCTCTACTCCTTTTCGTTCTATCTAGATCCCGGTCGCGCAAACAATGCACGTTATGGGAGTCGGTGTACTGACATGCGCAACACGTCACCCATCCATCGGAGCCTGGTGCGTGAATTAACGGTGCTGAGCGGTTCACTTGCTCTTCTTGCACCAAATACACGTCGTCGAACGCGCTCATTGCTCATGCGATGTTTCCACCAGCCATAAGCTAAACTGCAAAGACAGTGATGGCCGAATGTAGCTAGCCTCTTGAGGTTTGTCGACTTAACGGGCCAGGTTTCCCAACCATACCGGAAGAGTGAACGAACGGTTGCGTTGTAAACTCTGCTCTTCAGGGCGGGAGGGATGTCACGCCTGCGCCACAGGCAGCGAAAATTGGCAAAAGTGCCTCAAACTTTTGCCATACGGTTCACGACTTCATCTTCTACTCCATAGCCACTAATATACCTGCCTTATTACTTAAATTTTTGAGCGGCTTCTTGATCATCACCACAAAGGGTCAGCGCAGGGATGGGTCCCTGCCAATTTTGGAGAATTTTGAATTTTGAGAGTGTAAAGCATAGCCCGAAACGGTCGACAGTCAGTGCCGATCTATCTAGTGCTGCTTGGTACTTTGTGAGCCATTACAGTTTAGGGCAATGTCGTCAGCATACTCCAAGTCAAGAAGTCGCACATCCGAAAGTAGCTCTACACCTAAGTCATGTCTAGTGAATGCCATTTCCGTGACTTCGTTGATGGCGAAGTTAAAGAGGTAAAATGACACTTGACAACCTTGTCTCATATCGCTGAAGATAACAGAGGGTGGCAACACTGCCATTAGCTCTCACTCTGCCCGAACTATGAGCATACAGCGCTCTGATAATGTTTTGTATTTCTCGAGCACACCTTTCCTGTGCAAACAGTCCCAAAGGCACACCGATCAAACGAATCGAAGACACCGTAGATATCGAGGAACGTGACTACGGTGGGTCGCCAATAAACCTAGCGGTGGTCCAACAACTGGCGCAAGGTGGAGATGTGGTAAAGATAGCGTCGATTTAGGCGAAATCCGGCTTGATCCTCGACAATATGACTTGCAAGAGTGTGAATCAGTCGATGGAGCACGACAGAGGCAAGTAACTTAGAGGCAATTGAGATCAGATTGATCGCTCTGTGACTGACACAAACCGATTGAAAATTGGGATTATAATGGAGAAGCTCCCAGAACCTCACTTGGAATTTGTACAAATCATCTACACGAGCTGGTCCCCGGAAATGGAATAGAGCTGGAGGAAGTCTATCTGCTGCTGCGGCCTTGTTCAATATCAATAGTCTAATCTCACGTTTGACATCTGCGCGGGAGGGGATATTCAAGGGGATGGCCAATGAAGGAGGCCGATCAACAGCCGAAGACAAAGATGGCAACGCTGGTTGATTAAACTGCATTTCAACATGAACGGCCCAAAGTTCCAAGTATTTTGACAAATTGTAGATTACAGGTCCACTCTCATCGCGTATGGTCTCATCAAACACAAGGTCTCCTGCTGCCCGTTCCTCGTATCAGACGTAATCACTTACGAGGGTTACCAAGGACAGCGGCTGTCTCCATCTACAATACACGGTGAGAGCACTATGTTTCGCGGTCTCTCTTCAGGTTAGTACACTCTTAGAACATTTGGCTTCGGAAGTCGGCAAGTGAGTACGCGCGCATAGCATCGTCGCGGACGTCCGCCAAAATGCACCAGCACTCAGCACATACAAGTGCGTAGTCGGATTCCACGCTCGTGCTCCAAATCGAGCAACATTGGAGACGACAGTTGATAGTCGCCAGTGTGAAGGCACCTCGTTAGTGCCCCAAATGGAGGTGTTGAATAAAGCTGAAAGTCCCATCAAGCAAGATTTACCTCTATGGCTTGGCAAAGATGAAAGAAGATCGTCGGGTCCAAAAGCCTTGTTTCGTTTCGGCACGGCAAATCCATGTTGAATCCCTTTCAAACTAGATGTGACACCAAATCCCCAAGCGGACTCAGGTGTTTCAACAAACCGCAGTGCAGCAGCAGGCCTACTGAACTGCTTTTCAAAATGTTCCACGTAATGGGACAGTCGACGTGGCAGAGAACAGAGTAAGCGTCCATCTTTCTCAGCTATTGTCTCATCGAAGGCTTCGTTGGATTTATGTTCCGGATGAGACAGAATAACACTGACTTTCTCCATCTTAAGGCCCTTGCCAACAACCGGCGTTCCCGGGCAATCGGAAGACTCATTGTCAGTAGTCGTTTGAGAGCGTTACGGATACGCTGAGACTCATTATCTAACGGAACGTGTTTTCGTGCTTCTATCAAATGAGTCAATGCCTCAGAGATCCATTCACAGTCCGGACGACTCAAGTTGGGCATACAGTAGACGTCATGAAATATTGAAATGATTCCGGTCAGTGTCCGACTCGCCAACCTCATTCACCATTGACAATTGGTGGGCCAATTCGTCGTGATATTGTGGAACTGTGGTCTATGAGTTGCAAGTGAGAAGCTCAGAAAATTAGCACTTCTTTGAAGTAGGAAGAGTGAGCGCCAGGCGTGCGCGCACTAGAGCATGGTGGAAATCCAGGCACATACTCCGAATTAATCGACAGACATGGACCGATGTGTGTCATCTGCAGCTGATGGCAATAGGGTCAGTTCTGATCCAGGTCAACGAGGAATTCTGTGAGTGTCAAATGACACCATGTGAAAGTTTGTGCTGGAAGGCTGTGCTGCTACGATAAATAGTGTGTTCAGCAGATAGTTGCAGAAATCGACCACTATTGTCCATTCTGCGTGCATCGACTCGGAAGCGGTGTTGTTTAGAGTAGAGAAGGCGAGTAACGTGAGTATTCATCAGTAACAAGCACGATGCCAGTATTTTTCGCTATTCGGAGAAGGGATGACAGCTGACGATAAAGATGCCTCTGATAATTCTTGAACTTCAGTCAGTAGGTGCATAAACGGAGGCGATGGAAAATACTTTGTATTCTGGCGGTGCTTATTAACCCTAAGTCGAACCGCAAACGTGGCTGTTTGCCGGCATCCAGTCGAATGGGCCTCCTTCAGCATTTTTGCTGAGAGCAATACGAACACCGTAAATAGCTTGAGCCATTGACTCAGTATCGATAGAGACGCGAAGAATGGTAGTTGTCGGCAGAGTCGGAACTAAATGGCCGAAGATCCGCCATGACACTGTTATTTTGTGTGGGACTTTCAGAAACACAGTACACATCTATACCGGTAGAGTGAAAAGTTGAGGTGAGTGCTGCCTGTTAATCGACCTGACCCGGAGTGCATACACTAAACAAACTAGTGTAAGATGAGACACTAGGTGTGATGGAAAAGCAACAAGCATCAGTTGCGAGGTCAGTGTAAGTCTCTTGCTCAATATACGGGGAATATGAGGGTTGCAAGGAGAGCGAGAGAGAAAACTGAGACAAATTTATCTAACGCCGCATAACTGTGCCAAAAAAGAAATCAGAGAGGCAAGCAAATGATCATAGCCTAATATCGGTGATGTTAAGCTAAAACTCGAATGACTGTTACTGAGAATGACCCCCCAAGACTTTCACCATAAAAAACGGTGGGTAACCATTAAGGGAGAAAAGGCTGAGTTATAACGGAAAATAACGCCAGCCCAAGTCGTCCATGGTCCATTTCTAGACGGAGGCTCTGTGAAACTTTCCATCACAGTGAAAGACAAATCAGGAAACGGAGGCCGCTAGCCATACCATGGTTGGCGGCATCCGGTTTCGGATTTGCCTGTCACTGTGGTCAGCCACAGGATGCCTGCGACTACAGAGGGATCATGGATGGCTTGCGATGAACCACCCACAGCTCCAACCACATACCCAATATCCAGTGTAAACCCGAAGGAATAAGACCGGGAGGCATGCGGATGGGAACCACGTTTCATCAACGAAGCCGGCCCACACTCCTCCACAGGCAAACACAAGCACGCTGTATTTGGGGAATCAAGCGCACACAAGGCGGTGGCTGGACCGTGGTCCGCTCCACACTGAGTGCATGGAACCACTCATCGAGCCTAGCACGGCCACAAGGACCGTGCATCTGGGCTCGTCTAACAACGACCAACTGCCTCCTGGAGCCAGTATGGACGAGGTAGTGGGTAAGAGACAGGTTGGCACCTTGTCAACATGCACATCAAGTTCGGCCACCCCGGGGATGTCAAACTACAGCCAATCAATTGAAATGACATTAGCAAATAAAATATGGCTGTTGAAGGATACGGCTAAGCAGACATAACTCTTCCCTAAATTAGCATATGAAGTAAGTTGGTTGGCAAGAAATCCGCGATAAGTACAAAATGTCCACAAGTTACTCAAAAATGCTACAAACACAATAAAGTTACTGAAGAAAACCACAATTAGCGTAAGCAACATGGCCATTTAATAGAAGATTATTCAGACAGGCAGAACAAACCAAATAAAGTGGAAGGAAATTTATCCAGCTTAAAAAGAGACCTAGTTTAAGTGTAAGTTGCTTTAGCCCAACTGCGGTGAAGAAGCACCATGAATGCAACATCAGCCTCATACCACCTAGTATACAGTCATTCTGAAAAGGTCTAGCAAGGGAAAAATCAATAATCATCCCGAAGAAGTGAGACAAGAAATACGTAAAGGAAATGGGTGAATATACTAAAAAATAATAGTCAACATGTGAATGAGCGAATTCAAAAAATTTTCAAGTAAAAGCAACAATTTGATGTAGAGTATACGAATAAGTGCAGGTGTGAGTAAATCTCGGTTAGTATGCGCAGGAAGAATAGCAAGAGCTGCAAACAGATGAACGATAAGAATCTCTGACTTACACGACAAGCCACCGTGGGGACCATTAACAGAAATATTCCCCGAAGTGACGTAAGCGGTACCCTGCGGCCCAATGGAATGTTGCGGATTGTAGGGATATCCCGTGACGACTGTTGCTTGTGTGCCTCCATTACCACCTATCGACTGCGGACCGAACGTAATGGGAGGAAGCAACCCATTGGATTGAACCATTAGAGATGGATAGCCATTTCCAATCATAGATTTGTCAGAGTATACGTTAGAATCGAAATTCGAAACCAGCGGATGAGCCTCTTGTGGGAGAGTTGATGGCGGCCAAGAGTGAATGGGATAAAGATCCGTTGCTGATACCAGTCGTCCGTTCTTGGTAGTCACATCTGTGTCTCCAATATCCAGTCGACGTCGTTGACTTCGGCTCCGATAGCGACCGCATAAGACCAAACCAAGCACAATCAAGATCCACAAAAGAACGAAGGCGATCACCGCAATAATAAACCACGGTTCACGAGTCAGGCTTTCTTCCTCGGGTGATTCAGAAGCGCGCATCATCACGTTAGCTGCATCAAAGTAAGGAAGCAAAGGAGCTTCAGTCATCGCCTCACGACCATCATAAATTATCTGCCGATGTACCAACTGCTGAATAGTACCAGAATGGGTGGAGGAAGAGAACAGCTTTGCGACATTGTTTGGGGGTTCAGCAAAGATGTGAATAGGTTGGGAGCGAATCCCCTCGCCCCGACAATTTTCAGCAGCTAGATAAATGGTGTAGTTGGTCCATGCGTCTAGATTTCGGATTAGAAACGATCGTTGCTCTGGTCCAATCTGCGAAAGTAAGGAATCGAAACAAAAAGTAAGGGGATATTCGTTCAGTTCAGTTTGTTAGCTACGATCAGCGCAGCGAAATGAGGCGCATTCGGTCTTGGCCCATGTTGTCAAGACAAAGCTGGTCGCCATCAGTGATTAAAACAAGCATATAAAAGGTAGTTGAGAGAAATGAGCAAAAAGTAAACCGTCAGATGGAACAGTTGGGAGCTGGGAACAAATTCAATAGGGCCATCGTGTACTTGGCTGTATCAAACCCAAGATAACACCCGGTTTCGAGGACCTCAACCGTTCAACGAGTTACTTTGTTTCACTACCATGTCAATGACTGACAATTGTAGGATTCAACCTTACTAGATTCATTAATTGTAAACAGTGCAAGTGCGATGAGCACACGACCGAATCAGTGGAGACAATCGGAGTTCAACTGGCACCCGTTAGGCATCAGAGGGCTTGCTGTTAAACACCAAGTGAGGAAATTCAGCGTTACTCATTCTACTCGGGCGTCAAACATGAATGATACCTGGCGGCATCGGTGAGTTAATTTAGTCACTCACCTAGTGCTCTGTGTGCAGTGGCTATGCCACAGCGCAGCATTTTAGACACCTCTCGAACACAAAGCTTATATCCTGTTGTCTTCACAAGCGACTGAAGTCATGATAATCCAGAATGGCCACTGTAATGTGCGCGTAAATCTCCCGAGAGATGCGGCCAGAGGTGATGTAGCAGCAGTAAACCGAGCAGCTACATCGAACAAGTATTCCATGATCGTGAAAAAGGGTCGTGCGGACCATTCCTGAAACAGTACTTTGCAAACTGAAGGCGCGAAACACATATCAAAACATGCGGCAGTGCACGTTAGTCGATTCGGCAGAGTTTGACTGGCAGCAAAGAAAGTAATGTCAAGCGTCAACTCTAAAGTTGTTAAACGGGCACTTAAAGGAACACCTATTGCAGTTCAGAAAATAATGACATTTACTCGGGTACGCTACGATTACAAAGCTGCGGGGGCGGAGAAACACAATAGCTTAGCTTGACGAGCTCAACACAGGGTTGCCAGCACGCATGCGCAACCGTCGGGAGTAACGGTAAGAAGATTTATGGATAAACAGAAAGTTTTCAGGCACGGTTATTTAAGTTAGGCACAGACACGGAGGCAAGATCGACCTGATAAAATGTAGGCTTCAAGCCGAGGATCAGTGCCCTAACAGGCTGTTTTTTAACATGTAAATAACTAGCAGAAGGTAAAAACATAGTCCATACACAATTCGGAAAGACGGAAAACAGGTAGATTTGCATCGATTTCTTTCTCACGAGGAGCCGGCCCGTAGCCCAAAGGTAACGCGCTTGTAGTCTGATGGCGCGAGCTCCAGCCTGCGTAGGGGCAGGGCGACCCTCGCATTATCTTAAGCTCACGCCCGACCGGTGGAGATTAAGCGGCAGCGAAGCGTCGATACTGTGTACCGGTGTACTGCTGATGCCTTGCCTTCTCATGAGGAGCAATGAGTAATCGCGGTATAATATGTGTGATCAGGTTGGAGGCGAATGGGATGAGGACGTCAAGACGATTTGAACAATGAGAGACAGTTCTAAAGCATTAACATCACTGCGTCAGACGACACCGAAGCAGATGATGAGACCATTAGTGAGTCGCCAGTCATTTAGCAAATATGGTGTGAGGTCGCTAGGTTCAGGAGCGAAGTCCCTTATGCCGGATGATATTCCGGAAGCTCTGTAATAACACAGAATTTCAATGGTGTGGAAAATAAACCCCATAAGTGGAAAATCGACGACGCACAAAACCGTGGCAAGTGTACGCGTGGTGCAATGGAAATTGAGAAAACAAAAGTGATGAGGTAGACCAGAAGACTAGGTGGGTACCCATGAAGACGGACACGCGGTTGTACAATTCTGGGTTTTAGTGCACTGGCCTGTCAGATCCAAAGTGATCGCAGTCCAGATAAACGACTATGAATTGAGTCACAAAAAGCGGTGGATCCGGTTGCACAGACTGCCGCATTATCCTGACAATAACTAATAGTGGTGGGGAAAATCAGACGGAACCAGAGTGGAAAAAGAGAACAACAGGTTGAATTGATTGTTAGCATGTAGATGTAAATGATTAACCTGCACAATTCACTCAATCAAATTTTCCTGGCATCAAGCAGGGCTGTTAGCTGTCCACTGTGTAAAATCAGCCAAACAAATACGGCGACGGTATGTAATGTAAGCCGAAGTAGGCGACAAAGGGTACACCAGGCACGTGCCCCAACGAACGTATGCGGCTGAGCGTCACCAGATGGTCTTCCAAACACCACTTACTGTAGTTCAGTTGCCCACCCGGCACTCCCACGATTTGCGAGTAACACACTACGATCACTAATGACGAAATACGACTTCATTGTGTATGTGGCATGAAGTGTTTAATTGATTACGCCTTCAGTGATATCGGACCCACCCAACCGTCAACAGACAGGCTAATATGCTTCCGTCTCTGCAGATGAATGAGAGTGAAAAAGCGCAAGCACTGCTGATACGTGGTGCGGATACCTCATCGATCTGACCCCAAGAGGTGACACAACTAACCAGATAAGTGAACCGATTGACCACCTTGAGAGGCCGTTTGGTGACAACTACGACTGACCGTGCACCGTCCCAGTCCCGAAACAGTATTTTGTTGTTTGGAAGTGTGAATGCTACGCAGAAGAGTAACACGCTCTGTGCCAAGCTAACTCGAAGCGCAAGCAATGAGAATGATTAGTATCCAGAGTTGTCCGCATATTCCAGTTTGAAAATCGGTCACCCGGCATAACCGAAACTACAGAAGGCGCTGAGTGGGTAGAGTTGCGTATGAGCACTTTGATCCCAAAATCGCAAAGGGGAGGGGATGCATAGCAACCCTGATGCATTCCACTTGCCATCGGGAAAGCAAGTCACAACCTTCTATAGACGAATATCTGGTGTGGGTGGCGTCAGACACTTCGGAAGCGAAAGTTCTTTTGGTACTCGATGAGACTGGACAAAAACGTGATTCCATGGTTTATGTGCATCAACGGTCCACTAAGCTACGTTGCGTGATGCCTTCTGCACCTTCAGGACTACTCACACCAAATTTGTCGATGGCTAATAGCTAGACAAAACCACTCTCCTGGCCCTCCAGCTTGGGGTTGGCGTGAGAGTGGCATCTTTCACCGTAAAACGGACCCGCTGCAGACAGGTGCCGAAATCCCGCTGTCATGCGGTCAGGATTTTAGGAACTAATGCTTGGCTTGCAATCTGACAGTATGGTGCACAATAAAGAAATTGAATCTTGCCCCAAACAATGTAGGCATGTGGTCGAAGGATCTGCGTGCCTGATTCGCAAACGCAAGGTCATCTGTTCGAATCCCAGTATGGGTGCGCGTCATCGCGGTATACTCAGCCCGGGCGCAACTGGCAGTGGTCGCACGGCAGCGAACCGCCGTTACGGCGTATAGCTGAGACATCATCATCTCCAAACAAGTTTCTGATGTTCCGACCGTCGTAGTGGCTAATCCACGGCGCCCTATATGCTGTATCTAGCAGAGTGGATAAGGATGAGGATGCTACTGCTTAGGCCTTCCTATTTTCTTATTCCCTGTCTTGCGTTTTTTCACCCCTATCGTCCCGCTGCGACTTCATTTCCCTCCCCCTTTTCAACCCCTCCCCAATTCTTGGCCCTTCCCTTCCTTTAATAGACATTTGTCCTCTAATTCCAACTTACACGCAATCGCGGGGCGCCGCTTTGGTCCCCTCAACAAGCCCATATTCAAGTAAACGGACAACGTCAGTTCATCCATTCCTAGTCGGAACGCTATATCCCCCCTATGCCTGACATGCCTCAACCTGCGCATTTTGTCACAGACTGGCCAACAGGCACCACTGCCCCGAACACCACGGTGTGTCCAATATGGTGGATCGACCCCCATAATTCAACCATGACTCAACGGCGCACCTGCGCGCGTATTGGAAACACAGGTATCTGTAACGTTTGTCCGGCTATCCAATCGGTAATTTTCGTTGGACAGCAAATCCTCGCACGCATGCACCTGCGTTTGGGGAGCACATAATCGCGTGCGAAGCCGTGGATTTTTCCCATCCTTTGCTGGCATGCATGGTAGCTCTGCAACAGTCAGTTCGTCGAGAGTTGAGCATAGAGAGTGCATGAGCGAGACGAACGATCGATAGCTTCGGTCGCAGCGCGGCATGCTGACTATCGTTCGCTCGGGACAAACTAAGCCGGGGGGAAACGAGAAGTCTTCATGGCAGTGAATGCGAAGGGGCTGTCGTTGGGTCATATTGGTTAACTCGAGAGATGGGACACAGACAGCATAGGTTAGCAATGTGACTTTTGGGTGGTGGTTCATGATAAGTCGTGCGTTTCTTGTCACTGTTCGTGAATGCCTGAGCGAGAAATTCGGCCATCATTAGCTCGGCCGAGGAGGACCAGTGGAGTGGCCCGCACGGTCACCATCGAGCTCTCATCGGGGTCAGTCCGCACCATCCTACATGTGAACCTCGGTCTCAGAAAGGTTTGCGCAGGTCGGGTATCTCTTTTAGAGTGCAAGTAGGGTGCACATCACCGATATCATTGGATTTTTGTCTGTGATATTGAATATGGCCGTGCTTTTGGGATCTTATTATACATTGTTGCATTTCGGCGCATATTCACTTACTTTACTCGCATACTATATGTACGGCGGATAGCGATTAGGAAACGCTTTCATTTTGTATGACAGCGAGATCAGGTATTTTGTGAGCGCCTCGAAAATGAGACATTTTGCTTAAGCATGATCAGCTCACTCGGTACATCCGCTAGTTTACTATTCACTTCGGAAAAATGTGGGTTGGTTTTACAGCTGTGTGAATTCACCTTTTGGAATACTACTTTCTTCGGGACTGCGTGTTTGAATGAACGGGCACCGCACCAAATGCGCCATCTCTCGTTTCAACCAGAATGGCCCAACGACAGCCCCTTCGCATTCACTGCCATGTAGACTTCTCGTTTCCCCCCGGCTTAGTTTGTCCCGAGCGAACGATAGTCAGCATGCCGCGCTGCGACCGAAGCTATCGATCGTTCGTCTCGCTCATGCACTCTCTATGCTCAACTCTCGACGAACTGACTGTTGCAGAGCTACCATGCATGCCAGCAAAGGATGGGAAAAATCCACGGCTTCGCACGCGATTATGTGCTCCCCAAACGCAGGTGCATGCGTGCGAGGATTTGCTGTCCAACGAAAATTACCGATTGGATAGCCGGACAAACGTTACAGATACCTGTGTTTCCAATACGCGCGCAGGTGCGCCGTTGAGTCATGGTTGAATTATGGGGGTCGATCCACCATATTGGACACACCGTAGTGTTCGGGGCAGTGGTGCCTGTTGGCCAGTCTGTGACAAAATGCGCAGGTTGAGGCATGTCAGGCATAGGGGGGATATAGCGTTCCGACTAGGAATGGATGAACTGACGTTGTCCGTTTACTTGAATATGGGCTTGTTGAGGGGACCAAAGCGGCGCCCCGCGATTGCGTGTAAGTTGGAATTAGAGGACAAATGTCTATTAAAGGAAGGGAAGGGCCAAGAATTGGGGAGGGGTTGAAAAGGGGGAGGGAAATGAAGTCGCAGCGGGACGATAGGGGTGAAAAAACGCAAGACAGGGAATAAGAAAATAGGAAGGCCTAAGCAGTAGCATCCTCATCCTTATCCACTCTGCTAGATACAGCATATAGGGCGCCGTGGATTAGCCACTACGACGGTCGGAACATCAGAAACTTGTTTGGAGATGATGATGTCTCAGCTATACGCCGTAACGGCGGTTCGCTGCCGTGCGACCACTGCCAGTTGCGCCCGGGCTGAGTATACCGCGATGACGCGCACCCATACTGGGATTCGAACAGATGACCTTACGGTTGCGAACCAAGCAAGCAGACCATTCGGCCAATGGCCGAAGACACTGTAGAAACCCTATCGACCGATATATTCTGTTGACTAGAAACCTGTCAGCATGATTCGAGCTCTGTGCTTACCCTGTGATCCTTCAGATGCGATACTCGGGGCACTTTCGCATTGCGCTTGTCGGTAGATGATGCAGCTTTAAATACCGATCAAACGAGTATAGGCATTGCTCTGAGCCTTTGGCTGTAGCTACCTTGATCGAATAGATTCTAGTCAACAGCAGAACGTGCGCCATCAGACTAGCTGACTCGTTTACAGCTTCAAAGGCGCGAAGAGAAAACGGTGTCTTTTTGTCATTAAGGCATACACGCGCATAAACGGTAGCACTGAC
This sequence comes from Dicrocoelium dendriticum, assembly GCA_944474145.2. NCBI lineage: Eukaryota > Metazoa > Platyhelminthes > Trematoda > Plagiorchiida > Dicrocoeliidae > Dicrocoelium > Dicrocoelium dendriticum. Next base: position 63,017,514 of record OX104068.1, read on the forward strand.
TAGATAAAAGAGGAACTCCGTCCCCAATAGAACGAGCTTCTTCCTTGCAGAAAGTGTACGGGTACTGTAGTGCTCGCTGGTGATCCGAACTCCCAAGTTAGAAAATTGTCCACTGATGAGCTGTATCTGTGCGGATAACAGTGAACGATTCGTACACCTGTGTAAAGATGCTCCGCTATTTCTCGCAAGCACTAACTTTCGATACAGCATCCGCAGAAGAGTGACGGCTCCCACAAATCTCGGACCAGCCATGGAGGCAAATCGATCACACCGAAATCAGTTAATGCTGTTGAGGATGTGTCGAAATATGTCGCTCGATTTGGAGCACGAGCGTGGACTCCGACTACGCATTTTCCAATTAAATCCAACAAAGATCATTATGCACACAGGAAAGTGGATATTCAGTTGTTACACACACGCCTTTAGCATAGTATAAAAGAATACACATAAAGTTAGTAAGCAGCAAAGATAGCAATATTGTTACGATGTAAATTTGTTTGTAGGCCGCATAACAACTGAGATCTGGTTGCACAAAAAGTGCGCCAAATATTGGTTTACGGATGAGTGGTAAGCCCTTGTACGAGAATATATAGATCTGTACGTTTGTCATGTCGAGGAAGTTGTTATACAGTCAGACAGTGCGCCATAAAGAGAATGACTTGCATCAGGGAGTAATTTTGATGCAAGCCTTTTATATGAACAGGAATGAGTGGACACAATAATGTCAACAAAGGTCGGCTTTAGAATACCACTACATCGAGACAGTTGTGTCACTGGCCTATCTAGGATTTTGAAATGTTTCCTTAGAAAAGTAGGGAATGGCACAGGGGTGCAATAAGTCCACTGAGGTAAGACAAGCTGTGACATATCGCAGTATTAGGTAGTGGAGGACAGTGGAGGATCGAAAACAGCAGCGTAAAAAGAAAGCCTTACTTTTGTAAAAATCTCGTTCACTTGGAGTGACCATGATAAATCACAGCTGAGTGCAATACCTAGATGCTTCACATACTCGGTGAAGTGCAGTGGCTCGCCATCTATGTGAACTTCAGGGCGATCCACTATAAGTTGCTGATAACGACGTTCATAGCGAAGGGAAAAAAGAACGTCGCTGCATTTTAATGCATTTAGCGATAAAAAGTGAGCTCTGGAAATAGGCTTGTAACTTGAATGATGAGACTGGGGTAGGACACCTAAGACCACGTCGTCTGCATATTTCAGCGATATCGCTTCATCAGTAGCGGGTAATAAGGCGACATAGTGGAAAAAGTTATGGTGACAATATTGATCCTTGAAGAACTCAGGTGGCTGCGGTGAGTAGCGAGGAACTTTGACCCCCAAGTCGAGCAAACTATGCACGTCCAGAGAAATAGTCCCTCATCAGATAGACAGCGGAGGGCTGGATTCGGGTATTATATAGGTTTCTCAAAAGAAGCTAACGGTTTACACTGCCGAAAGCATTGCTATAGTCGAGAAAATATACTCGCACGGATTCGATCTTATTGCACAGTGACGGCAACAACGCAGGTACAGGATAGAATAGTGCGTCTTCAACAGATCTCAGTCCACTATAAGCAAACTGAAGCGGATCATTTGGAAGAGTTTGAGTCATCATCCTTTCAAGAAGAATCTTCTCGAAGACCTTCAGGTTTACTGCCCAGGATTTATCTGAGTGTTTCTCTGGGACCGGTAATTTTACGTTCCTTTGTGCATGACGTGTACAAGTCAGTGAGAGGCTGGGCCAATGAACAAGCACGCACCTTGGGAACAAGGGGAGATAATCCGCACGGACCACTTGCTTTGTTGGGATTTAGCTTCAGCAGTTGATTGAGCACTGTAGTCTTGTCAATGGAAGGTGAAAGGGTTGTAGGAGTGTCCATTCGGGGGAGGAAGGGAAAGAAATGTAGTTAGCACCGAAGCAACAAAAGTTTCGGTTCAAATCATCAAGGTGCACGTCTGGATTTGAGATTCGGTGAGAGACACCAGTAAGTTGTTTCAGCATCCGTCAGACCTCTTGGTAGCTATTATTCCCGAGGATGGTCTGGACATATAGATGGTTTAGACGGCGCAACTCTAACATGATTGAGTTATGTTTTGGCAGACGTCCGCAAAGACGCTGTGAGGGCATCTATACTTGCTAACTGGTGAAGCCGAATGTTCGAAGAGTGTATCAAATACAATGGCATCTGAACTGTGTAAGCACTCACTGAACACAAGTATGGATAACTGGTCCCATTTCTGTCAGATGTTATTAACAGCAGTCATGCTTTCATGTGGCAAATCCAATTGAGTCTCTACGCAGTCTCTGGAGGTATTTTAGACGTTTTCTGACGTGTTCCGGGAGAGAGCGAACACGACGAGACTTGCAAAAACCTCAAAGTGAAACTACATGCTATGCTGAAGTGAGACCGTGAAACCTAGTGGTCTCACCGTGCATTGTAGATGGAGACAGTTGCTGTCCTTCGTAACCCTCGTAAATTAGTATGTCTGATGTAGGAAACGGGCAGCAGAAGATTTGGTGTTGGTGGAACCCTTGCTAAAGCGCTTGGAGCGTTAAGTCGAACACTTTGAAATGCAAGTTAACCCATTTTCTGCTATCGACCTTTCTAAAGGACCCTTTCTAATATGTGATTTTAACCAATGAATTATTGTCCTTTTATAATTTCTTTGGTTATCATTTATATCACATACACTTGTCCTTCATATTTTGAAAACATTTTGGCTCGTCCAAGTTTATTTCTGAAAACAATGATTCCCTTTTTTGGATAATCACAAAGGGCGAATAAAATGGAAAATCCAAAAATATGTATGCACTTTAAGTATTTATTCAAATCAGAGTTCAGTTATATGTCTAGTGCACAGTGTCACATATAATTAGTTAAAATGTGTGGTAGTCATAGGGTCCAAGAACTGCAACCATTTGTCTTTTTTCAGGACAACAACAACAAATGATTCCGGGACATGTCGCCTGCAGACCACTATGGGTAACTTTATGAAAGATATGCTCAAGGTTTATAGATATTCTGATATACTAAGCTTATGCTACTGCAGTGTGAAATATTCTGTAATATAACAGCATGCTCTAATGTCATTTTCTTTGTTGTAAATGTACTCAAATCAGATTTCAATTAGTTAAATCTTATTTCTTCAACCGGGATCATAAAATGTATTCTGTACAATAGGTTATCACCATGATAAAAAAGGCTGACGGTGTTCTGGAAGGCCTCCAGTTGATGGACACAACTCAACGAAGTGATTCAGGATGTTCTATCTCTTGATGATCTGTTAGCGAAACAGTTGCTCAGTGACGTCAAGGCAAGTTTAGCATTGTCTCATGCATCAGTCATTACCGTCAACATGGAGGATGAATCATCCGAATTGGAACCAGACAGTAGCAATAAAAGTTTGCAAGAGGAAATTAATGCTCAAAACAATACCAGACCTAGATTATGGAGGAAAGAAGACGTCTAGGAGTACAGACAATGGCCTCAATGTGCAGCTGATTTAGTAAAGTAGGACCTTACACCGTATAAACCTTTCAAATACTTCCTTGATAACCCCGTTAGTAAGCACATGATAAGCCAGAAGAATAAACACGTCCGTTCAAAACGTTACCATTAACTCAATATAATTACGACTGAAATACATGCTTTTCTAGCCATTCTGTTTATCACTGGCTATAATTCAGTACCACGAAGGCACAGGTATTGGGATCCTGAACAAGATTTCCACAATATGGCCATCAGTAAACAATGAACCGGAACCGATTTGACATGAAGCATCGCCACCTGGCAAACAATGACAAGTTCGTAAAACTTCGACCAATTTATAATCATAATGAAAGATTTATGAAATTATTCCCATGGAAGACAAACAGAGTGTGCATAAAAGCATGATACCAAATTACGGCTGTCATGGACTGAAGCAATGTAGCAGAGGAAAGGCTACTATATTCCTGTATAGACAAAGCATTATTTAAAGGGGTTATCAAGTGGTTGGTGGTACTGCAACAACACTTTGTACTGGGTTGACGCGACGCGTATGCCAAATGATGGGACCCCTCTTCAGAGGCTATTCAGGGTTGAGTGCGCCGCCCAAATATTGTTAAACAGCAAGACGATATCGTCTACTTAATCAAGATCAAATAACCTTCCACCAGCCAGCACCTCAACGCATACACTGTGAGATTTCGCAAGGTAACAATCCAGAATGGCGCCCATGACGAAATTGAATAAAAACAGGGAAACTGGACAGCCCTAACGAACGTCACTTGTTGTCGGAAAGATATCCGATAAACATATATATGGATGACGGCATCCGGGTTCGGATTTGCCTGTCACTGTGGTCAGCCACAGAATGCCTGCGCCTACAGAGAGACCATGGGTGGCTTGCGCTGCACCACCTACAGCTCCAACCACACACCCAATATCCAGTGTAAACCCGAAGGAATAAGACCGGGAGGCATGTGGATGGGAGCCACGTTTCATCAACGGAGCCGGCCCACACTTTTTCACAGGCAAACACAAGCACATTGTATTTGGGAATCAAGCGCACACAAGGCGGTGGCTAGACCGTAGTCCGCTCTACACTGATTGCATGGAACCACTCTTCGAGCCTAGCACGACCACAAGAACCGTGCACCCCGTCCCCTCCAGCAACGACCAACTATCTCATAGAGCCAGTATGGACGAGGTAGTGGGTAATGGACAGGTAGGCACCTTGTCAACATGCACATCAAGCGCAGCCACACCGGGGATGTCAAGCAACAGCCAATCAATTGAAATGACATTAGCAAATAAAATATGGCTATTGAAGAATACGGCTATGCAGACATAACTCTTCCCTAAATTAGCATGATGTAAGTTGGTTAGCAATGAATCCGCGATAAGTAAAAAATGTCCACAAGTTACTCAAAAAATACTACAAACGCAATAAACAAAGATAACCACAACTAGCGTAAGCAGCGTGGCCAGTTAATAGGAGATTACTCAGGTAGGCAGAACAAACCAAATAAAGTGGAAGAAAATTTATCCAGCTTAAAAAGACCTAGTTTAAGTGTTTGTTGGTTTAGCCCAACTGCGGTGAAGAAGCATCATGAATGCAGCATCATATATATATATATATATATATATATATATATATATATATATATATATTCAGTTTGTTAACAGGCATCGTGCCATCATTACCATAGCAGAAAGAAAAAACGAAGACACGAAATGCAAGGAAAAAAGGAAAACGATTTTTTTCGGTTTTACACACACCATTTTGAGTTTTTTGTTTCTGTATCGTGAGTTTTTTTGTGCATTAAAGGAGGGGATAAGATGGCAGAACAACATTGACGCCATTGATGTCTGTTGAAGGCCATGACATCCAATGTTTCCAACCACTGAGATTCAGTATCGCTTGGTCCCCAACCTAGAAGACGAACTTGTCCGACTGATGCCAAACTTGAGGTTGTCTTCTTCATGCTCCTTCTTCTCGGCATTGCCTGTCCACCGCGGCACTTTTTCCTATCGCTCCGTGGGAGTGCAAATAGCGTTCGACGTGGAAGGTGATGGGCTAGCATGCGCAAAAGGTGCCCGAGCCTATGCATGCGATGTCGGAGAATAACGTTCTGAAGACTGACACTACTCGCTCCAAGCACCGGGTCTCGCAACTCTGCGCTGCATACGTGGTGTTGCCACCGCACCCGAGAAATCCTTCGTAGACAGCGATTCTCAAAGACTGACAAGTCCTTTATGTCTTCCGACCAAATAGGCCGGCGCACAGCCATACAAGTCCTGCACGGACGGAAGCATTGTACACCCTGCCCTTGAGCTTGAGATTGACATCACGACGACACCATAGGTGTCTCAGTTTGATGAATGCAAGGCGGGCCTTTACAATCCATTGTGAGACTTCTGTCCGGGAGAAAGTAAGAATTGCCTTGGAAATCCACTATTATAGCGACTAATCGATTATTAACGATCATCGCATCGATTTCGAACGTTCCGGAATGTTCTCCTTCCACACGTGATCAAAATCCACCTGACCCATCGGCAAAAGATATGGGGAACCACTAATCTTGGCAGCTGACCTTCCAATTCTAGAAGTCGAAGGTCAGTAGAGACCTATAAATACAGCCAAGGTCCGCAGTCGTTGTACAGTGTTCGTTGGCGGCGATTAATACGTTATTTTGTCAAGGTCATTGGCGTTTTGTTTTTTCCTTCGGTTGGGCTAGCAGTTTTGTGGAGCAGTGAATTGTTATTTTTGGAGTTGCGTCTAGTGAGAAGATTATAACAAATGGCGACGGAGGAAATTGGAAATGTGATGAATTTCTCTGCTGAACAATTTCAAAAGCTGCTTTTTCAACAGCAAGCTCAAATGGAGGCACAAATGAAAATGATTGAAAATCTGACACAATGTTTGAGTTTGCAGACAACAGGAGCAGCGGCACGGGACACGCAGGCGAGTTCTGTTGATCTTCTCACGAACGCCATCACTGAATTCAATTATGATGCAGATTCTGGATGCACTTTCGAAGCGTGGTTCAAACGCTGGGAAGACATGTTCCAGACGGACTTCATTCGTCAGGACGACTCCTGGAAGGTGCGATTGCTACTCCGCAAGCTCGGAATAAGTGAACATTCAAGGTTCATTGACCACATTTTGCCCAAACAGCCGAAGGATCTGACTTTTGATGAAGCAGTGTCGCAGTTGAAGGAAATTTTTGGTGAGTCGGTATCTTTGTTTAGTATTCGCTATCAATGTCTGAAAATTGTCAAACAGGAATCTGACGATTTTGGGGCCTTAGCAGACATGATTAACCGTGAGTGTGAACGTTTCAAATTACGCTCTTTAACGGACGATCAGTTTAAGTGTCTCATTTTCCTCAGTGCTCTACAATCGCCCAGTGATGCTGAGATCAGAACGCGGCTTTTAGCTAAGCTGGAGAAGGATCCTGATCTGACACTGAAGGCCCTCGTAAGCGAATGCAAACCGCTTCTCACTCTAAAACACGACACTGCCATGGTCGAACGAAATGGTCTCGCACCAGCAGATACCCTGCAACTCGTGGAAAAGACTAGGACCGTCAACGCAAGCAAACCCTTCAAGAGACCTACGAAGAAACCGCTCACAGTATGCTGGTCATGCGGCGAATGGCATTTCGCTCGCCTTTGTCCTTTCAAACTATCCGGGAATCAGATAAAAACATAAAAGGAAAAAAGGGAAAGTATATAATGGTGATTGAAAGCTGGGCTGAAGGGAATCGCCTACCCCGTGCGGTCGATCAGGCAATCGATCGAGCGGACGAATGCGTTTTCAAACTCTCGGCTAATTGGACTTTTGCCTCAGAGTTGAGAGGACTGTGTTTTTCGGCGGCATTTATCTGGCTACGTTGGCAGAGTTTTTGTTAACACGTTTTTCGTGGTCAAGGCTGTTGGAATGTTGATACTGTGCAAAAAGCAAGAAAGCCTGGCTCGAATAAGTCGTTCAACAGAAAGCTGAACAAGCCGCCTACACCTTGTTGGTCATGTGGTGAATGGCATTTCGCACGATACTGTCCATTCAAGCGTCATATTTGTGATAAGTGCCATAAACGCGGCCACAAGGAAGACTTTTGCCATTAGTCCCGGCCAAGAAATGTGAAGCAGTCCTACCGAAGGAAGAATTCCAGAAAACCTGATGCAGAATCACTATCGGTGATTGCTACGTTGCACAGCGATTCTAAAACATGCCGCCGATTTATCACTGTGCTTATCAACGGAATCCCAACCCGGCTGCAGTTCGATACGGCATCAGATATAACGATCATTTCCAAGAACACTTGGAAGCACATAAAGAAGCCGAAAATGATTGATTCCAACAAAATCGCTCACAATGCATCCGGTGGAGTGCTGAAGTTGGTCGGAGAAATAAATTGCAAAATTGCATTCAACGGAGTGGAAAAGGCCGGAACCTGCTACTTGTCTGATCGACCAAACTTGAACCTCCTTGGACTTGACTGGATGGAAAAATTACAAATGTTTGATACTCCAATGAGTCAGATTTGCAATACAGTACAAACCGACCCAGTACATTCATCATTGTCGATAGAAGAGATGACCAGAAAGCTAAAGCAGCAGTTTGTCACCTTGTTTGAAGATGGTCTCGGCCACTGCACTAAGTTCAAAGCAAAGTTGTGTCTTCGTGAAGGAACCAAGCCAGTCTTTAGAGCAAAAAGACCGGTACCGTATGCAGCCATGACAGCAGTTGATCAGGAGCTCGACCGACTGGAACGAGCCGGTGTCATCACACCAGTGAACTACTCTTCATGGGCTGCGCCGATTGTTGCTGTGAAAAAGCCGAACGGTAAAGTGCGAGTCTGCGCCGATTTTTCGACTGGCCTGAATGCCGCATTGGACGACCATCAATACCCCCTCCCGATACCAGAAGATATCTTTGCCAAGCTGAATGGCTGAAAGGGTTTCGCCAAGCTCGACTTGTCCGATGCCTACCTCCAGGTTGAGGTTGATGTAAGCACAAGAGAATTGCTGACTATCAACACTCATCGTGACTTGTACCAATACAACCGCCTCCCTTTTGGCGTGAAAACAGCACCAGCCATTTTCCAGCAGCTGATGGACACCATGCTCGCGGGAGTTTCTGGAGCCGCGGCGTACCTGGATGATATCATTTTAATGGGTCGGACGGCAGAAGAACTATTTCAGCGGCTCGCTGAAGTGCTTGTACGTATCCAGTCATATGGTTTCCGTATCCGCGAAGATAAGTGTACCTTTTTTACATCAACCATCAAGTTTCTTGGTTTCATCTTCTCAAAAGACGGTCGTCGCCCTGATCCAGAAAATATCCGAGCTATTCAAAAGATGCCCCCACCTGTGGACTTGCAGTCGCTGCGTTCATTCTGTGGCCTAATCAGTCATTACAGCGCTTTTCTGCCCGAACTACATCGCCTGCGTGCCCCGTTGAATAAGTTGCTGAGCAAGGGCTAAACCTGGAATTGGACACCAGAATGCCAGACTGTGTTTGAGCGGGCCAAGTCATTGTTGGCTTCAGACTTACTCCTAACTCATTTTGATCCTTCCCGGGAAATTGTCCTTGCCACAGACGCATCGAGTCTAGGGATCGGTGCCGTAGTTTCCCATACGTTCACAGATGGATCTCAGAAGGCGACCGCACATGCCGCACGGACGCTAACGAAAGCTGAAAGAAACTACAGTCAGATCGAGAAGGAGGCATTGGCCATAGTGTTTGCTGTGAAGAAATTTCACAAGATGCTGTATGGTCGCCGCTTCAAACTCTTGACGGATCACAAGCCGTTGCTGGCCATTTTCGGCTCGAAGAAGGGAATTCCTGCCTATACAGCCAATCGACTCCAACGATGGGCACTTACATTGCTGGGCTATGATTTTGAAATCCGTTATCAGTCAACGAATTCGCTGGGCCAAGCAGATGCGTTGTCACGCCTCATTGATTCCCAGCAACAAGAACACGAGGACACCACCATTGCCTCAGTTGAGATCGAACCTGATGTCAAATTCCTGGTGAACGAGGCACTACATGGTATGCCAGTTACGGCCGATGCTGTGCGGGCCGAAACGCTTCGAGACCCAATCCTGAAGCAGGTGACACACTTCCACAGAACCAGCTGGCCACCTTCGTGTTCATCTGCCGAAATGCAGCAGTTCTATCAGCGAAGACATTCGATTTCCATTGTGAACGATTGCATCATGTTCTCAGACAGAGTAGTCATCCCGCAGGCGTTGCAACAAAGAGTGCTGCGACAGTTCCATGCAGGACATCCAGGGCTCAACCGAATAAAAGCGCTTGCCAGAAGTTATGTGTATTGGCCGTTTATGGACAGGCAGCTAGAGCAGCTAGCTAAAAGTTGTGGCAACTGCGCTACCGCCTCAAGGGCACCGCCGAAGACTGAACTCCGCTCATGGCCTAAACCAACTAAACCTTGGAGTCGTGTTCATGTCGACTTTGCAGGCCCAATCAATGGCCAGAGCTTTCTCATAGTGGTCGACGCTTATAGCAAGTGGCCCGAAGTGTTCCTCATGAGAAGTACGAAAACCAGCGCAACCGTCTCTAGGTTGCGACAAATCTTCAGCAGGTTCGGCTGCCCTGAAACATTGGTGACGGACAATGGAGCACAGTTTACTTCGGCCACATTCACGGAATTCTGCCAACGTTGCGCCATCAAACACGTTCGGTCTCCACCATTCCACCCACAATCGAATGGCCAAGCAGAGAGGTTTGTGGATACATTCAAACGCGCTCTCCTCAAATCAAGGAGGGAGAGAGACATAGAGGTGATCGACCGCTTCCTATTTCTGTATCGATCTACACAAAATGTACAAACACCGGGTGGAATATCACCAGCAGAGGCAATGATGAAGAGAAAACTTCGCATGCCACATGATGCAGTTCGGCCATCCTCAGAGTTCATAGCTGGTGAAAGGAACCTAAAGATGGAACGTGATTTTAATCGGCGGTTTGGTGCCAAGCAACGTTCGTTTAGACCGGGTCAGCCAGTAGAAGAACCCTGTCATCAGACAAATAGTACCAGACCGCAGAGCACGGAATTCGAATCCAAAACACTACAGCCAAGGCGATGCACCGGTAGGCGAAGAATCCCTTCCATGAGGCTTCAGGTTAATCCCCGGCTAGCTTCATACACAACGGCAACAGCTTCAGGAGGGGTGGTATCCGGGAATCAGATAAAAACATAAAAGGAAAAATGGGAAAGTATATAATGGTGATTGAAAGCTGGGCTGAAGGGAATCGTCTACCCCGTGCGGTCGATCAGGCAATCGATCGAGCGGACGAATGCGTTTTCAAACTCTCTGCTAATTGGACTTTTGCCTCAGAGTTGAGAGGACTGTGTTGTTCGGCGGCATTTATCTGGCTACGTTGGCAGAGTTTTTGTTAACACGTTTTTCGTGGTCAAGGCTGTTGGAATGTTGATTTTTCTTTGGCTGGGGTAGAATTGCTGCGGAGAAATTTCTGGGTGGTTAATTCGGAATAGCGAAAAAAGGAAGATCTAACACAAACATCATATTTGTCAAACGTGTCATAAGCGTGGGCATAAAGAGGAATGCTGCAGTCAAGTCCGGTCGAAGAAAGTGAAGCCTTATCGAAAGGGTAATTCTAGAAGGGGCGGCGCTGAGTCTCTGTCCATAGTTGCCGCATTCCAAAGCGAATGTAAACCGAGACGACGATTCATCACTGTGTTAATCAATGGGATCCCAACGAAGTTGCAATTTGACACGGCCTCGGACATCACGATTATTTCCAGGAGCACATGGAATCACATTAAGAGGCCGAAGATGGTCGAGTCTCAGAAAGCTGCACATAATGCATCAGGCGGCGTGTTAAATTTAGTGGGCGAACTCAATTGCAAGATTGCTTTCCAAGATGTGGAAAAGTCGGGAACATGTTACATTTCAGACCGGCCGAATTTGAATCTGCTTGGCCTCGACTGGATTGAAAAGTTGAATCTCCTCGATGTTCCCTTGAATCAGATCTGCAACCGAGTTCGAGCACGTCCAGACCCATCATCAAAGTCCGTCGAGGACATGACACGTACCCTGAAGCGCAAATTTGCCTGTCTTTCAGGATGGCTTGGGCCATTGTACCAAATTCAAAGCGACACTGAACTTGCGACCAGGTGCTAAATCAGTGTTCAAGGCCAAAAGACCGGTACCATATGCAGCCATGTCAACCGTTGAGCAAGTACTCTATCGACTGGAACGTGCCGGAGTCATCAAAGCCGTCAACTAATCAGCATGGGCCGCACCTATTGTCGCAGTGAAGAAAGCAAATGGCAAGGTACGCGTTTGTGCTGACTTTTCAACTGGCCTCAACGCCGCGCTGGATGACCACCAGTACCCATTACCTGTACCGGAGGATATCTTCGCAAAGTTGAATGGTGGTAAGTACTTTGCTAAGCTTGATCTATCCGATGCTTATCTGCAAGTGGATGTTGACGATGTTTCGAGGGAGTTGTTGACGATCAACACTCATCGTGGGCTATTCCAATACAACCGCTTGCCATTTAGTGTGAAAACGGCACCAGCCATCTTCCAACAGTTGATGGACACCAAGCTAGCGGGCGTTCCTGGAACCGCTGCATATCTGGATGATATCATAGTGATGGGCCGAACACCGGAAGAACTGTTTAACCGACTGGATGAAGTGCTTGGTTGCATACAGTCGTACGGTTTCCGGATCCGTGAGGATAAATGCACATTTTTCACGCCGATCATCAAGTACCTCGGTTTTATCCTCGAAAAGGATGGACGTCGACCAGACCCGGAAAACATAGAAGCTATTAGAAAAATGCCTCCGCCACAGATCTACAGTCCTTGCGTTTCTTTTGTGGGCTCATCAGCCACTACAGCGCATTCTTGCCTGCGTGCCCTGTTAAACAAGCTATTAGCCAAAGGCCAAAGATGGAACTGGACATCAGAATGCCTTCGAACGCGTCAAGTCACTGCTGTCCTCAAACTTGCTTTTGACCCATGTTGATCCCTCCAAAGAGACTGTCCTAACCACATATGCATGAAGCCATGGGATTGGCGCAGTGATATCGCACACCTAGGCCGATGGATCTCAGAAGGCAATCGCCCATGCCGCCAGAACACTTACGAAGGCCGAGAGGAATTACAGCCAGATTGAGAAAGAAGCATTGGCCATAGTGTACGCAGTCAAGAAATTCCACAAAATGCTATACGGCCGCCGCTTCAAGCTTCTGACAGATCACAAGCCCTTGCTGGGGCTATCTTTGGTTCCAAAAAGGGCATTCCGGCCTACACAGCCAACCGGCTACAACGTTGGGCTCTTACCTTAATGGGGTATGATTTCGAGATCCAATACCAGTCGACAGTTTCCATTGGCCAAGCAGATGCACTGTCACGCCTAATTGATGCCCGCCAGCAAGAACATGAGGACACAATCATTGCCTCGGTCGAAATCGAACCTGACGTCAACTTCCTGGTAACTGATGCATTGCACGATCTACCAGTTACCGCAGAAGCTGTACGAACCGAAACGCTTCGGGACCCAATACTCAAGAAGGTTACACAGTTTCACAAAACAAGTTGGCCACGTTCATGTCCGTCGGCCGAGTTGCAACAATACTTTCAGAGGCGACACTCGCTCTCTATTGTGAACGACTGCATACTATTTTCGGAAAGAGTGGTCATCCCCAAGGCACTTCAGGAGCGTCTTATTCGGCAGTTCCACGCCGGGCATCCTGGAATCAACCGGATGAAGGCGCTTGCCCGCAGTTATGTATATTGGCCATTCATGGACAAACAGCTAGAAGAAATAGCCAAACACTGCCAAAAGTGTGCCAATGTCCTGAAAGCACCGCAAAAATCAGTACTCTATTCATGGCCAAGAGTTACTAAGCCATGGTGCCGCATCCATGTCGACTTTGCGGGACCGATCAACGGCCGAAGCTTCCTCATTATAGTCGATTCATACAGCAAGTGGCCTGAAGTATTTCTTATGGAGAACACAACTACCAGTGCCACCATATCGAAACTGCGCCAAACCTTCAGCAGATTCGGCTGTCCGGAGACAATTGTCACCGACAATGGTTCACAATTTACTTCAACAACGTTTACGGAGTTTTGCAAGCAATGCGCCGTACAGCACGTTCGCTCGCCGCCGTTTCACCCACAGTCGAATGGCCAAGCAGAAAGATTTGTCGATACACTCAAGAGAGTTCTTCTCAAATCAAAAGGGGAGGGACGTATAGAGGAGGTGGTTGACCGGTTCCTTTTCCTCTACCGATCAACACCGAATCCACAAGCGCCAGACGGAGTCTCTCCAGCACAGGCCATGATGAACCGGAAGCTCCGCATGCCTTTCGACGCCACCCGACCGTGCTCGGAGTCCTCTGTTGGTGAAGAAAACCGCAGAATGGAACAGGATTTGAACCGGTGGCATGGCGCAAAGAAGCGATCGTCTACGCTTGGACAGAAGGTGCTAGTACGTGACTACCGGGAAGGTCATGCGAAATGGACACCAGGGACGGTCAAAAGCAAGCGCGGAAACGTCATGTATGACGTGATGGTGGGCGCACAGATCTGGCCACGGCATGCAAACCAGTTACGGCCCACATCGTGCCAACCGGAACAAGCAAGGCCTACTGACCTGCCGTTCGATTTACTGGTGGAAAGCTTCAACCTGCCGAAGGTAGCAGTGGACGACGGCACACAGTCGAGCAAAGAATCCAGAACAAGAACATCGGAACAAAGTTCTCGGGCGCTTCTGCCAAGGAGGTGGACCGACAGGCAGAGAACACCGTCCCGAAGGCTGCAAGTTAATCCCAGGCTTTTGTCTTACACCTCGGACGATATCTCAGGAGGGGAGGTGTCCGGGAGAAAGTAAGAATTGCCTTGGAAATCCACTATTTTAGCGATTAATCGATTATTAACGATTATCGCATCGATTTCGAACGTTCCGGAATGTTCTCCTTCTACACGTGATCAAAATCCACCTGACCCCTCGGCAAAAGATATGGGGAACCACTAACCTTGGCAGCTGACCTTCCAATTCTAGAAGTCGAAGGTCAGTAGAGACCTATAAATACAGCCAAGGTCCGCAGTCGTTGTACAGTGTTCGTTGGCGGCGATTAATACGTTATTTTGTCAAGGTCATTGGCGTTTTGTTTTTTCCTTCGGTTGGGCTAGCAGTTTTGTGGAGCAGTGAATTGTTATTTTTGGAGTTGCGTCTAGTGAGAAGATTATAACAACTTCATCTCCAACACTGGCCGACCGGCCACCGTAGACTCTGACGCGAGTACACGGCACGCAAAAAGTTCAGGTATTTTATGGGAACACTGCCGCGCAAGTACTTCGAACATAATGGATAGATAGACTGAACCGAAAGCGTTCCTGTAGTCGACGAACACAGCTATTATCGGTCTGCGATATGTGTGGCGCTGCTCCAGCACCTGCCACAGTAAATATATAGTCGATACAGCTCCGTCCTGGGTTGAAACCTGTTTGCTCTCTCCTAATCCGGGATTCCCGTTCCGCAGTGAGGTGACGAACAAGAATTGAGGCTAATAATTTCGTCACAAACGGTGTTAGGCTAATACCTTTATGGTTAGCACAGTCGGCGTGACTGCGCTTCTTGTATACTACCACCAGAATCGATCCACTCGTTAGTTACGATGACCTCTTCCTTCCAGACCTGCTCGAACAGTGGGGTCAGTGCATTGCAGAGGACCTCAGCAACATCCTTAAATAGTGCGATTACAGAGGAATTCGAACCAGCAGATCGAAAGCGAGGAAGGGTTGTGATCGCGTTGCGGACCTCAGCCTCCGGTGGAGGCTCCAAACTAACCGACCATGGCTCAACCTGCACCACCTGAGTGGGAAGTGGTTCGGAGGCAGGAGGTCAACTGAACTGCTCTCAAAAGTGCTCCGTCCAATGAGCCATACCTAGCTCCTTATTGTAATTCACGGCACCTGCGTTGTCTCTACTTGTCTCGCTGAAACCGGGTTTTCTGGAACTAGTGATAGGGATCAATTAGAAGAGCTTGCGGCAATTGTTTACTTCTCCTGCTTTGATTCCGCTTTGATTCGCGCCCAATAGTCCGTATAGTCACATTGTGTTCAGAGCCAGTTTGGAGTTCTCTTCTGGATTCCAACTGGTTCACCGACCTATCCAGTGACTGGCGCGGTGACTATTGATAGCGCAGCAAGAAGAGACTCCACGTCGTGCATGGCGGTCGAGATCCTACTCCACTGGAACTTATTGTCAGTAAGACGAGAAAGAAATTTCGGTACGCAGGGCAACGTGGTAGGCGTGCCTGACCAAGGAAAGATAGAACTCCTCAGCCAGCAATCGAGGGGGTGCTTGATAGGCTTCTCAGTAAATTTTATGGAAAAAGGACAGCGTACCAAGGCATGACCAGAGTCGACGCAAGGATTCCAGAACGAGCGACAATCCAGGATGGAACCACGCCACCTGTAACGTGATCAATTTGGGTCCTTTGCTCTGTTCTTTCACATTATGCCGGAGTGGAAGTTCTACCAAGTGACCGACTGGCAAACTTGGAGTATGCGGACGACATAGTTCTCCTAGGGTCTAATGCATTAGCTATGCAAACACTACTGCACAGACTTGTGCGTAGCGCTTCACGCTTCGGCATGTACTCTGCACCTTTAAAGTGCAAAGTGCTGTTGCAGGACTGGGCTGACACACCACCGGTTGTAGCTATTTCCGAACAGTCACTGGAAATG